>JBAIZL010000117.1:55000-507500 GCA_036971475.1 Prosapia bicincta | reverse complement strand
ATTATTATTATTTGAGGTTCACCTGTTTGTAGCTCGTGGTGCTGAAGTTCCGTCCGTTGTACTATATTATTGTACAACATATTACAATATTATAGTACAATATTATTGTCATTATTGTAATGACATTATTGCAATTTTCATTCCTGATGATGTTGGTACTGTATGCCAACGAAAAGCTTTGGATATAAATTAATAAATATTCTTGTATTTGAATAACCTGTGTTGTTTTAAATATATATATATATATATATATATATATATATATATATATATATATATATATATATATATATATATAATGTGCGTGTGTGTTGCAATATGTTTATTCTTGCAAATTGTCAAAAGAGAATGTAAATTACAGTAAGTTTGACGGGAATATAAAATTATTTAGTTACCCAGATAATGACCTATACTAGGCGTTCCAGTTCTGAATATATGGAAATTGTAACTTTATTGGAAACTGTATTAGTTTGATAATTGCTGTATTTTTCGCTCAAAATATTTTCTAAATAATTATGGTCTAAACGTCGTTGCTGGTTTTTTTTTGTTTTTGAATTTTCAACATAAACTGCCCAATCGCGTTGTTTTCACAATAATTATTTAGTCATTCTCTTATGACCGATAGCAGTAGTGAAAATAGGATTTATGAAAGATAACCGGGATCCAAAGTTAGTGCAGATGAGAAATTATAATTATTACATGAAATTATGTTTTTGTTATATTATTTTGCAATATATTATACTTTATATCTGAAACCGTGAATTCGAGAAATCATTGTGAGTGGTTTTGTTCGTTGATCACAAAAATGCATTTGCTTCCAGATGTATATTTTTCAAATTATTACTTATCTCTTCTAAAATAACAGTACTTTTGAGAATTTATTGTAACATGTTCAGGGCGATTCGCGACAAATGAGAACTCTTCGGGAGGTGAATATGCATCGAAAATAAGAAAAAAGTCAAATAAACGTGGGGTTGGAAATGCTTCTGTAGCTAAAGTCTTCGCCCGGATTTCAACTCCTCCCATGAAATAAGATAAATTTTTGGGTTTTGATGAAGGGGCGTGAATATTGGTTTATTACGGTGTTTGTCCTGTAACAGGCCAGTATCTTGAGTAGTGAATCTGATTAGAGGTAAATTGCTGTAAATACCCAGGTGTTTATGTTTAACGTAAAATAACTTTATAATTTTTACAATAAATATAATAGTTTTAAAAAAAATATAATTCATGTTACCTCGATAAAGAGTTGGTCTACTTTAAGTACGGAACTCTGCTCAGGTGACACAAGGCATAGACAATTCTAGTAAATTTTACGTAAACATTGTGCTGTGAAATAGGTAAAGAGGAAAAAGGCTAGGCCAGTATATATTGACTATATATTTTGCTGTTCAATAGTGATCCACAAATCAAAGAAAATTTCTATAATATTGACTATATATTTTGCTGTGCAATAGTGATCCACAAATCAAAGAAAATTTCTATAATATTGACTACATATTTTGCTGTGCAATAGTGATCCACAAATCAAAGAAAATTTCTATATATATTGACTATATATTTTGCTGTGCATTAGTGATCAACTAAACAAATAAAATTTCTATAAATATTGACTGTATATTTTGCTGTGCAATAGTGATCCACAAATCAAAGAAAATTTCTATAATAATGACTATATATTTTGCTGTGCAATAGTGATCCACAAATCAAAGAAAATTTCTATAATATTGACTATATATTTTGCTGTTCAATAGTAATCCACAAATCAAAGAAAATTTCTATAACATTGATTATATATTTTGCTGTGCAATAGTGATCCACAAATCAAAGAAAATTTCTATAATATTGACTATATATTTTGCTGTGCAATAGTGATCCACAAATCAAAGAAAATTTCTATAATATTGACTATATATTTTGCTGTGCAATAGTGATCCATAAATCAAAGAAAATTTCTTTAATATTGACTATATATTTTGCTGTTCAATAGTAATCCACAAATCAAACAAAATTTCTATAATATTGACTATATATTTTGCTGTGCAATAGTGATCCACAAATCAAAGAAAATTTCTATAATATTGACTATATATTTTGCTGTGCAATAGTGATCCACAAATCAAAGAAAATTTCTATAATATTGACTATATATTTTGCTGTGCAATAGTGATCCACAAATCAAAGAACATTTCTATATATATTGACTATATATTTTGCTGTGCAATAGTGATCCAAAAATCAAAGAAAATTTCTATAATATTGACTATATATTTTGCTGTGCAATAGTGATCCACAAATCAAAGAAAATTTCTATAATATTGACTATATATTTTGCTGTGCAATAGTGATCTATAAATCAAAGAAAATTTCTATAATATTGACTATATATTTTGCTGTTCAATAGTGATCCACAAATCAAACAAAATTTCTATAATATTGACTATATATTTTGCTGTGCAATAGTGATCCACAAATCAAAGAAAATTTCTATAATATTGACTATATATTTTGCTGTGCAATAGTGATCCACAAATCAAAGAAAATTTCTATAATATTGACTATATATTTTGCTGTGCAATAGTGATCCACAAATCAAAGAACATTTCTATATATATTGACTATATATTTTGCTGTGCAATAGTGATCCAAAAATCAAAGAAAATTTCTATAATATTGACTATATATTTTGCTGTGCAATAGTGATCCACAAATCAAAGAAAATTTCTATAATATTGACTATATATTTTGCTGTGCAATAGTGATCCATAAATCAAAGAAAATTTCTATAATATTGACTATATATTTTGCTGTTCAATATTAATCCACAAATCAAACAAAATTTCTATAATATTGACTATATATTTTGCTGTGCAATAGTGATCCACAAATCAAAGAAAATTTCTATAATATTGACTATATATTTTGCTGTGCAATAGTGATCCACAAATCAAAGAAAATTTCTATAATATTGACTATATATTTTGCTGTGCAATAGTGATCCACAAATCAAAGAAAATTTCTATAAATATTGACTGTATATTTTGCTGTCCAATAGTGAAGGACAAAACATTTTCTATAAATATTGACTTTAGGAATATTGAACAGACATCAGTTAATTAAGATAGTAACAATTGTGAAATCTAAAACAGACTGAAATTTAATATATAACACATTTTTATAAATTGGTATTTATTATTAACCTTAAAATCCTCGTGTCGCTACTGTTCCATAATCTCCTTTAAATCAAACACATCTGACGCCCTCTCGACAGCACAAAGTAATCATATTCTTTAATGTTATTTTATTTTAATAAGCTAACCCAGAAAACCGGATGATACCAGTTTGGAGTAAAGACTTCTGTAGATCAAAGTTTTTCAGTCTTCTTACAACTTGAATTTTTGCGACTTTGTTATTTAAGCGAGCTGCAGCTTAACGGATTTTGTAAATGTACAGACAAACGATGTTAACTTAAGTTAAAGATCTGGACACAGAAGTAGTTTGCAATTGATTTTAAATTACGCTACAAAAAAAATACCCAATAAATTTATTATGTAAAATAATAAAAGGATGACCATGGTTCTCCATACGAGGGGCTTAACTCTGTACTTTAATACCAGTTTACCTAAAAAAACATTTACAGTGATGAAAAAAATACGTTGTAATATACTTAGATAATGTTTTTAAAACTATCGCCACGTTATCATTACTTATTTTCGGGTTTCCCCAAGAGGTCGGTGTGACATTTCGAGAAACACTGTTTTCTTTAATTCTCCTTTCAATTTAAGTACAATTATAGAAATATTGTTGTGAATAATTGAGTTTCATTTTGAAATATGCAATAGGCACCTAATAGCTCCCGCTGTATAGAACTGAAATTGTTTCCATTTTTAATGGGAGGTGGGCACAAGTGAGACCCTTAGATTTCCGCGTTGGAAATCCCAAGAAATTCCACTATGGATACAACCCTGGTTAGTAAGAAACACGTCTCTTACCCACTGCTTAGACCAAGGTTTCTTAAAGTGTGGTCGGTGGAAGATATTTGAATCTTTATTTAAAAAAGTATATACACCAAGAACTCCCGCTGTTTTTTTGGAACAACAACTTTTATTACAAAATTTGGAGCTGGCGATTGCGTTTGGTAGTGCCTTTTAGCTCTAGAATTGGTAAATGTTTGTAATTATTACTAACAGTTGTGTCTGTTCCAAATGTCAATTTAAGAAATACATAGAAATATGTATAAAACTATTAAAAGACTTTCGTTTATCCTAAATATCTTCTATTTTATATAAATATCTTTCAAGTGGTCATTACGACTAAATTAATAAAAATTGTAAACGGTAATTTTTTAAGGGTTCGCAATGACAGCATTAGTAATTCAGGGAGTCCTCGACAGAAGCAAGTTTGAGAACCCCTGGTTTAGACCATGTAAATGACCCAAAAGTCTCGTTGCTTGTAATTTTTTACGTGTATTTAAAACTAAAACGGAAACCTCTGAAACGGTTTTCCACTTCCCTCTAAATCGCATAGCGAAAATTTTGTCAAGGTTTATAATAAATATAATAAATACTATTATAAAGTTATAATAAATATTCTTGTAGTAAATACTATTAAAGCTAGCTTAAATAAGTTAACAGTACAAAATGCCATCAGACCTCCTACATGTCGTGTATCACGTTAGCCTATACAACATTTAAAGGACATATTACGTCAGTAATTGTTATTACTTCGGTTCTAGGATTTTTGAAGCGCGCACTAGGACGACACCGGATCTTTAAAGGTGGGTGTGCGTACTAGACGGGAACTCCCGCCATCCGCACATGGCATTGTATACTGAGCTACCTTATGCTGAACAAGATCAAAATGGATAGTGTTGGGTTGTTGGTCCACTTTTGGTGGAGAGGAAAAGATGCTAAGAAAAACAAACTATTTTGGATTCATAAAATTAATAAAAGAGACAGGATTTTGGTGGTTTCATACCTTTCTTCCTGGGTTTATGGAAACGGCATACCTTGCTTCCTGGGCTTATGGAAATGGCATACTTTGTTTCCATTGATAACGGCATACCTTGCTTCCTGGGTTTATGGAAACGGCATACCTTGCTTCCTGGGCTTATGGAAATGGCATACTTTGTTTCCATTGATAATGGCATATCTTGCTTCCTGGGTTTATGGAAACGGCATACCTTGCTTCCTGGGCTTATGGAAATGGCATACTTTGTTTCCATTGATAACGGCATACCTTGCTTCCTGGGTTTATGGAAACGGCATACCTTGCTTCCTGGGCTTATGGAAATGGCATACTTTGTTTCCATTGATAATGGCATACCTTGCTTCCTGGGTTTATGGAAACTGCATACCTTGCTTCCTGGGTTTATGGAAACGGCATACCTTGCTTCCTGGGCTTATGGAAATGGCATACTTTGTTTCCATTGATAATGGCATACCTTGCTTCCTGGGTTTATGGAAACGGCTACCTTGCTTCCTGCGTTTATGGGAAATGGCAAACTTTGTTTCCATTGAAAACGACATAGTGATTGATTTTATGATTAGTGAATCCAAGTATGTATTTTTGTGAACATAAATCATTTTCAATGCCGTTATAACAACGTCTCAACCGTGTGCTGTATCTGTAAGCACAGTTAAAAACATTAGTAAAGAAAAGAAGCACTGCTGTCAACAGAAACTGAGTGTTTTTTTCCAAACACCAACGAAAAAAGAAGGAAATACACAATCGCAGACATCGACGATTTCGATGTATCGGTAATCAGAAGGACTGTCCATGCATTCTACAAGACAGAAAAGGAATTGCCAACATTGAAGAAAATTTTATTGAATCTACAGGACTCGATGAAATTTAAAAGAAGCACTAGGAGTCTAAAACAGTACTCAAGTCGTTAGGGTTTCTATGAAAAAAAATTGAAAATGACAAGATAGTGATTGTTGAATATCCTGATATTAGTTAACATTCTATCTTAGGGAGATTAAAAGATAAGAGAGTAATAGCTTACCTTTCATCTCACGTAGTAGGAAATCACGAACTGACCGTTCTCAGGATGACTCAGAACGCCAATATCTAAAGGACAAAGATTAATATTACTCCACGCTGGCTACGCAAACCGGTTCATTCCAAACGCGTATTTTATGTGGAAAGTAGGAACTTTAACTGGCGATTGTCACGTTCAGATGAATGTCACGATTTTTTTTAATGGGCTAAAGAACAGTTGCTACAAGAACAGATGAGCCATATCATCTGTTACTTCTAACACAAATGCATGTTGTAAAACAAGTAATATTGAAAACAATATTTTAAAGTAAATACCTACTGATATGAACGCTTCTTTGTGTGTTGCACATTCTTATACGTACGGATAGCTAGTCACACGTAAGCTGGCGCGTGACCTCGAAGGCGAAGGGGAAGGGTAGAGATAGCAAAAGACCGTTCCACAGACATTATAATGTGAGGTATAGTATTTATATTACAATAACGTAGATTTGACAAGGTAGAAAGGCCACTATAAATATTATTTTATTTTATTTCTCATATTTAACCAGATCATTTACATAAAGTTTTAAACAAATATACTTATATCAGTTTTCTAAACGACCTCAACGCCTGCAATTTCTTAGCGATGGCCTTTGATGCAACACGCACTTCAAAAACCAATGTTTTTGAATAGGGCTAGTACAGGTTTTCTATCGATCGATCGCGCGACAGCTTACGAGTGAACAGCTATAATTGGGAACAATTCATGCCGGGCAAAGAAGCCAGATGTTTTCTTAAAGATTATACATGGATACATTTAATACCACATATAGACGCTAACTTTGGCTTTAAGTGACCCTTGTAGTTAACCATTGTTATGAATATGTAAATCTTTAAATTGATTTGCATCTATACGAAGCCAAAGATGTAAAGAGAGAGCGTTATACTTTTAACAAGGCCTACGCTATAATAAGAAATACCTCACTTAGTCCAAAACAGTTTCCAACCCACACAGATAGAATAAATTATTCCAAGGAAAACGTTTTAGTTATTCTAAATGTCCAAATTTAACCTTAACATAAACCGTTATAAAAATATTGAACAACTTACTTATTGAGCAATTAAATAGTGTGAAAAATATAAAATTCTAAAAATATATAAAACTAGCCATTAAGAGGGCGAGATAAACAAAATGTTCATTAATTTACAGAGAGTGTGAAAAATAATAAAAACCTTACAATTTACATACTGAACTATTAAATAGTGTAAAATATAAAAAACCGTTCAACATTTTGCATATTGCGCAATTAAAGAGTTCAAAATAACACAAATCTATTGATTTCTACATTGAGCCATTAATGAAGGTGTAAACAATAGAAATGGTCTACAATTATCATAATGAAATTTTGAAGAGTGTGAAATAATAAAAATACTCAATAATTTATATAATGATACATTAAAAAATATAAAGAAAAAAAATTATCAATAATTTACACATTGTGCAATTAAAGAGTGCGAAATAATACAAATCCAACAATTAATATATTGAGCCATTAATTAGGGGGGGAATACAAATTTTTAACAATTTATATATTGAGCCATTCAAATATGTAAAAATAATAAAAATCCTACAATTTACATATTAAATTATTAAACAGTGTCAAATAATAAAAAATGTTCAACAATTTACTTATTGAGCCATCAAATAAAATGAAATAGTAAAAAAAATAATAACTTACATAGGCCTATTGAGAAATTAATGACAGGGAATAATACAAATGTTAGACAATTTACTTATTGAGCCATCAAATAAAATGAAATAGTAAAAAAAATAATAACTTACATAGGCCTATTGAGAAATTAATGACAGGGAATAATACAAATGTTAGACAATTTACTTATTGAGCCATCAAATAAAATGAAATAGTAAAAAAAATAATAACTTACATAGGCCTATTGAGAAATTAATGACAGGGAATAATACAAATGTTAGACAATTTACTTATTGAGCCATCAAATAAAATGAAATAGTAAAAAAAATAATAACTTACATAGGCCTATTGAGAAATTAATGACAGGGAATAATACAAATGTTAGACAATTTACTTATTGAGCCATCAAATAAAATGAAATAGTAAAAAAAATAATAACTTACATAGGCCTATTGAGAAATTAATGACAGGGAATAATACAAATGTTCAACAATTTACTTATTGAGCCATCAAATAAAATGAAATAGTAAAAAAAATAATAACTTACATAGGCCTATTGAGAAATTAATGACAGGGAATAATACAAATGTTAGACAATTTACTTACTGAGCCATCAAATAAAATGAAATAGTAAAAAAAATAATAACTTACATAGGCCTATTGAGAAATTAATGACAGGGAATAATACAAATGTTAGACAATTTACTTATTGAGCCATTAAATAAAATGAAATAGTAAAAAAAATAATAACTTACATAGGCCTATTGAGAAATTAATGACAGGGAATAATACAAATGTTAGACAATTTACTTATTGAGCCATCAAATAAAATGAAATAGTAAAAAAAATAATAACTTACATAGGCCTATTGAGAAATTAATGACAGGGAATAATACAAATGTTCAACAATTTACTTATTGAGCCATCAAATAAAATAAAATAGTAAAAAAAATAATAACTTACATAGGCCTATTGAGAAATTAATGACAGGGAATAATACAAATGTTAGACAATTTACTTATTGAGCCATCAAATAAAATGAAATAGTAAAAAAAATAATAACTTACATAGGCCTATTGAGAAATTAATGACAGGGAATAATACAAATGTTAGACAATTTACTTATTGAGCCATCAAATAAAATGAAATAGTAAAAAAAATAATAACTTACATAGGCCTATTGAGAAATTAATGACAGGGAATAATACAAATGTTCAACAATTTACTTATTGAGCCATCAAATAAAATGAAATAGTAAAAAAAATAATAACTTACATAGGCCTATTGAGAAATTAATGACAGGGAATAATACAAATGTTCAACAATTTACTTATTGAGCCATCAAATAAAATGAAATAGTAAAAAAAATAATAACTTACATAGGCCTATTGAGAAATTAATGACAGGGAATAATACAAATGTTCAACAATTTACTTATTGAGCCATCAAATAAAATGAAATAGTAAAAAAAATAATAACTTACATAGGCCTATTGAGAAATTAATGACAGGGAATAATACAAATGTTAGACAATTTACTTATTGAGCCATTAAATAAAATGAAATAGTAAAAAAAATAATAACTTACATAGGCCTATTGAGAAATTAATGACAGGGAATAATACAAATGTTAGACAATTTACTTATTGAGCCATCAAATAAAATGAAATAGTAAAAAAAATAATAACTTACATAGGCCTATTGAGAAATTAATGACAGGGAATAATACAAATGTTAGACAATTTACTTATTGAGCCATCAAATAAAATGAAATAGTAAAAAAAATAATAACTTACATAGGCCTATTGAGAAATTAATGACAGGGAATAATACAAATGTTAGACAATTTACTTATTGAGCCATCAAATAAAATGAAATAGTAAAAAAAATAATAACTTACATAGGCCTATTGAGAAATTAATGACAGGGAATAATACAAATGTTCAACAATTTACTTATTGAGCCATCAAATAAAATGAAATAGTAAAAAAAATAATAACTTACATAGGCCTATTGAGAAATTAATGACAGGGAATAATACAAATGTTAGACAATTTACTTACTGAGCCATCAAATAAAATGAAATAGTAAAAAAAATAATAACTTACATAGGCCTATTGAGAAATTAATGACAGGGAATAATACAAATGTTAGACAATTTACTTATTGAGCCATCAAATAAAATGAAATAGTAAAAAAAATAATAACTTACATAGGCCTATTGAGAAATTAATGACAGGGAATAATACAAATGTTCAACAATTTACTTATTGAGCCATCAAATAAAATGAAATAGTAAAAAAAATAATAACTTACATAGGCCTATTGAGAAATTAATGACAGGGAATAATACAAATGTTAGACAATTTACTTATTGAGCCATCAAATAAAATGAAATAGTAAAAAAAATAATAACTTACATAGGCCTATTGAGAAATTAATGACAGGGAATAATACAAATGTTCAACAATTTACTTATTGAGCCATCAAATAAAATGAAATAGTAAAAAAAATAATAACTTACATAGGCCTATTGAGAAATTAATGACAGGGAATAATACAAATGTTCAACAATCTACTTATTGAGCCATCAAATAAAATGAAATAGTAAAAAAAATAATAACTTACATAGGCCTATTGAGAAATTAATGACAGGGAATAATACAAATGTTCAACAATTTACTTATTGAGCCATCAAATAAAATGAAATAGTAAAAAAAATAATAACTTACATAGGCCTATTGAGAAATTAATGACAGGGAATAATACAAATGTTCAACAATTTACTTATTGAGCCATCAAATAAAATGAAATAGTAAAAAAAATAATAACTTACATAGGCCTATTGAGAAATTAATGACAGGGAATAATACAAATGTTCAACAATTTACTTATTGAGCCATCAAATAAAATGAAATAGTAAAAAAAATAATAACTTACATAGGCCTATTGAGAAATTAATGACAGGGAATAATACAAATGTTAGACAATTTACTTATTGAGCCATCAAATAAAATGAAATAGTAAAAAAAATAATAACTTACATAGGCCTATTGAGAAATTAATGACAGGGAATAATACAAATGTTCAACAATTTACTTATTGAGCCATCAAATAAAATGAAATAGTAAAAAAAATAATAACTTACATAGGCCTATTGAGAAATTAATGACAAGGAATAATACAAATGTTAGACAATTTACTTATTGAGCCATCAAATAAAATGAAATAGTAAAAAAAATAATAACTTACATAGGCCTATTGAGAAATTAATGACAGGGAATAATACAAATGTTAGACAATTTACTTATTGAGCCATCAAATAAAATGAAATAGTAAAAAAAATAATAACTTACATAGGTCTATTGAGAAATTAATGACAGGGAATAATACAAATGTTAGACAATTTACTTATTGAGCCATCAAATAAAATGAAATAGTAAAAAAAATAATAACTTACATAGGTCTATTGAGAAATTAATGACAGGGAATAATACAAATGTTAGACAATTTACTTATTGAGCCATCAAATAAAATGAAATAGTAAAAAAAATAATAACTTACATAGGCCTATTGAGAAATTAATGACAGGGAATAATACAAATGTTAGACAATTTACTTATTGAGCCATCAAATAAAATGAAATAGTAAAAAAAATAATAACTTACATAGGCCTATTGAGAAATTAATGACAGGGAATAATACAAATGTTAGACAATTTACTTATTGAGCCATCAAATAAAATGAAATAGTAAAAAAAATAATAACTTACATAGGCCTATTGAGAAATTAATGACAGGGAATAATACAAATGTTGAACAATTTACGTGTGAAATAATATAAATGTGTAACACAATTTACATAATGATCCACTAGAGAATGTTAAATAATTTACCAACAAGAAAACTAACAGCAAAATAATTTCTTATATTTTGAAAAAAAACACGTTTCTTTCAATTTAAACATACATATGACACACACACACACACACACACACACATACACACACACACACACACACACACACACACACACACACACACACACACACACACACACACACACACACACACACACACATATATATATATATATATATATATATAAAAGTTTTTTTAGAAAAAGTTAAATATTGTTATGACAAGTAATATACTTCAAAAAATGTTAAATCATTTCTTGTTAGCTACAAAAGACTACCATTTCAGGATAAGCTTCATCTATTCTTAGCCATGGACCTATAGTTTGATTTAAAGCAGATAGCAACGGTAGAGATGCGGTGTTGTCAGTTTGAACGCTGTGACTGGCCAACCCGCCAGTGCCAGCGGCTATTACCGTAGAATTGACAACAAGGCTAACCGTTCGGGCAAGATGTGAACTTCTCAATCGTCGAGACGTCGACCGCGCCCCCGTCTGTCCGGTTTCACTTTCGTAGACTCCTATTCTGTTTTAAATCTAACTATAGTTCAGATTCGAAAAACATAACACTCTTCCCAAAATGGCAGTTATCATTTAAACAAAAAGTAAGTGCTACTATAGGCAGCTATTTATATATTAAAGTATAATAATGTAAACCATAAGTTTAAGTTGGAGACGTAAACAAATAACATTAACAAAATTGTTTTTATTAATTTGTTCCACAAAATATTTTAAGCTCAATATAAATAATTCACCATATTTCTCTGTTTGGCAAATATTTATTTATTAGCATTACGTTGATGAAATTACGAATCCAAGAGAAGACAAACTTTGACTAAATCTCGTATTAGCGTGGTCAGAAAATTCTATGATATTAATGAATTACTTAAATTTCATAATACGCACAGCCTTGTAATATAAAACAAAATTTACTGATTATTTGATTACCATAATCTTATAATATAATTACCTTGAAAGGAGTTACTAAAACATCGCAGCAAAAAAGTTGGGTTCACTAGTGATGAGTAAACTGTGAAGTATTAATAAGAAGAATGAAAAAATGCGAGTGTGTGCGCGCGTGTACGTAGGTGTAGTGTAATACCTTGGTGGATGTATTGCTTTTACACTCACCGATTAAAAATTTTATTAAAAAAAAAATTCCTCCACACTAAAAAGTTAATGAATATACCTAGCAACTCCGTACATGGGAAGGTAAATGTATTAGTGTACAGCGGACTCTTCCTTGGTGGAGAGTATGGTTTTATCTTCACCGGGTGTGAGGTCGCTCTATGCTAATATCAGCCACAGTATAGAAGAATGAAGAATGTATTAGTGTACAGCGGACTCTTCCTTGGTGTAGTATGGTTTTATCTTCACCGGGTGTGAAGTCGCTCTATGCTAATAACAGCCCCACATTATAGACGATTGAAGATATCTAGGTAAATGTGTTAGTGTACAGCGAACTATTCCTTGGTGGAGAGTATTCTTTTTATATCTTCACCGGGTGTGAGGTCGCTCTATGCTAATAACAACCACGCTATAGAAGAATGAAGATTTAGGTAGATACGAAACAACGCTTCTTCGTACATGAGAAAGTAAATGTGTTAGTGTACGGCGGACGCTTCCTTGGTGGAGAGTATGGTTTTATCTTCACCGGCTGTGAGTTCGCTCTATGCTAATAACCGCTACACTATAGAAGATTGAAGATTTAGGTAGATACCAAACAACGCTACTACAAGTAGGGGAAGATAAATGTGTTAGTGTACAGCGGACTCTTCCTTGGTGGAGAGTATGGTTTTATCTTCACCGGGTGTGAGGTCGCTCTATGCTAATAACAGCTCCACACTATAGAAGAATGAAGACTTAGGTAGATACGAAACAACGCTACTTCAAGTAGGGGAAGATAAATGTGTTAGTGTACAGCGGACTCTTCCTTGGTGGAGAGTATGGTTTTAACTTCACCGGGTGTGAGGTCGCTGTATGCTAATAACAGCTCCACACTATAGAAGAATGAAGAATGCATTAGTGTACAGCGGACTCTTCCTTGGTGTAGTATGGTTTCATCTTCACAGGGTGTGAAGTCGCTCTATGCTAATAGCAACCACACTATAGAAGAACGAAGATTTAGGTAGGTACGAAACAACGCTTCTTCGTACATGAGAAGGTAAATGTGTTAGTGTAAAGCGGACTCTTCCTTGGTGGAGAGTATGGTTTTATCTTCACCGGGTGTGAGGTCGCTCTATGCTAATAACAGCCACACTATAGAAGAATGAAGATTTAGGTAGATACGAAACAACGCTACTTCAAGTAGGGGAAGATAAATGTGTTAGTGTACAGCGAACTCTTCCTTGGTGGAGAGTATGGTTTTATCTTCACCGGGTGTGAGGTCGCTCTATGCTAATTACAGCTCCACACTATAAAAAAATGAAGATTTAGGTAGATACGAAACAACGCTTCTTCGTACATGAGAAGGTAAATGTGTTAGTGTAAAGCGGACTCTTCCTTGGTGGAGAGTATGGTTTTATCTTCACCGGGTGTGAGGTCGCTCTATGCTAATAACAGCCACACTATAGAAGAATGAAGATTTAGGTAGATACGAAACAACGCTACTTCAAGTAGGGGAAGATAAATGTGTTAGTGTACAGCGAACTCTTCCTTGGTGGAGAGTATGGTTTTATCTTCACCGGGTGTGAGGTCGCTCTATGCTAATAACAGCTCCACACTTACGAAGAATGAAGATTTAGGTAGATACGAAACAACGCTACTACAAGTAGGGGAAGATAAATGTGTTAGTGTACAGCGAAATGTGTGTATTGTAAAGCCGCCACTTGGTGTTACAAACTAGACAAACATTTGTCAATAAAAACCAATACCCTGATAACACTTTTAAAACTTAAGAATTTTCATCTCGCACGATTTCAGAGGAAGCTGTAAATAAACTTACCTCACGAGGTAACTAAATTTATGCTGTTAGAGTATGACGACTTGAGGTAGATTCATCAGTTTTGTCAGGATTTCTTGAGAATGGAGGGTTTTATAGACATACGAGGATGTGGCCTAATCATTTACCCCTCCTCCTTGGTGGAGAGTATTGTTTTATCTTCAACGGGTGTGAAGTCGCTCTATGCTAATAACAGCCCCACATTATAGACGATTGAAGATATCTAGGTAGATACGAAACAACGCTACTACAAGTAGGGGAAGATAAATATGTTAGTGTATAGCGGACTCTTCCTTGGTGGAGAGTATGGTTTTAACTTCACCGGGTGTGAGGTCGCTGTATGCTAATAACAGCTCCACACTATAGAAGAATGAAGAATGCATTAGTGTACAGCGGACTCTTCCTTGGTGTAGTATGGTTTCATCTTCACAGGGTGTGAAGTCGCTCTATGCTAATAGCAACCACACTATAGAAGAACGAAGATTTAGGTAGGTACGAAACAACGCTTCTTCGTACATGAGAAGGTAAATGTGTTAGTGTAAAGCGGACTCTTCCTTGGTGGAGAGTATGGTTTTATCTTCACCGGGTGTGAGGTCGCTCTATGCTAATAACAGCCACACTATAGAAGAATGAAGATTTAGGTAGATACGAAACAACGCTACTTCAAGTAGGGGAAGATAAATGTGTTAGTGTACAGCGAACTCTTCCTTGGTGGAGAGTATGGTTTTATCTTCACCGGGTGTGAGGTCGCTCTATGCTAATTACAGCTCCACACTATAAAAAAATGAAGATTTAGGTAGATACGAAACAACGCTTCTTCGTACATGAGAAGGTAAATGTGTTAGTGTAAAGCGGACTCTTCCTTGGTGGAGAGTATGGTTTTATCTTCACCGGGTGTGAGGTCGCTCTATGCTAATAACAGCCACACTATAGAAGAATGAAGATTTAGGTAGATACGAAACAACGCTACTTCAAGTAGGGGAAGATAAATGTGTTAGTGTACAGCGAACTCTTCCTTGGTGGAGAGTATGGTTTTATCTTCACCGGGTGTGAGGTCGCTCTATGCTAATAACAGCTCCACACTTACGAAGAATGAAGATTTAGGTAGATACGAAACAACGCTACTACAAGTAGGGGAAGATAAATGTGTTAGTGTACAGCGAAATGTGTGTATTGTAAAGCCGCCACTTGGTGTTACAAACTAGACAAACATTTGTCAATAAAAACCAATACCCTGATAACACTTTTAAAACTTAAGAATTTTCATCTCGCACGATTTCAGAGGAAGCTGTAAATAAACTTACCTCACGAGGTAACTAAATTTATGCTGTTAGAGTATGACGACTTGAGGTAGATTCATCAGTTTTGTCAGGATTTCTTGAGAATGGAGGGTTTTATAGACATACGAGGATGTGGCCTAATCATTTACCCCTCCTCCTTGGTGGAGAGTATTGTTTTATCTTCAACGGGTGTGAAGTCGCTCTATGCTAATAACAGCCCCACATTATAGACGATTGAAGATATCTAGGTAGATACGAAACAACGCTACTACAAGTAGGGGAAGATAAATATGTTAGTGTATAGCGGACTCTTCCTTGGTGGAGAGTATGGTTTTATCTTCACCGGGTGTGAGGTCGTTCTATGCTAATAACAGCCCCACATTATAGACGATTGAAGATATCTAGGTAGATACGAAACGACGCTACTACAAGTAATGGAGGATAAATGTGTTAGTGTACAGCGGACTCTTCCTTGGTGTAGTATGGTTTTATCTTCACCGGATGTGAAGTCGCTCTATGCTAATAACAGCCCCACTTTATAGACGATTGAAGATATCTAGGTAGATACGAAACAACGCTACTTTAAGTAGGGGAAGATAAATGTGTTAGTGTACAGCGGACTCTTCCTAGGTGGAGCGTATGGTTTTATCTTCACCGGGTGTGAGGTCGCTCTATACTAATAACATCTCCACACTATAAAAGAATGAAGATTTAGGTAGATACGAAACAACGCTACTTCAAGTAGGGTGAGATAAATGTGTTAGTGTACAGCGGACTCTTCCTTGGTGGAGAGTATGGTTTTAACTTCACCGGGTGTGAGGTCGCTGTATGCTAATAACAGCTCCACACTATAGAAGAATGAAGAATGCATTAGTGTACAGCGGACTCTTCCTTGGTGTAGTATGGTTTCATCTTCACTGGGTGTGAAGTCGCTCTATGCTAATAGCAACCACACTATAGAAGAACGAAGATTTAGGTAGATACGAAACAACGCTTCTTCGTACATGAGAAGGTAAATGTGTTAGTGTAAAGCGGACTCTTCCTTGGTGGAGAGTATGGTTTTATCTTCACCGGGTGTGAGGTCGCTCTATGCTAATAACAGCCACACTATAGAAGAATGAAGATTTAGGTAGATACGAAACAACGCTACTTCAAGTAGGGGAAGATAAATGTGTTAGTGTACAGCGAACTCTTCCTTGGTGGAGAGTATGGTTTTATCTTCACCGGGTGTGAGGTCGCTCTATGCTAATAACAGCTCCACACTTACGAAGAATGAAGATTTAGGTAGATACGAAACAACGCTACTACAAGTAGTGGAAGATAAATGTGTTAGTGTACAGCGGACTCTTCCTTGGTGTAGCATGGTTTTATCTTCACCGGGTGTGTAGTCGCTCTATGCTAATAACAGCCCCACATTATAGACGATTGAAGATATCTAGGTAGATACGAAACAACGCTACTTCAAGTATCGGAAGATTAATGTGTTAGTGTACAGCGGACTCTTCCTTGGTGGAGAGTATGGTTTTATCTTCACTGGGTGTGAGGTCGCTCTATGCTAATAACAGCCCCACATTGAAGACGATTGAAGATATCTAGGTAGATACGAAACAACGCTACTTCAAGTAGCGGATGTTAAATGTATTAGTGTACAGCGGACTCTTCCTTGGTGTAGTATGGTTTTATCTTCACCGGATGTGAAGTCGCTCAATGCTAATAACAGCCCCACATTATAGACGATTGAAGATATCTAGGTAGATACGAAACAACGCTACTTCAAGTAGGGGAAGATAAATTTATTAGTGTACAGCGAACTATTCTTTGGTGGAGTTTTTTTTCCATCTTCACCGGGTGTGAGGTCGCCCTATGCTAATATTAGCTCCACACTATAGAGGAATGAAGATTTAGGTTGATACGAAACAACGCTACTTGAAGTAGGGTGAGATAAATGTGTTTGTGTACAGCGGACTCTTCCTTGGTGGAGAGTATGGTTTTATCTTCACCGGGTGTGAGATCGCTCTATGCTAATAACAGCTCCACATTATAGACGATTGAAGATATATAGGTAGATACGAAACAACGCTACTTCAAGTATCGGAAGATAAATGTGTTAGTGTACAGCGGACTCTTCCTTGGTGGAGAGTATGGTTTTATCTTCACCGGGTGTGAGGTCGCTCTATGCTTATAACAGCCCCCCATTACAGACGATTGAAGATATATAGGTAGATACGAAACAACGCTACTTCAAGTAGGGGAACATAAATGTGTTAGTGTACAGCGGATTCTTCCTTGGTGTAGTATGGTTTTATCTTCACCAGGTGTGAAGTCGCTCTATGCTAATAACAGCCTTACATTATAGAAGATTGAAGATATCTAGGTAGATACGAAACAACGCTACTTCAAGTAGGGGAAGATAAATGTGTTAGTGTACAGCGGACTCTTCCTTGGTGGAGAGTATGGTTTTATCTTCACCGGGTGTGAGGTCGCTCTATGCTAATAACAGCTCCACACAATAGAAGAAAGAAGATTTAGGTAGATACGAAACAACGCTTTTCCGCACATGTGAAGGTAAATGTGTTAGTGTACTTCGGACTCTTCCTTGGTGGAGAGTATGGTTTTATCTTCACCGGGTGTGAGGTCGCCCTATACTAATAACAGCCACACTATAGAAGAATGAAGAATGCATTAGTGTACAGCGGACTCTTCCTTTGTGTAGTATGGTTTCATCTTCACAGGGTGTGAAGTCGCTCTATGCTAATAGCAACCACACTATAGAAGAACAGCCCCACATTGTAGACGATTGAAGATATCTAGGTAGATACGAAACAACGCTACTTCAAGTAGGGGAAGATAAATGTATTAGTGTACAGGGGACTCTTCCTGGGTGTAGTATGGTTTTATCTTCACCGGATGTGAAGTCGCTCTATGCTAATTCCAGCCCCACATTATAGACGATTGAAGACATCTAGGTAGATACGAAACAACGCTACTTCATGTAGGGGAAGATAAATGTATTAGTGTACAGCGGACTCTTTCTTGGTGTAGTATGGTTTTATCTTCACCGGATGTGAGGTCGCTCTATGATAATAACAGCCCCACATTAAAGAAGAATGAAGATTTAGGTAGATACGAAACGACGCTACTACAAGTAGTGGAGGATAAATGTGTTAGTGTACAGCTGACTCTTCCTTGGTGGAGAGTATGGTTTTATCTTCACCGGATGTGAAGTCGCTCTATGCTAATAACAGCCCCACATTATAGACGATTGAAGATATCTAGGTAGA
This sequence comes from Prosapia bicincta, assembly GCA_036971475.1. Taxonomy (NCBI): domain Eukaryota; kingdom Metazoa; phylum Arthropoda; class Insecta; order Hemiptera; family Cercopidae; genus Prosapia; species Prosapia bicincta. The sequence continues at coordinate 488,393 of JBAIZL010000117.1, read as the reverse complement.
TACGAAACAACGCTACTTCAAGTAGGGGAAAATAAATGTATTAGTGTACAGCGGACTCTTTTCTTGGTGTAGTATGGTTTTATCTTCACCGGATGTGAGGTCGCTCTATGATAATAACAGCCCCAAATTAAAGAAGAATGAAGATTTAGGTAGATACGAAACGACGCTACTACAAGTAGTGGAGGATAAATATGTTAGTGTACAGCGGACTCTTCCTTGGTGGAGAGTATGGTTTTATCTTCACCGGATGTGAAGTCGCTCTATGCTAATAACAGCCCCACATTATAGACGATTGAAGATATCTAGGTAGATACGAAACAACGCTACTTCAAGTAGGGGAAGATAAATGTATTAGTGTACAGCGGACACTTTCTTGGTGTAGTATGGTTTTATCTTCACCAGGTGTGAAGTCGCTCTATGCTAATAACAGCCTTACATTATAGAAGATTGAAGATATCTAGGTAGATACGAAACAACGCTACTTCAAGTAGGGGAAGATAAATGTGTTAGTGTACAGCGGACTCTTCCTTGGTGGAGAGTATGGTTTTATCTTCACCGGGTGTGAGGTCGCTCTATGCTAATAACAGCTCCCACAATAGAAGAAAGAAGATTTAGGTAGATACGAAACAACGCTTTTCCGCACATGTGAAGGTAAATGTGTTAGTGTACTTCGGACTCTTCCTTGGTGGAGAGTATGGTTTTATCTTCACCGGGTGTGAGGTCGCCCTATGCTAATAACAGCCACACTATAGAAGAATGAAGAATGTATTAGTATACAGCGGACTCTTCCTTTGTGTAGTATGGTTTCATCTTCACAGGGTGTGAAGTCGCTCTATGCTAATAGCAACCACACTATAGAAGAACAGCCCCACATTGTAGACGATTGAAGATATCTAGGTAGATACGAAACAACGCTACTTCAAGTAGGGGAAGATAAATGTATTAGTGTACAGGGGACTCTTCCTGGGTGTAGTATGGTTTTATCTTCACCGGATGTGAAGTCGCTCTATGCTAATTCCAGCCCCACATTATAGACGATTGAAGACATCTAGGTAGATACGAAACAACGCTACTTCATGTAGGGGAAGATAAATGTATTAGTGTACAGCGGACTATTTCTTGGTGTAGTATGGTTTTATCTTCACCGGATGTGAGGTCGCTCTATGATAATAACAGCCCCACATTAAAGAAGAATGAAGATTTAGGTAGATACGAAACGACGCTACTACAAGTAGTGGAGGATAAATGTGTTAGTGTACAGCTGACTCTTCCTTGGTGGAGAGTATGGTTTTATCTTCACCGGATGTGAAGTCGCTCTATGCTAATAACAGCCCCACATTATAGATGATTGAAGATATATAGGTAGATACGAAACAACGCTACTTCAAGTAGGGGAAGATAAATGTATTAGTGTACAGCGGACTCTTTCTTGGTGTAGTATGGTTTTATCTTCACCGGATGTGAGGTCGCTCTATGATAATAACAGCCCCACATTAAAGAAGAATGAAGATTTAGGTAGATACGAAACGACGCTACTACAAGTAGGGGAGGATAAATATGTTAGTGTACAGCGGACTCTTCCTTGGTGGAGAGTATGGTTTTATCTTCACCGGATGTGAAGTAGCTCTATGCTAATAACAGCCCCACATTATAGACGATTGAAGATATCTAGGTAGATACGAAACAACGCTACTTCAAGTAGGGGAAGATAAATGTATTAGTGTACAGCGGACTCTTCCTTGGTGTAGTATGGTTTTATCTTCACCGGATGTGAAGTCGTTCTGTGCTAATAACAGCCCCACATTATAGACGATTGAAGATGTCTAGGTAGATACGAAACAACGCTACTTCAAGTAGGGGAAGATAAATGTATTAGTGTACAGCGGACTCTTCGTTGGTGTAGTATGGTTTTATCTTCACCAGGTGTGAAGTCGCTCTATGCTAATAACAACCACACTATAGAAGATTGAAGATATCTTGGTAGATACGAAACGACGCTACTACAAGTAATGGAGGATAAATGTGTTAGTGTACAGCGGACTCTTCCTTGGTGGAGAGTATGGTTTTATCTTCACCGGGTGTGAGGTCGCTCTATGCTAATAACAACCACACTATAGAAGAATTAAGATTAAGTAGATACGAAACAACGCTACGTTAGTGTACAGCGGACTCTTCCTTGGTGGAGAGTATGGTTTTATCTTCACCGGGTGTGAGGTAGCTCTATGCTAAAAACAGCCACACTATAGAAGAATGAAGAATGTATTAGTTTACAGCGGGCTCTTCCTTGGTGTAGTATGGTTTTATCTTCACCAGGTGTGAAGTCGCTCTATGCTAATAACAACCACACTATAGAAGATTGAAGATATCTTGGTAGATACGAAACAACGCTATTTCAAGTAGGGGAAGATAAATGTGTTAGTGTACAGCGGACTCTTCCTTGGTGGAGCGTATGGTATTATCTTCACCGGGTGTGAGATCGCTCTATGCTAATAACAGCTCCACACTTAAGAAGAATGAAGATTGAGGTAGATACGAAACAACGCTACTGCGAATAGGGGGATGATAATGTGTTAGTGTACAGCGGACTCTTCCTTGGTGGAGAGTATGGTTTTATCTTCACCGGGTGTGAAGTCGCTCTATGCTAAAAACAACCACACTATAGCAGAATAAAGCTTTAGGTAGATACGAAACAACGCTACTGCGAATAGTGGGAAGGTAAATGTATTAGTGTACAGCGAACTATTCCTTGGTGGAGAGTATTTTTTTATCTTCACCGGGTGTGAGGTCGCTCTATGCAAATAATAGCCAAACTATAGAAGAATGAAGATTTAGTTAGATACTAAACAACGCTTCATCGTACATGAGAAGGTAAATGTGTTAGTGTACAGCGGACTCTTCCTTGCTGGAGAGTATGGTTTTATCTTCACCGGGTGTGAGTTCGCTCTTTGCTAATAACAGGAACACTATAGAAGAATGAATATTTAGGGAGATACGAAACAGCGCTACTACAAGTAGGGGAAGAAAAATGTGTTAGTGTACAGCGGACTCTTCCTTGGTGTAGTATGGTTTTATCTTCACCGGATGTGAAGTACCATAATGCCGGGTTCCAACTCCGGTGCCGCATTTGTCTTGCGGCGGACTACCCGGACGCAAAAAAAATGAAGATTCACATCAGGGCGGTTCACTCTGGCCCTGATGCTCCTGCAAGTGTCGACGTTCCGGGCGCTGCCGCTTCTTCAAGCAGCATGGGTGTGTCTCACGGCGGGTCTTCCCAGGGAGAGGTTGTTCCAGTTCCTGAGGTGGATGATCTGCAGTCTGGCGATTGTGTTCCTGCTGTTCTTCCGTCAACGAGGAGTCAACCACCATCTCCAACGACAGCGATGACATCGTCACATAGGTTTAACGTTAGTTTTAGTTTAGTAAGTAAGGGGGTTTCTCAGGATAGGGTGGGACGTCCAGCCGCAAATGCGGAAAACGCGATCAACGCGGATCGAGCCATCCCGAACCTGGATCCCGTGGAAGGGGGGAGAGTGGCTCTGCAGCCGGAGCCACAGGTGACTGCCAACGACAAGCAGCTTGCCTGGATAGGTAAGCTCAGTCAGGCGGTTACCTTCGCAGAATTTGAGAATGTAGTGTGTGAATGGACAGCTGTTGTTGCTGGCGCGGGGGTCGGTCCTGAGCCTCCAGTGGGTCGACGTGCGGGTTGTCGTGGCCGTCCTGTTGAAGGCGGTCGGGACGGTGCTCGCCGTCGTCCCAATGAGCGCGGCCTTTATGATCCTGTTGAGGCTTCAAGACTTCAGAAGCTATACAGGATCAATAGAAAGAAGGCAGTGCGGGAGGTTCTCGGAGGTGATGACCTGTTTTGTGCCGTGGGGGCGGGTGAGGTTGAGGACCACTTCCGGGCCCAGTTCTCTAGGAGTAATTACTCTTGGCGTGGGGCTCCGGGAGGGGTGGGAGACTTCGCCTTGCCTCCTGGTGCTGACAGTGTGACGAGTAACCTCCTGCAAGAAATTGACGCGCAGGAGATCTTCGAACGTCTGGCCAGAATGCCGAATACGGCACCAGGACCAGACGGTGTGTCCTATAGCGCTTGGCGGAAGGCTGACCCCGGGTGTGTCGTGATGGCAGCTGTCATGAATCGGTGTATGGCTGAGAAGAAAATCCCCTCCTCCTGGAAAGATAGTAATACTGTCCTAGTTCACAAGAAAGGAGATCCAGGAGACCTCGACAACTGGCGTCCCCTAACACTGGCCAGTTGCATCGCTAAGGTCTATTCGGGTGTCCTAGCCGACAGACTGGGTAGGTGGGCGGCTGCGACCTCTCGGCTCTCATGGGCCCAAAAGGGCTTTACGGAGCACGAGGGGTGCCTAGAACACAACTTCATCGTGCAGTCTGTCATCGATGATGCTAGGCGGAGGAACAAGCGAGCAGTTATTGCGTGGCTTGACCTCTCAAACGCGTTTGGCTCGATCCCGCACGAGTATTTAAAAAATGCGCTCCTGCTACACCAGGTGCCTGGTGCACTTGTAGATACAATTTTAGAAATGTACAGCAACTCGTGCACCAGGATTAGGACGCAGCAGGGCTATACGGGGCCAATCCCCCTGGAGGCTGGGGTGAAGCAAGGAGACCCGCTGAGCCCCATCCTCTTCAACCTCGCCATCGAGCCGGTAGTGAGGGCGGCTCATAGGTTGGCCCCGAGTCACGGGTATAGCTTGTTAGGCCATGACTTCTCGGTCTTGGCCTATGCTGATGACATAGCCCTCATCTCTCCTGGTGTGGAGGAGATGCGCCAGCTGCTCGCGGTCACTGGTGAGGTCGCGTCATGGGCTGGCCTTAATTTCAATTCGACTAAATGTGCCAGCCTCGACGTTGACTGCCGAGTAAAAAGACAAGTGACCGCTACGGTATTTAAAATTAATAATAAAGAGATGGCGGCCCTCGGGGAAGGCGAAGAATACTCTCACCTGGGTGTCCCCACTGGGTTCAAGATCTGCCAGACCCCGGTGGAGAGTATAAATACTATGATAAAAGATCTGGAGGCAGTCGACCGGAGTCTCCTTGCGCCCTGGCAGAAGTTAGAGGTGGTCAGGATGTTCATCCTGCCACGTCTGGAGTTTATACTCAGGGGCGCCAGGGTTGAGAAGGCCCCATTGACTAAACTGGATAAGGCGGTGAGGCGCATGGCCAAGTCATGGATGTACCTGCCTCGCCGAGCGAGCGCGGAGCTCGTTTATTTGGACCCGTTGGAGGGTGGAGCTGGTCTCCTTCCTCTGGCGGACCAGGTTGACGTTGCGGCCGTCGTTCGTGCCTTTCGACTGGTCACCTGTCGAGATCCAGTTGTGAAGGACTTGGCAAAGTCCATCTTATGCGGTGTAGTCCGTACGAGAATCGGGCAGCAACCCACCGAAGAAGATCTTGCTGGCTACCTGTCGGGGAGACTTGACGGGCAGTTTGGCAGAGACGGTGGGGATATTGCGTCAGTTTGGACTGTCGCAAGGAATGCTGCGCGACGGCTGCACCGTCGAATTGGGGTCACGTGGCGTTGGAGCTCGGTGTTGCGGGAGTTTCAAGTAGTAGTACCTGCACCCGATGCTCCAATAGACCCCGTCATCGTTCCGGAGAACGCGCGCCAGGTCCTCACGAGAAGACTGCGGGCGGCTGTTAGGTCTGGGTACCGTAGAAGACTGATAGGGAAGGCGGACCAGGGGAAGGTGGTCGATGTGTCGGTTCGGTGCGACACTTCAAATCATTTTATTCGCACCGGACGTTACGCACGATTCGCCGACTGGAGGTTCGTCTTTAGAGCCCGGCTCGGAACGGTGCCACTTAACGGCTGCCGGCGGTTCGGAACGGGAGACAGACGGTGTCGGCGATGTGGTTATGCGTCCGAAACGCTGCCGCATGTGCTGAATCACTGTCTCAAGCACAGCGCGGCCTTGCAGGGTCGCCACAACACGATTTTAAATAGATTATCAAAGGCGGTACCGCGGCGGACTGGTGATGTTCGCGTTAATCAAACGGTGCCAGGTGTGAGTTCCAACTTAAGGCCGGACCTGGTGGTGGTGAATGAGGGGACTAAAGAAGTTTCAATTGTTGATGTAGCGGTCCCCTTCGAGAACCGCTATCAGTCTCTGGCCGAATCACGACAAGCCAAAATTGATAAATACTCGCACCTGGCTGAGGAGCTCCGATCTCAGGGTTATGTAGTGACCCTTAATGCCTTAGTGGTAGGAGCCCTCGGTTCCTGGGACCGTCGTAACGAGGAGATCATCCGGTTGTTGAGGATATCTCCACGTTATGCTAAAGTTATGAAAAGGCTAATGGTTTCGGATGCCATTAGATGGTCACGGGACATTTATATTACCCACATCACCGGTCAGCAACAATGGTAGCAGCTGGGGCAGGTTGCGGTTGGACGAGTTTGCTAATGTCTTGGGGAGGGAGCACCAGCCACATTAAATTTAAACCTGTATTTGTTTTTGGTTTGCGTGGCTGGTGCTGTTAGTGGGAGTTAAGTACACACTGTTATTGTATATGTCTTAGTTAAGTGTACTTAACTATTAGCGTTTAAGAGCTCGGAGTTAATCCGAAAGTATGTATTTTTTTTTACTGTGCTAATTTTTTAAAAAAGGAAGTGCCATTGAACACTAAAGAACTGCTTATGAATATTCAGTGTGGTGCAGGACAGTATATTTTCTCTAATTGTTGTCAACTTTTTTATGAACTTTAATTTAAATTGCTGCACCGATAAACAAATTTGATTTAAAAGAAATATGTATGTATTGAAGTATTATTGATAATAAATGGTTTTATCTTCACCGGATGTGAAGTCGTTCTGTGCTAATTACAGCCACAATATAGAAGAATGAAGAATGTATTAGTAAACAACGGACTCTTCCTTGGTGTAGTATGGTTTTATCTTCACTGTGTGTGAAGTCGCTCTATGCTAAAAACAGCCACACTATAGAAGAATGAAGATTTAGTTAGATACGAAACAACGCTACTACAAGTAGGGGAAGATAAATGTGTTAGTGTACAGCGAACTATTTCTTGGTGGATAGTATGGTTTTATCTTCACCGGGTGTGAAGTCGCTCTATGCTAAAAGCAGCTACACTATAGAAGATTGAAGATATCTAGGTAGATACGAAACAACGCTACTTCGAATAGGGGGAAGGTAAATGTGTTACTGTACAGCGAACTATTCCTTGGTGGAGAGTATTTCTTTATCTTCACCGGGTGTGAAGTCGCTCTATGCTAATAACAGCCAAACTATAGAAGAATGAAGATTTACTTACATACGAAACAACGCTTCTTCGTACATGAGAAGATAATGTTTTAGTGTACAGCAGACTCTTCCTTGGTGGAGAGTATGGTTTTATCTTCACCGGGTTTGAGGTCGTTCTATGCTAAGAACTTCCACACTGTAGAAGAATGAAGATTTAGGTAGATACGAAACAACGCTACTTCGAATAGAGGGAATTTAAATGTGTTAGTGTACAGCGAACTATTCCTTGGTGGAGAGTATTTTTTTATCTTCACCGGGTGTGAAGTCGCTCTATGCTAATAACAGCCAAACTATAGAAGAATGAAGATTTACTTAGATACGAAACATCGCTTTTTCGTACATGAGAAGATAATGTGTTGGTGTACAGCGGACTCTTCCTTGGTGGAGAGTATGGTTCAATCTTCACCGGGTGTGAGGTCGCTCTATGCTAATAACAGCTCCACAGTAAAAAAGAATGAAGATTTAGGAAGATACGAATAACGCTACTTCGAATAGAGGGAAGGTAAATGTGTTAGTGTACAGCGAACTATTCCTTGGTGGAGAGTTTTATTTTATCTTCACCGGGTGTGAAGTCGCTCTATGCTAAAAAAAGCCACACTATAGAAGAATGAAGATTTAGGTAGATACGAGACGACGCTACTTCAAGTATGGGAAGATAAATGTATTAGTGTACAGCGGACTCTTCCTTGCTGGAGAGTATGGTTTTATCTTCACCGGGTGTGAGTTCGCTCTTTGCTAATAACAGCCACACTATAGAAGAATGAATATTTAGGGAGATACGAAACAGCGCTACTACAAGTAGGGGAAGAAAAATATGTTAGTGTACAGCGGACTCTTCCTTGGTGTAGTATGGTTTTATCTTCACCGGATGTAAAGTCGTTCTGTGCTAATAACAGCCCCACATTATAGACGATTGAAGATGTCTAGGTAGATACGAAACAACGCTACTTCAAGTAGGGGAACATAAATGTATTACTGTACAGCGGACTCTTCCTTGGTGTAGTATGGTTTTATCTTCACCGGATGTGAAGTCGCTCTATGCTAATAACAACCCCACATTATAGACGATTGAAGATATCTAGGTAGATACGAAACAACGCTACTACAAGTAATGGAGGATAAATGTGTTAGTGTACAGCGGACTCTTCCTTGGTGGAGAGTATGGTTTTATCTTCACCGGGTGTGAGGTCGCTCTATGCTAATAACAACCACACTATAGCAGAATAAAGATTTAGGTAGATACGAAACAACGCTACTGCGAATAGGGGGAAGATAATGTGTTAGTGTACAGCGAACTATTCCTTGGTGGAGAGTATTTTTTTATCTTCACCGGGTGTGAGGTCGCTCTATGCTAATAACAGCCACACTATAGCAGAATAAAGATTTAGGTAGATACGAAACAACGCTACGTTAGTGTACAGCGGGCTCTTCCTTGGTGTAGTACGGTTTTATCTTCACCAGGTGTGAAGTCGCTCTATGCTAATAACAACCACACTATAGAAGATTGAAGATATCTAGGTAGATACGAAACAACGCTACTTCAAGTAGGGGAAGATAAATGTGTTAGTGTACAGCGGACTCTTCCTTGGTGGAGCGTATGCTATTATCTTCACCGGGTGTGAGATCGCTCTATGCTAATAACAGCTCCACACTTAAGAAGAATGAAGATTTAGGTAGATACGAAACAACGCTACTGCGAATAGGGGGAAGATACTGTGTTAGTGTACAGCGAACTATTCCATGGTGGAGAGTATGTTTGTATCGTCACCGGGTGTGAGGTCGCTCTATGCTAATAACAACCACACTATAGAAGAATGAAGAATGTATTAGTGTACAGCGGGCTCTTCCTTGGTGTAGTATGGTTTTATCTTCACCAGGTGTGAAGTCGCTCTATGCTAATAACAACCACACTATAGAAGATTGAAGATATCTAGGTAGATACGAAACAACGCTACTTCAAGTAGGGGAAGATAAATGTGTTAGTGTACAGCGGACTCTTCCTTGGTGGAGCGTATGGTATTATCTTCACCGGGTGTGAGATCGCTCTATGCTAATAACAGCTCCACACTTAAGAAGAATGAAGATTTAGGTAGATACGAAACAACGCTACTGCGAATAGGGGGAAGGTAATGTGTTAGTGTACAGCGAACTATTCCTTGGTGGAGAGTATGTTTGTATCGTCACCGGGTGTGAGGTCGCTCTATGCTAATACCAACCACACTATAGAAGAATGAAGATTTAGGTAGATACGAAACAACGCTACTGCGAATAGGTGGAAGGTAAATGTGTTAGTGTACAGCAAACTATTCCTTGGTGGAGAGTATTTTTTTATCTTCACCGGGTGTGAGGTAGCTCTATGCTAATAACAGCCAAACTATAGAAGAATGAAGATTTAGTTAGATACTAAACAACGATTCATCGTACATGAGAAGGTAAATGTGTTAGTGTACAGCGGACTCTTCCTTGCTGAGAGTATGGTTTTATCTTCACCGGGTGTGAGTTCTCTCTTTGCTAATAACAGCCACACTATAGAAGAATGAATATTTAGGGAGATACGAAACAGCGCTACTACAAGTAGGGGAAGAAAAATGTGTTAGTGTACAGCGGACTCTTCCTTGGTGTAGTATGGTTTTATCTTCACCGGATGTGAAGTCGTTCTGTGCTAATAACCGCCCCACATTATAGACGATTGAAGATGTCTAGGTAGATACGAAACAACGCTACTTCAAGTAGGGGAACATAAATGCGTTAGTGTACAGCGAGCTATTCCTTGGTGGAGAGTATTTTTTTATCTTCACCGGGTGTGAGGTCGCTCTATGCTAAAAACAGCCACAATATAGAAGAATGAAGAATGTATTAGTAAACAACGGACTCTTCCTTGGTGTAGTATGGTTTTATCTTCACTGGGTGTGAAGTCGCTCTGCTAAAAACAGCCACACTATAGAAGAATGAAGATTTAGGTAGATACGAAAAACGCTACTACAAGTAGGGGAAGATAAATGTGTTAGTGTACAGCGAAATATTCCTTGGTGGATAGTATGGTTTTATCTTCACCGGGTGTGAAGTCGCTCTATGCTAAAAAAAGCTGCACTATAGAAGATTGTAGATATCTAGGTAGATACGAAACAACGGTACTTCGAATAGTGGGAAGGTAAATGTGTTACTGTACAGCGAACTCGTCCTTGGTGGAGAGTATTTCTTTATCTTCACCGGGTGTGAAGTCGCTTTATGCTAATAACAGCCAAACTATAGAAGAATGAAGATTTACTTACATACGAAACGACGCTACTACAAGTAATGGAGGATAAATGTGTTAGTGTACAGCAGACTCTTCCTTGGTGGAGAGTATGGTCTTATCTTCACCGGGTGTGAGGTCGTTCTATGCTAATAACTTCCACACTGTAGAAGAATGAAGATTTAGGTAGATACGAAACAACGCTACTTCGAATAGAGGGAAGGTAAATGTGTTAGTGTACAGCGAACTATTTTTTGGTGGAGAGTATTTTTTTATCTTCACCGGCTGTGAAGTCGCTCTATGCTAATAACAGCCAAACTATAGAAGAATGAAGATTTAGGTAGATACGAAACGACGCTACTTCAAGTATGGGAAGATAAATGTATTAGTGTACAGCGGACTCTTCCTTGGCGGAGAGTATGGTTTTATCTTCACCGGGTGTGAGGTCGCTCTATGCTAATAACAACCACACTATAGAAGAATGAAGATTTAGGTAGATACGAAACAACGCTACTACAAGTAGGGGAAGATAAATGTGTTAGTGTACAGCGAACTATTCCTTGGTGGAGAGTATGGTTTTATCTTCACCGGGTGTGAGGTCGCTCTATGCTAAATACAGCCACACTATATAAGAATGAGGAAAGTATTAGTGTACAGCGGATTCTTCCTTGGTGTAGTATGGTTTTATCTTCACCGGGTGTGAAGTCGCTCAATACTAATAACAGCCTTACATTATAGACGATTGAAGATATCTAGGTAGATACGAAACAACGCTACTTCAAGTAGGAGAAGATAAATGTGTTACTGTACAGCGGAATCTTCCTTGGTGGAGCATATGGTTTTATCTTCACCGGGTGTGAGGTCGATCTATGCTAATAACAGCTCCACACGTAAGAAGAATGAAGATTTAAGTAGATACAAAACAACGCTACTACAAGTAGGGGAAGTTAAATGTGTTAGTGTACAGCGGACTCTTCCTTAGTGGAGAGTATGTTTTTATCTTCACCGGGTGTGAGGTCGCTCTATGCTAATAACAACCACACTATAGAAGAATGAAGATTTAGGTAGATACGAAACAACGCTACTACAAGTAGGGCAAGATAAATGTGTTAGTGTACAGCGAACTATTCATTGGTGGAGAGTATGGTTTTATCTTCACCGGGTGTGAGGTCGCTCTATGCTAAATACAGCCACACTATAGAAGAATGAAGAAAGTATTAGTGTACAGCGGATTCTTCCTTGGTGTAGTATGGTTTTATCTTCACTGGGTGTGAAGTCGCTCTATGCTAATAACATCTCCACACTATAAAAGAATGAAGATTTAGGTAGATACGAAACAACGCTACTTCAAGTAGGGTGAGATAAATGTGTTAGTGTACAGCGGACTCTTCCTTGGTGGAGAGTATGGTTTTATCTTCACCGGGTGTGAGATCGCTCTATGCTAATAACAGGTCCACACCTAAGGAGAATGAAGATTTAGGTAGATACGAAACAACGCTACTACAAGTAGGGGAAGATAAATGTGTTAGTGTACAGCGGACTCTTCCTTTGTGTAGTATGGTTTTATCTTCACCGGGTGTGAAGTCGCTCTATGCTAATAACAGCCCCACATTATAGACGATTGAAGATATCTAGGTAGATACGAAACAACGCTACTTCAAGTATCGGAAGATAAATGTGATAGTGTACAGCGGACTCTTCTTTGGTGGTGAGTATGGTTTTATCTTCACCGGGTGTGAGGTCGCTCTATGCTAATAACAGCCCCACATTATAGACGATTGAAGATATCTAGGTAGATACGAAACAACGCTACTTCAAGTAGGGGAAGATAAATGTATTAGTGTACAGCGGACTCTTCGTTGGTGTAGTATGGTTTTATCTTCACCGGATGTGAAGTCGCTCTATGCTAATAACAGCCCCTCATTAAAGAAGAATGAAGATTTAGGTAGATACGAAACGACGCTACTACAAGTAATGGAGGATAAATATGTTAGTGTACAGCGGACTCTTCCTTGGTGGAGAGTATGGTTTTATCTTCACCGGGTGTGAGGTCGCTCTATGCTAATAACAACCACACTATAGCAGAATAAAGATTTAGGTAGATACGAAACAACGCTACTGCGAATAGGGGGAAGATAATGTGTTAGTGTACAGCGAACTATTCCTTGGTGGAGAGTATTTTTTTATCTTCACCGGGTGTGAGGTCGCTCTATGCTAATAACAGCCACACTATAGCAGAATAAAGATTTAGGTAGATACGAAACAACGCTACGTTAGTGTACAGCGGGCTCTTCCTTGGTGTAGTATGGTTTTATCTTCACCAGGTGTGAAGTCGCTCTATGCTAATAACAACCACACTATAGAAGATTGAAGATATCTAGGTAGATACGAAACAACGCTACTTCAAGTAGGGGAAGATAAATGTGTTAGTGTACAGCGGACTCTTCCTTGGTGGAGCGTATGGTATTATCTTCACCGGGTGTGAGATCGCTCTATGCTAATAACAGCTCCACACTTAAGAAGAATGAAGATTTAGGTAGATACGAAACAACGCTACTGCGAATAGGGGGAAGATAATGTGTTAGTGTACAGCGGACTCTTCCTTGGTGGAGAGTATGGTTTTATCTTCACCGGGTGTGAAGTCGCTCTATGCTAAAAACAACCACACTATAGCAGAATAAAGCTTTAGGTAGATACGAAACAACGCTACTGCGAATAGGGGGAAGGTAAATGTGTTAGTGTACAGCAAACTATTCCTTGGTGGAGAGTATTTTTTTATCTTCACCGGGTGTGAGGTCGCTCTATGCTAATAACAGCCAAACTATAGAAGAATGAAGATTTAGTTAAATACTAAACAACGATTCATCGTACATGAGAAGGTATATGTGTTAGTGTACAGCGGCCTCTTCTTTGGTGTAGTATGGTTTTATCTTCACCGGATGTGAAGTCGTTCTGTGCTAATAACAGCCCCACATTATAGACGATTGAAGATGTCTAGGTAGATACGAAACAACGCTACTTCAAGTAAGGGAACATAAATGTGTTAGTGTACAGCGGACTCTTCCTTGGTGGATAGTATGGTTTTATCTTCACCGGGTGTGAAGTCGCTCTATGCTAAAAACAACCACACTATAGCAGAATAAAGCTTTAGGTAGATACGAAAAAACGCTACTGCGAATAGGGGGAAGGTAAATGCGATAGTGTACAGCGAGCTATTCCTTGGTGGAGAGTATTTTTTTATCTTCACCGGGTGTGAGGTCGCTCTATGCTAATAACAGCCACAATATAAAAGAATGAAGAATGTATTAGTAAACAACGGACTCTTCCTTGGTGTAGTATGGTTTTATCTTCACTGGGTGTGAAGTCGCTCTATGCTAAAAACAGCCACACTATAGAAGAATGAAGATTTAGGTAGATACGAAACAACGCTACTACAAGTAGGGGAAGATAAATGTGTTAGTGTACAGCGAAATATTCCTTGGTGGATAGTATGGTTTTATCTTCACCGGGTGTGAAGTCGCTCTATGCTAAAAACAGCTACACTATAGATGATTGAAGATATCTAGGTAGATACGAAACAACGGTACTTCGAATAGGGGGAAGGTAAATGTGTTACTGTACAGCGAACTATTCCTTGGTGGAGAGTATTTCTTTATCTTCACCGGGTGTGAGGTCGCTCTATGCTAATAACAACCACACTATAGAAGAATGAAGATTTAGATAGATACGAAACCACGCAACTCCGTATATGGGAAGGTAAATGTGTTAGTGTACAGCGGACTCTTCCTTGGTGGAGAGTATGGTTTTATCTTCACCGGGTGTGAAGTCGCTCTATGCTAATAACAGCCAAACTATAGAAGAATGAAGATTTACTTACATACGAAACAACGCTTCTTCGTACATGAGAAGATAATGTGTTAGTGTACAGCAGACTCTTCCTTGGTGGAGAGTATGGTTTTATCTTCACCGGGTGTTAGGTCGTTCTATGCTAATAACTTCCACACTGTAGAAGAATGAATATTTAGGTAGATACGAAACAACGCTACTTCGAATAGAGGGAAGGTAAATGTGTTAGTGTACAGCGAACTATTCCTTGGTGGAGAGTATTTTTTTATCTTCACCGGCTGTGATGTCGCTCTATGCTAATAACAGCCAAACTATAGAAGAATGAAGATTTAGGTAGATACGAAACAACGCTTTTTCGTACATGAGAAGATAATGTGTTGGTGTACAGCGGACTCTTCCTAGGTGGAGAGTATGGTTTAATCTTCACCGGGTGTGAGGTCGCTCTATGCTAAATACAGCCACACTATAGAAGAATGAGGAAAGTATTAGTGTACAGCGGATTCTTCCTTGGTGTAGTATGGTTTTATCTTCACCGGGTGTGAAGTCGCTCAATACTAATAACAGCCTTACATTATAGACGATTGAAGATATCTAGGTAGATACGAAACAACGCTACTTCAAGTAGGGGAAGATAAATGTGTTACTGTACAGCGGAATCTTCCTTGGTGGAGCATATGGTTTTATCTTCACCGGGTGTGAGGTCGCTCTATGCTAATAACAGCTCCACACGTAAGAAGAATGAAGATTTAAGTAGATACAAAACAACGCTACTACAAGTAGGGGCAGATAAATGTGTTAGTGTACAGCGGACTCTTCCTTAGTGGAGAGTATGGTTTTATCTTCACCGGATGTGAGGTCGCTCTATGCTAATAACAACCACACTATAGAAGAATGAAGATTTAGGTAGATACGAAACAACGCTACTACAAGTAGGGGAA
The DNA here is from genome assembly GCA_036971475.1 of Prosapia bicincta. NCBI lineage: Eukaryota > Metazoa > Arthropoda > Insecta > Hemiptera > Cercopidae > Prosapia > Prosapia bicincta. The sequence goes on along the minus strand of JBAIZL010000117.1, from coordinate 473,085 downwards.
GATAAATGTGTTAGTGTACAGCGAACTATTCCTTGGTGGAGAGTATGGTTTTATCTTCACCGGGTGTGAGGTCGCTCTATGCTAAATACAGCCACACTATAGAAGAATGAAGAAAGTATTAGTGTACAGCGGATTCTTCCTTGGTGTGGTATGGTTTTATCTTCACCGGGTGTGAAGTCGCTCTATGCTAATAACAGCCTTACATTATAGACGATTGAAGATATCTAGGTAGATACGAAACAACGCTACTTCAAGTAGGGGAAGAAAAATGTGTTAGTGTACAGCGGACTCTTCCTTGGTGGAGCGTATGGTTTTACCTTCACCGGGTGTGAGGTCGCTCTATGCTAATAACATCTCCACACTATAAAAGAATGAAGATTTAGGTAGATACGAAACAACGCTACTTCAAGTAGGGTGAGATAAATGTGTTAGTGTACAGCGGACTCTTCCTTGGTGGAGAGTATGGTTTTATCTTCACCGGGTGTGAGATCGCTCTATGCTAATAAAAGCTCCACACTTAAGGAAAATGAAGATTTAAGTAGATACAAAACAACGCTACTACAAGTAGGGGAAGATAAATGTGTTAGTGTACAGCGGACTCTTCCTTAGTGGAGAGTATGGTTTTATCTTCACCGGGTGTGAGGTCGCTCTATGCTAATAACAACCACACTATAGAAGAATGAAGATTTAGGTAGATACGAAACAACGCTACTACAAGTAGGGGAAGATAAATGTGTTAGTGTACAGCGAACTATTCCTTGGTGGAGAGTATGGTTTTATCTTCACCGGGTGTGAGGTCGCTCTATGCTAAATACAGCCACACTATAGAAGAATGAAGAAAGTATTAGTGTACAGCGGATTCTTCCTTGGTGTGGTATGGTTTTATCTTCACCGGGTGTGAAGTCGCTCTATGCTAATAATAGCCTTACATTATAGACGATTGAAGATATCTAGGTAGATACGAAACAACGCTACTTCAAGTAGGGGAAGAAAAATGTGTTAGTGTACAGCGGACTCTTCTTTGGTGGAGCGTATGGTTTTTCCTTCACCGGGTGTGAGGTCGCTCTATGCTAATAACATCTCCACACTATAAAAGAATGAAGATTTAGGTAGATACGAAACAACGCTACTTCAAGTAGGGTGAGATAAATGTGTTAGTGTACAGCGGACTCTTCCTTGGTGGAGAGTATGGTTTTATCTTCACCGGGTGTGAGATCGCTCTATGCTAATAAAAGCTCCACACTTAAGGAGAATGAAGATTTAAGTAGATACAAAACAACGCTACTACAAGTAGGGGAAGATAAATGTGTTAGTGTACAGCGGACTCTTCCTTAGTGGAGAGTATGGTTTTATCTTCACCGGGTGTGAGGTCGCTCTATGCTATTAACAACCACACTATAGAAGAATAAAGATTTAGGTAGATACGAAACAACGCTACTACAAGTAGGGGAAGATAAATGTGTTAGTGTACAGCGAACTATTCCTTGGTGGAGAGTATGGTTTTATCTTCACCGGGTGTGAGGTCGCTCTATGCTAAATACAGCCACACTATAGAAGAATGAAGAAAGTATTAGTGTACAGCGGATTCTTCCTTGGTGTAGTATGGTTTTATCTTCACCGGGTGTGAAGTCGCTCTATGCTAATAACAGCCTTACATTATAGACGATTGAAGATATCTAGGTAGATACAAAACAACGCTACTTCAAGTAGGGGAAGATAAATGTGTTAGTGTACAGCGGACTCTTCCTTGGTGGAGCGTATGGTTTTATCTTCACCGGATGTGAAGTCGCTCTATGCTAATAACAGCCCCACATTATAGACGATTGAAGATATCTTGGTAGATACGAAACAACGCTACTTCAAGTAGGGTGAGATAAATGTGTTAGTGTACAGCGGACTCTTCCTTGGTGGAGAGTATGGTTTTATCTTCACCGGGTGTGTGATCGCTCTATGCTAATAACAACTCCACACTTAAGGAGAATGAAGATTTAGGTAGATACGAAACAACGCTATTACAAGTAGGGGAAGATAAATGTGTTAGTGTACAGCGGACTCGTCCTTGGTGTAGTATGGTTTTATCTTCACCGGGTGTGAAGTCGCTCTATGCTAATAACAGCCCCACATTATAGACGATTGAAGATATCTAGGTAGATACGAAACAACGCTACTTCAAGTATCGGAAGATAAATGTGATAGTGTACAGCGGACTCTTCTTTGGTGGAGAGTATGGTTTTATCTTCACCGGGTGTGAGGTCGCTCTATGCTAATAACAGCCCCACATTATAGACGATTGAAGATATCTAGGTAGATACGAAACAACGCTACTTCAAGTAGGGGAAGATAAATGTATTAGTGTACAGCGGACTCTTCCTTGGTGTAGTATGGTTTTATCTTCACCGGGTGTGAAGTCGCTCTATGCTAATAACAGCCCCACATTATAGACGATTGAAGATATCTTGGTAGATACGAAACAACGCTACTTCAAGTAGGGTGAGATAAATGTGTTAGTGTACAGCGGACTCTTCCTTGGTGGAGAGTATGGTTTTATCTTCACCGGGTGTGAGGTCGCTCTATGCTAATAACAACCACACTATAGCAGAATAAAGATTTAGGTAGATACGAAACAACGCTACTGCGAATAGGGGAAAGATAATGTGTTAGTGTACAGCGAACTATTCCTTGGTGGAGAGTATTTTTTTATCTTCACCGGGTGTGAGGTCGCTCTATGCTAATAACAGCCACACTATAGCAGAATTAAGATTTAGGTAGATACGAAACAACGCTTCTTCGTACATGAGAAGGTAAATGTGTTAGTGTTCAGCGGACTCTTCCTTGGTGGAGAGTATGGTTTTATTTTCACCGGCTGTGAGTTGGCTCTATGCTAATAACAGCCACATTATAGAAGAATGAAGATTTAGGTAGATACGAAACAACGCTACTTCAAGTAGGGGAAGATAAATGTATTAGTGTACAGTGGACTCTTCCTTGGTGGAGAGTATGGTTTTATCTTCACCGGGTGTGAGGTCGCTGTATGCTAATAACAGTTCCACACTATAGAAGATTGAAGATATCTATGTGAGGTCGCTCTATGCTATTAATAGCTCCACATTATAGACGATTGAAGATATCTAGGTAGATACGAAACAAAGCTACTTCAAGTAGGGGAAGATAAATGTATTGGTGTACAGCGGACTCTTCCTTGGTGTAGTATGGTTTTATCTTCACCGGATGTGAAGTCGCTCTGTGCTAATAACAGCCCCACATTATAGACGATTGAAGATATCTAGGTAGATACGAAACAACGCTACTTCAAGTAGGGGGAGATAAATGTATTAGTGTACAGCGGACTCTTCCTTGGTGTAGTCTGTTTTTATCTTCACCGGATGTGAAGTCGCTCTGTGCTAATAACAGCCCCACATTATAGACAATTGAAGATATCGAGGTAGATACGAAACAACGCTACTTCACGTAGGGGAAGATAAATGTATTAGTGTACAGCGGACTCTTCCTTGGTGTAGTATGGTTTTATCTTCACCGGATGTGAAGTCGTTCTGTGCTAATAACAGCCCCACATTATAGACGATTGAAGATGTCTAGGTAGATACGAAACAACGCTACTTCAAGTAGGGGAACATAAATGTATTACTGTACAGCGGACTCTTCCTTGGTGTAGTATGGTTTTATCTTCACCGGATGTAACGTCGCTCTATGCTAATATCAGCCCCACATTATAGAAGATTGAAGATATCTAGGTAGATACGAAACAACGCTACTTCAAGTAGGGGAAGATAAATGTATTAGTGTACAGCGGACTCTTCCTTGGTGTAGTATGGTTTTATCTATACCGGGTGTGAAGTCGCTCTATGCTAATTCCAGCCCCACATTATAGACGATTGAAGATATCAATAGATAGATACGAAACAACGTTACTTCAAGTAGGGGAAGATAAATGTATTAGTGTACAGCGGACTCTTCCTTGGTGTAGTATGGTTTTATCTTCACCAGGTGTGAAGTCGCTCTATGCTAATTCCAGCCCCACATTATAGACGATTGAAGACATCTAGGTAGATACGAAACAACGCTACCTCATGTAGGGGAAGATAAATGTATTAGTGTACAGCGGACTCTTTCTTGGTGTAGTATGGTTTTATCTTCACCGGATGTGAGGTCACTCTATGATAATAACAGCCCCACATTAAAGAAGAATGAAGATTTAGGTAGATACGAAACAACGCTACTTCAAGTAGGGGAACATAAATGTATTACTGTACAGCGGACTCTTCCTTGGTGTAGTATGGTTTTATCTTCACCGGATGTGAAGTCGCTCTATGCTAATAACAGCCCCACATTATAGACGATTGAAGATATCTAGGTAGATACGAAGCAACGCTACTTCAAGTAGGGGAAGATAAATGTATTAGTGTACAGCGGACTCTTCCTTGGTGTAGTATGGTTTTATCTTCACCGGATGTGAAGTCGCTCTATGCTAATATCAGCCCCACATTATAGAAGATTGAAGATATCTAGGTAGATACGAAACAACGCTACTTCAAGTAGGGGAAGATAAATGTATTAGTGTACAGCGGACTCTTCCTTGGTGTAGTATGGTTTTATCTATACCGGGTGTGAAGTCGCTCTATGCTAATTCCAGCCCCACATTATAGACGATTGAAGATATCTAGGTAGATACGAAACAACGCTACTTCAAGTAGGGGAAGATAAATGTATTAGTGTATAGCGGACACTTTCTTGGTGTAGTATGGTTTTATCTTCACCGGATGTGAAGTCGCTCTATACTAATAACAGCCCCACATTAAAGAAGAATGAAGATTTAGGTAGATACGAAACGACGCTACTACAAGTAGTGGAGGATAAATGTGTTAGTGTACAGCGGACTCTTCCTTGGTGGAGAGTATGGTTTTATCTTCACCGGGTGTGAGGTCGCTCTATGCTAATAACAACCACACTATAGAAGAATGAAGATTTAGGTAGATACGAAACAACGCTAAGTTAGTGTACAGCGGACTCTTCCTTGGTGGAGAGTATGGTTTTATCTTCACCGGGTGTGAGGTAGCTCTATGCTAAAAACAGCCACACTATAGAAGAATGAAGAATGTATTAGTGTACAGCGGGCTCTTCTTTGGTGTAGTATGGTTTTATCTTCACCAGGTGTGAAGTCGCTCTATGCTAATAACAACCACACTATAAAAGAATGAAGATTTAGGTAGATACGAAACAACGCTACTGCGAATAGGGGGAAGGTAAATGTGTTAGTGTACAGCGGACTCTTCCTTGGTGGAGCGTATGGTATTATCTTCACCGGGTGTGAGATCGCTCTATGCTAATAACAGCTCCACACTTAAGAAGAATGAAGATTGAGGTAGATACGAAACAACGCTACTGCGAATAGGGGGAAGATAATGTGTTAGTGTACAGCGAGCTATTCCTTGGTGGAGAGTATGTTTGTATCGTCACCGTGTGTGAGGTCGCTCTATGCTAATAACAACCACACTATAGAAGAATGAAGATTTAGGTAGATACGAAACAACGCTACTGCGAATAGGGGGAAGGTAAATGTGTTAGTGTACAGCGGACTCTTCCTTGGTGGAGCGTATGGTATTATCTTCACCGGGTGTGAGATCGCTCTATGCTAATAACAGCTCCACACTTAAGAAGAATGAAGATTGAGGTAGATACGAAACAACGCTACTGCGAATAGGGGGAAGATAATGTGTTAGTGTACAGCGAGCTATTCCTTGGTGGAGAGTATGTTTGTATCGTCACCGTGTGTGAGGTCGCTCTATGCTAATAAAAGCTCCACACTTAAGGAAAATGAAGATTTAAGTAGATACAAAACAACGCTACTACAAGTAGGGGAAGATAAATGTGTTAGTGTACAGCGGACTCTTCCTTAGTGGAGAGTATGGTTTTATCTTCACCGGGTGTGAGGTCGCTCTATGCTAATAACAACCACACTATAGAAGAATGAAGATTTAGGTAGATACGAAACAACGCTACTACAAGTAGGGGAAGATAAATGTGTTAGTGTACAGCGAACTATTCCTTGGTGGAGAGTATGGTTTTATCTTCACCGGGTGTGAGGTCGCTCTATGCTAAATACAGCCACACTATAGAAGAATGAAGAAAGTATTAGTGTACAGCGGATTCTTCCTTGGTGTGGTATGGTTTTATCTTCACCGGGTGTGAAGTCGCTCTATGCTAATAATAGCCTTACATTATAGACGATTGAAGATATCTAGGTAGATACGAAACAACGCTACTTCAAGTAGGGGAAGAAAAATGTGTTAGTGTACAGCGGACTCTTCTTTGGTGGAGCGTATGGTTTTTCCTTCACCGGGTGTGAGGTCGCTCTATGCTAATAACATCTCCACACTATAAAAGAATGAAGATTTAGGTAGATACGAAACAACGCTACTTCAAGTAGGGTGAGATAAATGTGTTAGTGTACAGCGGACTCTTCCTTGGTGGAGAGTATGGTTTTATCTTCACCGGGTGTGTGATCGCTCTATGCTAATAACAACTCCACACTTAAGGAGAATGAAGATTTAGGTAGATACGAAACAACGCTACTACAAGTAGGGGAAGATAAATGTGTTAGTGTACAGCGGACTCGTCCTTGGTGTAGTATGGTTTTATCTTCACCGGGTGTGAAGTCGCTCTATGCTAATAACAGCCCCACATTATAGACGATTGAAGATATCTAGGTAGATACGAAACAACGCTACTTCAAGTATCGGAAGATAAATGTGATAGTGTACAGCGGACTCTTCTTTGGTGGAGAGTATGGTTTTATCTTCACCGGGTGTGAGGTCGCTCTATGCTAATAACAGCCCCACATTATAGACGATTGAAGATATCTAGGTAGATACGAAACAACGCTACTTCAAGTAGGGGAAGATAAATGTATTAGTGTACAGCGGACTCTTCCTTGGTGTAGTATGGTTTTATCTTCACCGGGTGTGAAGTCGCTCTATGCTAATAACAGCCCCACATTATAGACGATTGAAGATATCTTGGTAGATACGAAACAACGCTACTTCAAGTAGGGTGAGATAAATGTGTTAGTGTACAGCGGACTCTTCCTTGGTGGAGAGTATGGTTTTATCTTCACCGGGTGTGAGGTCGCTCTATGCTAATAACAACCACACTATAGCAGAATAAAGATTTAGGTAGATACGAAACAACGCTACTGCGAATAGGGGAAAGATAATGTGTTAGTGTACAGCGAACTATTCCTTGGTGGAGAGTATTTTTTTATCTTCACCGGGTGTGAGGTCGCTCTATGCTAATAACAGCCACACTATAGCAGAATTAAGATTTAGGTAGATACGAAACAACGCTTCTTCGTACATGAGAAGGTAAATGTGTTAGTGTTCAGCGGACTCTTCCTTGGTGGAGAGTATGGTTTTATTTTCACCGGCTGTGAGTTGGCTCTATGCTAATAACAGCCACATTATAGAAGAATGAAGATTTAGGTAGATACGAAACAACGCTACTACAAGTCGGGGAAGATAAATGTGTTAGTGTACAGTGGACTCTTCCTTGGTGGAGAGTATGGTTTTATCTTCACCGGGTGTGAGGTCGCTGTATGCTAATAACAGTTCCACACTATAGAAGATTGAAGATATCTATGTGAGGTCGCTCTATGCTATTAATAGCTCCACATTATAGACGATTGAAGATATCTAGGTAGATACGAAACAAAGCTACTTCAAGTAGGGGAAGATAAATGTATTGGTGTACAGCGGACTCTTCCTTGGTGTAGTATGGTTTTATCTTCACCGGATGTGAAGTCGCTCTGTGCTAATAACAGCCCCACATTATAGACGATTGAAGATATCTAGGTAGATACGAAACAACGCTACTTCAAGTAGGGGGAGATAAATGTATTAGTGTACAGCGGACTCTTCCTTGGTGTAGTCTGTTTTTATCTTCACCGGATGTGAAGTCGCTCTGTGCTAATAACAGCCCCACATTATAGACAATTGAAGATATCGAGGTAGATACGAAACAACGCTACTTCACGTAGGGGAAGATAAATGTATTAGTGTACAGCGGACTCTTCCTTGGTGTAGTATGGTTTTATCTTCACCGGATGTGAAGTCGTTCTGTGCTAATAACAGCCCCACATTATAGACGATTGAAGATGTCTAGGTAGATACGAAACAACGCTACTTCAAGTAGGGGAACATAAATGTATTACTGTACAGCGGACTCTTCCTTGGTGTAGTATGGTTTTATCTTCACCGGATGTGAAGTCGCTCTATGCTAATAACAGCCCCACATTATAGACGATTGAAGATATCTAGGTAGATACGAAACAACGCTACTTCAAGTAGGGGAAGATAAATGTATTAGTGTACAGCGGACTCTTCCTTGGTGTAGTATGGTTTTATCTTCACCGGATGTAACGTCGCTCTATGCTAATATCAGCCCCACATTATAGAAGATTGAAGATATCTAGGTAGATACGAAACAACGCTACTTCAAGTAGGGGAAGATAAATGTATTAGTGTACAGCGGACTCTTCCTTGGTGTAGTATGGTTTTATCTATACCGGGTGTGAAGTCGCTCTATGCTAATTCCAGCCCCACATTATAGACGATTGAAGATATCAATAGATAGATACGAAACAACGTTACTTCAAGTAGGGGAAGATAAATGTATTAGTGTACAGCGGACTCTTCCTTGGTGTAGTATGGTTTTATCTTCACCAGGTGTGAAGTCGCTCTATGCTAATTCCAGCCCCACATTATAGACGATTGAAGACATCTAGGTAGATACGAAACAACGCTACCTCATGTAGGGGAAGATAAATGTATTAGTGTACAGCGGACTCTTTCTTGGTGTAGTATGGTTTTATCTTCACCGGATGTGAGGTCACTCTATGATAATAACAGCCCCACATTAAAGAAGAATGAAGATTTAGGTAGATACGAAACAACGCTACTTCAAGTAGGGGAACATAAATGTATTACTGTACAGCGGACTCTTCCTTGGTGTAGTATGGTTTTATCTTCACCGGATGTGAAGTCGCTCTATGCTAATAACAGCCCCACATTATAGACGATTGAAGATATCTAGGTAGATACGAAGCAACGCTACTTCAAGTAGGGGAAGATAAATGTATTAGTGTACAGCGGACTCTTCCTTGGTGTAGTATGGTTTTATCTTCACCGGATGTGAAGTCGCTCTATGCTAATATCAGCCCCACATTATAGAAGATTGAAGATATCTAGGTAGATACGAAACAACGCTACTTCAAGTAGGGGAAGATAAATGTATTAGTGTACAGCGGACTCTTCCTTGGTGTAGTATGGTTTTATCTATACCGGGTGTGAAGTCGCTCTATGCTAATTCCAGCCCCACATTATAGACGATTGAAGATATCAATAGATAGATACGAAACAACGTTACTTCAAGTAGGGGAAGATAAATGTATTAGTGTACAGTGGACTCTTCCTTGGTGTAGTATGGTTTTATCTTCACCAGGTGTGAAGTCGCTCTATGCTAATTCCAGCCCCACATTATAGACGATTGAAGATATCTAGGTAGATACGAAACAACGCTACTTCAAGTAGGGGAAGATAAATGTATTAGTGTATAGCGGACACTTTCTTGGTGTAGTATGGTTTTATCTTCACCGGATGTGAAGTCGCTCTATACTAATAACAGCCCCACATTAAAGAAGAATGAAGATTTAGGTAGATACGAAACGACGCTACTACAAGTAGTGGAGGATAAATGTGTTAGTGTACAGCGGACTCTTCCTTGGTGGAGAGTATGGTTTTATCTTCACCGGGTGTGAGGTCGCTCTATGCTAATAACAACCACACTATAGAAGAATGAAGATTTAGGTAGATACGAAACAACGCTAAGTTAGTGTACAGCGGACTCTTCCTTGGTGGAGAGTATGGTTTTATCTTCACCGGGTGTGAGGTAGCTCTATGCTAAAAACAGCCACACTATAGAAGAATGAATAATGTATTAGTGTACAGCGGGCTCTTCTTTGGTGTAGTATGGTTTTATCTTCACCAGGTGTGAAGTCGCTCTATGCTAATAACAACCACACTATAAAAGAATGAAGATTTAGGTAGATACGAAACAACGCTACTGCGAATATTGGGAAGGTAAATGTGTTAGTGTACAGCGGACTCTTCCTTGGTGGAGCGTATGGTATTATCTTCACCGGGTGTGAGATCGCTCTATGCTAATAACAGCTCCACACTTAAGAAGAATGAAGATTGAGGTAGATACGAAACAACGCTACTGCGAATAGGGGGAAGATAATGTGTTAGTGTACAGCGAGCTATTCCTTGGTGGAGAGTATGTTTGTATCGTCACCGTGTGTGAGGTCGCTCTATGCTAATAACAACCACACTATAGAAGAATGAAGATTTAGGTAGATACGAAACAACGCTACTGCGAATAGGGGGAAGGTAAATGTGTTAGTGTACAGCGGACTCTTCCTTGGTGGAGCGTATGGTATTATCTTCACCGGGTGTGAGATCGCTCTATGCTAATAACAGCTCCACACTTAAGAAGAATGAAGATTGAGGTAGATACGAAACAACGCTACTGCGAATAGGGGGAAGATAATGTGTTAGTGTACAGCGAGCTATTCCTTGGTGGAGAGTATGTTTGTATCGTCACCGTGTGTGAGGTCGCTCTATGCTAATAACAACCACACTATAGAAGAATGAAGATTTAGGTAGATACGAAACAACGCTACTGCGAATAGGGGGAAGGTAAATGTATTAGTGTACAGCGAACTATTCCTTGGTGGAGAGTATTTTTTTATCTTCACCGGGTGTGAGGTCGCTCTATGCTAATAACAGCCAAACTATAGAAGAATGAAGATTTAGTTAGATACTAAACAACGCTTCATCGTACATGAGAAGGTAAATGTGTTAGTTTACATCGGACTCTTCCTTGCTGGAGAGTATGGTTTTATCTTCACCGGGTGTGAGTTCGCTCTTTGCTAATAACAGCCACACTATAGAAGAATGAATATATAGGGAGATACGAAACAGCGCTACTACAAGTAGGGGAAGAAAAATGTGTTAGTGTACAGCGGACTCTTCCTTGGTGTAGTATGGTTTTATCTTCACCGGATGTGAAGTCGTTCTGTGCTAATAACCGCCCCACATTATAGACGATTGAAGATGTCTAGGTAGATACTAAACAACGCTACTTCAAGTAGGGGAACATAAATGTGTTAGTGTACAGCGGACTCTTCCTTGGTGGAGAGTATGGTTTTATCTTCACCGGGTGTGAAGTCGCTCTATGCTAAACACAACCACACTATAGCAGAATAAAGCTTTAGGTAGATACGAAAAAACGCTACTGCGAATAGGGGGAAGGTAAATGCGTTAGTGTACAGCGAGCTATTCCTTGGTGGAGAGTATTTTTTTATCTTCACCGGGTGTGAGGTCGCTCTATGCTAATAACAGCCACAATATAGAAGAATGAAGAACGTATTAGTAAACAACGGACTCTTCCTTGGTGTAGTATGGTTTTATCTTTACTGGGTGTGAAGTCGCTCTATGCTAAAAACAGCCACACTATAGAAGAATGAAGATTTAGGTAGATACGAAACAACGCTACTACAAGTAGGGGAAGATAAATGTGTTAGTGTACAGCGAAATATTCCTTGGTGGATAGTATGGTTTTATCTTCACCGGGTGTGAAGTCGCTCTATGCTAAAAACAGCTACACTATAGAAGATTGAAGATATCTAGGTAGATACGAAACAACGGTACTTCGAATAGGGGGAAGGTAAATGTGTTACTGTACAGCGAACTCGTCCTTGGTGGAGAGTATTTCTTTATCTTCACCGGGTGTGAAGTCGCTCTATGCCAATAACAGCCAAACTATAGAAGAATGAAGATTTACTTACATACGAAACAACGCTTCTTCGTACATGAGAAGATAATGTGTTAGTGTACAGCAGACTCTTCCTTGGTGGAGAGTATGGTTTTATCTTCACCGGGTGTGAGGTCGTTCTATGCTAATATCTTCCACACTGTAGAAGAATGAAGATTTAGGTAGATACGAAACAACGCTACTTCGAATAGAGGGAAGGTAAATGTTTTAGTGTACAGCGAACTATTCCTTGGTGGAGAGTATTTTTTTATCTTCACCGGGTGTGAAGTCGCTCTATGCTAATAACAGCCAAACTATAGAAGAATGAAGATTTAGGTAGATACGAAACAACGCTTTTTCTTACATGAGAAGATAATGTGTTGGTGTACAGCGGACTCTTCCTTGGTGGAGAGTATGGTTTAATCTTCACCGGGTGTGAGGTCGCTCTTTGCTAATAATAGCCACACTATAGAAGAATGAATATTTAGGGAGATACGAAACAGCGCTACTACAAGTAGGGGAAGAAAAATGTGTTAGTGTACAGCGGACTCTTCCTTGGTGTAGTATGGTTTTATCTTCACCGGATGTGAAGTCGTTCTGTGCTAATAAGAGCCCCACAATATAGACGATTGAAGATGTCTAGGTAGATACGAAACAACGCTACTTCGAGTAGGGGAACATAAATGTGTTAGTGTACAGCGGACTCTTCCTTGGTGGAGAGTATGGTTTTATCTCCACCGGGTGTGAAGTCGCTCTATGCTAAAAACAACCACACTATAGCAGAATAAAGCTTTAGGTAGATACGAAAAAACGCTACTGCGAATAGGGGGAAGGTAAATGCGTTAGTGTACAGCGAACTATTCCTTGGTGGAGAGTATTTTTTTATCTTCACCGGGTGTGAGGTCGCTCTATGCTAATAACAGCCACAATATAGAAGAATGAAGATTTAGGTGGATACGTAACAACGCTACTTCGAATAGGGGGAAGGTAAATGTGTTAGTGTACAGCGAACTATTCCTTGGTGGAGAGTATAGTTTTATCTTCACTGGGAGTGAGGTCGCTCTATGCTAATAACAGCCACACTATAGAAGAATGAAGATTTAGGTGGATACGAAACGACGCTACTTCAAGTAGGGGAAGATAAATGTATTAGTGTACAGCGGACTCTTCCTTGGCGGAGAGTATGGTTTTATCTTCACCGGGTGTGAGGTCGCTCTATGCTAATAACAGCTCCACACTATAGAAGAATGAAGATTTAGGTAGATACGAAACAACGCTACTACAAGTAGGGGAAGATAAATGTGTTAGTGTACAGCGAACTATTCCTTGGTGGAGAGTATGGTTTTATCTTCACCGGGTGTGAGGTCGCTCTATGCTAAATACAGCCACACTATAGAAGAATGAAGAAAGTATTAGTGTACAGCGGATTCTTCCTTGGTGTAGTATGGTTTTATCTTCACCGGGTGTGAAGTCGCTCTATGCTAATAACAGCCTTACATTATAGACGATTGAAGATATCTAGGTAGATACAAAACAACGCTACTTCAAGTAGGGGAAGATAAATGTGTTAGTGTACAGCGGACTCTTCCTTGGTGGAGCGTATGGTTTTATCTTCACCGGATGTGAAGTCGCTCTATGCTAATAACAGCCCCACATTATAGACGATTGAAGATATCTTGGTAGATACGAAACAACGCTACTTCAAGTAGGGTGAGATAAATGTGTTAGTGTACAGCGGACTCTTCCTTGGTGGAGAGTATGGTTTTATCTTCACCGGGTGTGTGATCGCTCTATGCTAATAACAACTCCACACTTAAGGAGAATGAAGATTTAGGTAGATACGAAACAACGCTACTACAAGTAGGGGAAAATAAATGTGTTAGTGTACAGCGGACTCGTCCTTGGTGTAGTATGGTTTTATCTTCACCGGGTGTGAAGTCGCTCTATGCTAATAACAGCCCCACATTATAGACGATTGAAGATATCTAGGTAGATACGAAACAACGCTACTTCAAGTATCGGAAGATAAATGTGATAGTGTACAGCGGACTCTTCTTTGGTGGAGAGTATGGTTTTATCTTCACCGGGTGTGAGGTCGCTCTATGCTAATAACAGCCCCACATTATAGACGATTGAAGATATCTAGGTAGATACGAAACAACGCTACTTCAAGTAGGGGAAGATAAATGTATTAGTGTACAGCGGACTCTTCCTTGGTGTAGTATGGTTTTATCTTCACCGGGTGTGAAGTCGCTCTATGCTAATAACAGCCCCTCATTATAGACGATTGAAGATATCTTGGTAGATACGAAACAACGCTACTTCAAGTAGGGTGAGATAAATGTGTTAGTGTACAGCGGACTCTTCCTTGGTGGAGAGTATGGTTTTATCTTCACCGGGTGTGAGGTCGCTCTATGCTAATAACAACCACACTATAGCAGAATAAAGATTTAGGTAGATACGAAACAACGCTACTGCGAATAGGGGAAAGATAATGTGTTAGTGTACAGCGAACTATTCCTTGGTGGAGAGTATTTTTTTATCTTCACCGGGTGTGAGGTCGCTCTATGCTAATAACAGCCACACTATAGCAGAATTAAGATTTAGGTAGATACGAAACAACGCTTCTTCGTACATGAGAAGGTAAATGTGTTAGTGTTCAGCGGACTCTTCCTTGGTGGAGAGTATGGTTTTATTTTCACCGGCTGTGAGTTGGCTCTATGCTAATAACAGCCACATTATAGAAGAATGAAGATTTAGGTAGATACGAAACAACGCTACTACAAGTCGGGGAAGATAAATGTGTTAGTGTACAGTGGACTCTTCCTTGGTGGAGAGTATGGTTTTATCTTCACCGGGTGTGAGGTCGCTGTATGCTAATAACAGTTCCACACTATAGAAGATTGAAGATATCTATGTGAGGTCGCTCTATGCTATTAATAGCTCCACATTATAGACGATTGAAGATATCTAGGTAGATACGAAACAAAGCTACTTCAAGTAGGGGAAGATAAATGTATTGGTGTACAGCGGACTCTTCCTTGGTGTAGTATGGTTTTATCTTCACCGGATGTGAAGTCGCTCTGTGCTAATAACAGCCCCACATTATAGACGATTGAAGATATCTAGGTAGATACGAAACAACGCTACTTCAAGTAGGGGGAGATAAATGTATTAGTGTACAGCGGACTCTTCCTTGGTGTAGTCTGTTTTTATCTTCACCGGATGTGAAGTCGCTCTGTGCTAATAACAGCCCCACATTATAGACAATTGAAGATATCGAGGTAGGTACGAAACAACGCTACTTCACGTAGGGGAAGATAAATGTATTAGTGTACAGCGGACTCTTCCTTGGTGTAGTATGGTTTTATCTTCACCGGATGTGAAGTCGTTCTGTGCTAATAACAGCCCCACATTATAGACGATTGAAGATGTCTAGGTAGATACGAAACAACGCTACTTCAAGTAGGGGAACATAAATGTATTACTGTACAGCGGACTCTTCCTTGGTGTAGTATGGTTTTATCTTCACCGGATGTGAAGTCGCTCTATGCTAATAACAGCCTTACATTATAGACGATTGAAGATATCTAGGTAGATACGAAACAACGCTACTTCAAGTAGGGGAAGATAAATGTATTAGTGTACAGCGGACTCTTCCTTGGTGTAGTATGGTTTTATCTTCACCGGATGTAACGTCGCTCTATGCTAATATCAGCCCCACATTATAGAAGATTGAAGATATCTAGGTAGATACGAAACAACGCTACTTCAAGTAGGGGAAGATAAATGTATTAGTGTACAGCGGACTCTTCCTTGGTGTAGTATGGTTTTATCTATACCGGGTGTGAAGTCGCTCTATGCTAATTCCAGCCCCACATTATAGACGATTGAAGATATCAATAGATAGATACGAAACAACGTTACTTCAAGTAGGGGAAGATAAATGTATTAGTGTACAGCGGACTCTTCCTTGGTGTAGTATGGTTTTATCTTCACCAGGTGTGAAGTCGCTCTATGCTAATTCCAGCCCCACATTATAGACGATTGAAGACATCTAGGTAGATACGAAACAACGCTACCTCATGTAGGGGAAGATAAATGTATTAGTGTACAGCGGACTCTTTCTTGGTGTAGTATGGTTTTATCTTCACCGGATGTGAGGTCACTCTATGATAATAACAGCCCCACATTAAAGAAGAATGAAGATTTAGGTAGATACGAAACAACGCTACTTCAAGTAGGGGAACATAAATGTATTACTGTACAGCGGACTCTTCCTTGGTGTAGTATGGTTTTATCTTCACCGGATGTGAAGTCGCTCTATGCTAATAACAGCCCCACATTATAGACGATTGAAGATATCTAGGTAGATACGAAGCAACACTACTTCAAGTAGGGGAAGATAAATGTATTAGTGTACAGCGGACTCTTCCTTGGTGTAGTATGGTTTTATCTTCACCGGATGTGAAGTCGCTCTATGCTAATATCAGCCCCACATTATAGAAGATTGAAGATATCTAGGTAGATACGAAACAACGCTACTTCAAGTAGGGGAAGATAAATGTATTAGTGTACAGCGGACTCTTCCTTGGTGTAGTATGGTTTTATCTATACCGGGTGTGAAGTCGCTCTATGCTAATTCCAGCCCCACATTATAGACGATTGAAGATATCAATAGATAGATACGAAACAACGTTACTTCAAATAGGGGAAGATAAATGTATTAGTGTACAGTGGACTCTTCCTTGGTGTAGTATGGTTTTATCTTCACCAGGTGTGAAGTCGCTCTATGCTAATTCCAGCCCCACATTATAGACGATTGAAGATATCTAGGTAGATACGAAACAACGCTACTTCAAGTAGGGGAAGATAAATGTATTAGTGTATAGCGGACACTTTCTTGGTGTAGTATGGTTTTATCTTCACCGGATGTGAAGTCGCTCTATACTAATAACAGCCCCACATTAAAGAAGAATGAAGATTTAGGTAGATACGAAACGACGCTACTACAAGTAGTGGAGGATAAATGTGTTAGTGTACAGCGGACTCTTCCTTGGTGGAGAGTATGGTTTTATCTTCACCGGGTGTGAGGTCGCTCTATGCTAATAACAACCACACTATAGAAGAATGAAGATTTAGGTAGATACGAAACAACGCTAAGTTAGTGTACAGCGGACTCTTCCTTGGTGGAGAGTATGGTTTTATCTTCACCGGGTGTGAGGTAGCTCTATGCTAAAAACAGCCACACTATAGAAGAATGAAGAATGTATTAGTGTACAGCGGGCTCTTCTTTGGTGTAGTATGGTTTTATCTTCACCAGGTGTGAAGTCGCTCTATGCTAATAACAACCACACTATAAAAGAATGAAGATTTAGGTAGATACGAAACAACGCTACTGCGAATAGGGGGAAGGTAAATGTGTTAGTGTACAGCGGACTCTTCCTTGGTGGAGCGTATGGTATTATCTTCACCGGATGTGAGATCGCTCTATGCTAATAACAGCTCCACACTTAAGAAGAATGAAGATTGAGGTAGATACGAAACAACGCTACTGCGAATAGGGGGAAGATAATGTGTTAGTGTACAGCGAGCTATTCCTTGGTGGAGAGTATGTTTGTATCGTCACCGTGTGTGAGGTCGCTCTATGCTAATAACAACCACACTATAGAAGAATGAAGATTTAGGTAGATACGAAACAACGCTACTGCGAATAGGGGGAAGGTAAATGTGTTAGTGTACAGCGGACTCTTCCTTGGTGGAGCGTATGGTATTATCTTCACCGGGTGTGAGATCGCTCTATGCTAATAACAGCTCCACACTTAAGAAGAATGAAGATTGAGGTAGATACGAAACAACGCTACTGCGAATAGGGGGAAGATAATGTGTTAGTGTACAGCGAGCTATTCCTTGGTGGAGAGTATGTTTGTATCGTCACCGTGTGTGAGGTCGCTCTATGCTAATAACAACCACACTATAGAAGAATGAAGATTTAGGTAGATACGAAACAACGCTACTGCGAATAGGGGGAAGGTAAATGTATTAGTGTACAGCGAACTATTCCTTGGTGGAGAGTATTTTTTTATCTTCACCGGGTGTGAGGTCGCTCTATGCTAATAACAGCCAAACTATAGAAGAATGAAGATTTAGTTAGATACTAAACAACGCTTCATCGTACATGAGAAGGTAAATGTGTTAGTTTACATCGGACTCTTCCTTGCTGGAGAGTATGGTTTTATCTTCACCGGGTGTGAGTTCGCTCTTTGCTAATAACAGCCACACTATAGAAGAATGAATATATAGGGAGATACGAAACAGCGCTACTACAAGTAGGGGAAGAAAAATGTGTTAGTGTACAGCGGACTCTTCCTTGGTGTAGTATGGTTTTATCTTCACCGGATGTGAAGTCGTTCTGTGCTAATAACAGCCCCACATTATAGACGATTGAAGATGTCTAGGTAGATACTAAACAACGCTACTTCAAGTAGGGGAACATAAATGTGTTAGTGTACAGCGGACTCTTCCTTGGTGGAGAGTATGGTTTTATCTTCACCGGGTGTGAAGTCGCTCTATGCTAAACACAACCACACTATAGCAGAATAAAGCTTTAGGTAGATACGAAAAAACGCTACTGCGAATAGGGGGAAGGTAAATGCGTTAGTGTACAGCGAGCTATTCCTTGGTGGAGAGTATTTTTTTATCTTCACCGGGTGTGAGGTCGCTCTATGCTAATAACAGCCACAATATAGAAGAATGAAGAACGTATTAGTAAACAACGGACTCTTCCTTGGTGTAGTATGGTTTTATCTTTACTGGGTGTGAAGTCGCTCTATGCTAAAAACAGCCACACTATAGAAGAATGAAGATTTAGGTAGATACGAAACAACGCTACTACAAGTAGGGGAAGATAAATGTGTTAGTGTACAGCGAAATATTCCTTGGTGGATAGTATGGTTTTATCTTCACCGGGTGTGAAGTCGCTCTATGCTAAAAACAGCTACACTATAGAAGATTGAAGATATCTAGGTAGATACGAAACAACGGTACTTCGAATAGGGGGAAGGTAAATGTGTTACTGTACAGCGAACTCGTCCTTGGTGGAGAGTATTTCTTTATCTTCACCGGGTGTGAAGTCGCTCTATGCCAATAACAGCCAAACTATAGAAGAATGAAGATTTACTTACATACGAAACAACGCTTCTTCGTACATGAGAAGATAATGTGTTAGTGTACAGCAGACTCTTCCTTGGTGGAGAGTATGGTTTTATCTTCACCGGGTGTGAGGTCGTTCTATGCTAATATCTTCCACACTGTAGAAGAATGAAGATTTAGGTAGATACGAAACAACGCTACTTCGAATAGAGGGAAGGTAAATGTTTTAGTGTACAGCGAACTATTCCTTGGTGGAGAGTATTTTTTTATCTTCACCGGGTGTGAAGTCGCTCTATGCTAATAACAGCCAAACTATAGAAGAATGAAGATTTAGGTAGATACGAAACAACGCTTTTTCTTACATGAGAAGATAATGTGTTGGTGTACAGCGGACTCTTCCTTGGTGGAGAGTATGGTTTAATCTTCACCGGGTGTGAGGTCGCTCTTTGCTAATAATAGCCACACTATAGAAGAATGAATATTTAGGGAGATACGAAACAGCGCTACTACAAGTAGGGGAAGAAAAATGTGTTAGTGTACAGCGGACTCTTCCTTGGTGTAGTATGGTTTTATCTTCACCGGATGTGAAGTCGTTCTGTGCTAATAAGAGCCCCACAATATAGATGATTGAAGATGTCTAGGTAGATACGAAACAACGCTACTTCGAGTAGGGGAACATAAATGTGTTAGTGTACAGCGGACTCTTCCTTGGTGGAGAGTATGGTTTTATCTCCACCGGGTGTGAAGTCGCTCTATGCTAAAAACAACCACACTATAGCAGAATAAAGCTCCAGGTAGATACGAAAAAACGCTACTGCGAATAGGGGGAAGGTAAATGCGTTAGTGTACAGCGAACTATTCCTTGGTGGAGAGTATTTTTTTATCTTCACCGGGTGTGAGGTCGCTCTATGCTAATAACAGCCACAATATAGAAGAATGAAGATTTAGGTGGATACGTAACAACGCTACTTCGAATAGGGGGAAGGTAAATGTGTTAGTGTACAGCGAACTATTCCTTGGAGGAGAGTATAGATTTATCTTCACTGGGAGTGAGGTCGCTCTATGCTAATAACAGCCACACTATAGAAGAATGAAGATTTAGGTGGATACGAAACGACGCTACTTCAAGTAGGGGAAGATAAATGTATTAGTGTATAGCGGACTCTTCCTTGGCGGAGAGTATGGTTTTATCTTCACCGGGTGTGAGGTCGCTCTATGCTAATAACAGCTCCACACTATAGAAGAATGAAGATTTAGGTAGATACGAAACAACGCTACGTCAAGTAGGGGAAGATAAATGTGTTAGTTTACAGCGGACTCTTCCTTGTTGGAGAGTATGGTTTTATCATCACTGGGTGTGATGTCGCTCTATGCTAATAACAGCCACACTATTGAAGAATGAAGATTTAGGTAGATACGAAACAACGCTACTTCGTACATGAGAAGATAATGTGTTGGTGTACAGCGGACTCTTCCTTGGTGGAGAGTATGGTTTAATCTTCACCGGGTGTGAGGTCGCTCTATGCTAATAACAGCTCCGCAGTAAAAGAGAATGAAGATTTAGGAAGATACGAATTAACACTACTACAAGTAGGGGAAGATAAATGTGTTAGTGTACAGCGAAATGTGTGTATTGTAAAGCCGCCACTAGGTGTTACAAACTAGACCTACATTTGTCAACAAAAACCAATACCTTGATAACACTTTTAAAACTTAAGAATTTTAATCTCGCACGATTTCAGAGGAAGCTGTAAATAAACTTACCTCACGAGGTAACAAAATTTATGCTGTTAGAGTATGACGACTTGAGGTAGATTCATCAGTTTTGTCAGCATTTCTTGAGAATGGAGGGTTTTATAGACAGACGAGGTTGTGGCCCATCATTTACTCCTCTTCCTTGGTGGAGAGTATGGTTTTATCTTCACCAGGTGTGAGGTCGCCATATGCTAAAAACAGCCACACTATAGAAGAATGAAGAATGTATTAGTAAACAACGGACTCTTCCTTGGTGTAGTATGGTTTTATCTTCACCGGGTGTGAAATCGCTCTATGCTAAAAACAGCCACAGTATAGAAGAATGAAGATTTAGGTAGATACGAAACAACGCTACTACAAGTAGGGGAAGATAAATGTGTTAGTGTACAGCGAACTATTCCTTGGTGGAGAGTATGGTTTTATCTTCACCGGGTGTGAAGTCGCTCAATGCTAAAAACAGCCACACTATAGAAGATTGAAGATATCTAGATAGATACGAAACAACGCTACTTCGAATAGGGGGAATGTAAATGTGTTACTGTACAGCGAACTATTCCTTGGTGGAGAGTATTTCTTTATCTTCACCGGGTGTGAGGTCGCTCTATGCTAATAACAACCACACTATAGAAGAATGAAGATTTAGATAGATACGAAACAACGCAACTCCGTATATGGGAAGGTAAATGTGTTAGTGTACAGCGGACTCTTCCTTGGTGGAGAGTATGGTTTTATCTTCACCGGGTGTAAGGTCGCTCTATGCTAAAAACAGCCACACTATAGAAGTATGAAGATTTAGGTAGATACAAAACAACGCTACTTCAAATAGGGGGAGATAAATGTGTTAGTGTACAGCGGACTCTTCCTTGGTGGGGAGTATGGTTTTATCTTCACCGGGTGTGAGGTCGCTCTATGCTAATAAGAGCCAAACTATAGAAGAATGAAGATTTACTTAGATACGAAACAACGCTTCTTCGTACATGAGAAGATAATGTGTTAGTGTACAGCAGACTCTTCCTTGGCGGAGAGTATTTTTTTATCTTCACCGGGTGTGAAGTCGCTCTATGCTAATAATAGCCAAACTATGAAAAAATGAAGATTTACTTAGATACGAAACAACGCTTCTTCGTACATGAGAAGATAATGTGTTAGTGTACAGCGGACTCTTCCTTGGTGGAGGGTATGGTTTTATCTTCACTGGGTGTGAAGTCGCTCTATGCTAATAATAGCCAAACTATGAAAAAATGAAGATTTACTTAGATACGAAACAACGCTTCTTCGTACATGAGAAGATAATGTGTTAGTGTACAGCGGACTCTTCCTTGGTGGAGAGTATGGTTTTATCTTCACCGGGTGTGAGGTCGCTCTATGCTAATAACAGCCAAACTATAGAAGAATGAACATATCTTGGTAGATACGAAACAACGCTACTTCAAGTAGGGGAAGATAAATGTGTTAGTGTACAGCGGACTCTTCCTTGGTGGAGCGTATGCTATTATCTTCACCGGGTGTGAGATCGCTCTATGCTAATAACAGCTCCACACTTAAGAAGAATGAAGATTGAGGTAGATACGAAATAACGCTACTGCGAATAGGGGGAAGATAATGTGTTAGTGTACAGCCAGCTATTCCTTGGTGGAGAGTATGTTTGTATCATCACCGTGTGTGAGGTCGCTCTATGCTAATAACAACCACACTATAGAAGAATGAAGATTTAGGTAGATACGAAACAACGCTACTGCGAATAGGGGGAAGGTAAATGTGTTAGTGTACAGCGGACTCTTCCTTGGTGGAGAGTATGGTTTTATCTTCACCGGGTGTGAAGTCGCTCTATGCTAAAAACAACCACACTATAGAAGAATGAAGATTTAGTTAGATACTAAACAACGATTCATCGTACATGAGAAGGTAATTGTGTTAGTGTACAGCGGCCTCTTCCTTGGAGTAGTATGGTTTTATCTTCACCGGATGTGAAGTCGTTCTGTGCTAATAACAGCCCCACATTATAAACGATTGAAGATGTCTAGGTAGATACGAAACAACGCTACTTCAAGTAGGGGAACATAAATGTGTTAGTGTACAGCGGACTCTTCCTTGGTGGAGAGTATGGTTTTATCTTCACCGGGTGTGAAGTCGCTCTATGCTAAAAACAACCACACTATAGCTGAATAAAGCTTTAGGTAGATACGAAACAACGCTACTGCGAATAGGGGGAAGGTAAATGCGTTAGTGTACAGCGAGCTATTCCTTGGTGGAGAGTATTTTTTTATCTTCACCGGGTGTGAGGTCGCTCTATGCTAATAACAGCCACAATATAGAAGAATTAAGAATGTATTAGTAAACAACGGACTCTTCCTTTGTGTAGTATGGTTTTATCTTCACTGGGTGTGAAGTCGCTCTATGCTAAAAACAGCCACACTATAGAAGAGTGAAGATTTAGGTAGATACGAAACAACGCTACTACAAGTAGGGGAAGATAAATGTGTTAGTGTACAGCGAACTATTCCTTGGTGGATAGTATGGTTTTATCTTCACCGGGTGTGAAGTCGCTCTATGCTAATAACAGCCACACTATAGAAGAATGAAGATTTAGGTAGATACGAAACAACGCTACTACAAGTAGGGGAAGATAAATGTGTTAGTGTACAGCGAACTATTCCTTGGTGGATAGTATGGTTTTATCTTCACCGGGTGTGAGGTCGCTCTATGCTAATAACAGCCACAATATAGAAGAATTAAGAATGTATTAGTAAACAACGGACTCTTCCCTTGTGTAGTATGGTTTTATCTTCACTGGGAGTGAAGTCGCTCTATGCTAAAAACAACCACACTATAGCAGAATAAAGCTTTAGGTAGATACGAAACAACGCTACTGCGAATAGGGGGAAGGTAAATGCGTTAGTGTACAGCGAACTATTCCTTGGTGGAGAGTATTTTTTTATCTTCACCGGGTGTGAGGTCGCTCTATGCTAATAACAGCCACAATATAGAAGAATTAAGAATGTATTAGTAAACAACGGACTCTTCCTTTGTGTAGTATGGTTTTATCTTCACTGGGTGTGAAGTCGCTCTATGCTAAAAACAGCCACACTATAGAAGAATGAAGATTTAGGTAGATACGAAACAACGCTACTACAAGTAGGGGAAGATAAATGTGTTAGTGTACAGCGAACTATTCCTTGGTGGATAGTATGGTTTTATCTTCACCGGGTGTGAAGTCGCTCTATGCTAATAACAGCCAAACTATAGAAGAATGTAGATTTACTTACATACGAAACAACGCTTCTTCGTACATGGGAAGATAATGTTTTAGTGTACAGCAGACTCTTCCTTGGTGGAGAGTATGGTTTTATCTTCACCGGGTGTGAGGTCGTTCTATGCTAATAACTTCCACACTGTAGAAGAATGAAGATTTACTTTGATACGAAACGACGCTTTTTCGTACATGAGAAGATAATGTGTTGGTGTACAGCGGACACTTCCTTGGTGGAGAGTATGGTTTAATCTTAACCGGGTGTGAGGTCGCTCTATGCTAATAACAGCTCCACAGTAAAAAAGAATGAAAATTTAGGAAGATACGAATAACGCTACTTCGAATAGAGGGAAGGTAAATGTGTTAGTGTACAGCGAACTATTCCTTGGTGGAGAGTTTTATTTTATCTTCACCGGGTGTGAAGTCGGTCTATGCTAAAAACAGCCACACTATAGAAGAATGAAGATTTAGGTAGATACGAGACGACGCTACTTCAAGTAGGGGAAGATAAATGTATTAGTGTACAGCGGACTCTTCCTTGGCGGAGAGTATGGTTTAATCTTCACCGGGTGTGAGGTCGCTCTATGCTAATAACAGCTCCACACTATAGAAGAATGAAGATTTAGTTAGATACTAAACAACGCTTCATCGTACATGAGAAGGTAAATGTGTTAGTGTACAGCGGACTCTTCCTTGCTGGAGAGTATGGTTTTATCTTCACCGGGTGTGAGTTCGCTCTTTGCTAATAACAGCCACAATATAGAAGAATGAATATTTAGGGAGATACGAAACAGCGCTACTACAAGTAGGGGAAGAAAAATGTGTTAGTGTACAGCGGACTCTTCCTTGTTGTAGTATGGTTTTATCTTCACCGGATGTGAAGTCGTTCTGTGCTAATAACAGCCCCACATTTTAGACGATTGAAGATGTCTAGGTAGATACGAAACAACGCTACTTCAAGTAGGGGAACATAAATGTGTTAGTGTACAGCGGACTCTTCCTTGGTGGAGAGTATGGTTTTATCTTCACCGGGTGTGAAGTCGCTCTATGCTAAAAACAACCACACTATAGCAGAATAAAGCTTTAGGTAGATACGAAAAAACGCTACTGCGAATAGGGGGAAGGTAAATGCGTTAGTGTACAGCGAGCTATTCCTTGGTGGAGAGTATTTTTTTATCTTCACCGGGTGTGAGGTCGCTCTATGCTAATAACAGCCACAATATAGAAGATTGAAGAATGTATTAGTAAACAACGGACTCTTCCTTGGTGTAGTATGGTTTTACCTTCACTGGGTGTGAAGTCGCTCTATGCTAAAAACAGCCACACTATAGAAGAATGAAGATTTAGGTAGATACGAAACAACGCTTCTACAAGTAGGGAAAGATATTTGTGTTAGTGTACAGCGAAATATTCCTTGGTGGATAGTATGGTTTTATCTTCACCGGGTGTGAAGTCGCTCTATGCTAAAAACAGCTACACTATAGAAGATTGAAGATATCTAGGTAGATACGAAACAACGGTACTTCGAATAGGGGGAAGGTAAATGTGTTACTGTACAGCGAACTCGTCCTTGGTGGAGAGTATTTCTTTATCTTCACCGGGTGTGGAGTCGCTCTATGCTAATAACAGCCAAACTATAGAAGAATGAAGATTTACTTACATACGAAACAACGCTTCTTCGTACATGAGAAGATAATGTGTTAGTGTACAGCAGACTCTTCCTTGGTGGAGAGTATGGTTTTATCTTCACCGGGTGTGAGGCCGTTCTATGCTAATATCTTCCACACTGTAGAAGAATGAAGATTTAGGTAGATACGAAACAACGCTACTTCGAATAGAGGGAAGGTAAATGTGTTAGTGTACAGCAAACTATTCCTTGGTGGAGAGTATTTTTTTATCTTCACCGGGTGTGAAGTCGCTCTATGCTAATAACAGCCAAACTATAGAAGAATGAAGATTTAGGTAGATACGAAACAACGCTTTTTCGTACATGAGAAGATAATGTGTTGGTGTACAGCGGACTCTTCCTTGGTGGAGAGTATGGTTTTATCTTCACCGGGTGTGAGGCCGTTCTATGCTAATATCTTCCACACTGTAGAAGAATGAAGATTTAGGTAGATACGAAACAACGCTACTTCGAATAGAGGGAAGGTAAATGTGTTAGTGTACAGCGAACTATTCCTTGGTGGAGAGTTTTATTTTATCTTCACCGGGTGTGAAGTCGCTCTATGCTAAAAACAGCCACACTATAGAAGAATGAAGATTTAGGTAGATACGAATCGACGCTACTTCAAGTATGGGAAGATAAATGTATTAGTGTACAGCGGACTCTTCCTTGGCGGAGAGTATTTTTTTATCTTCACCGGGTGTGAAGTCGCTCTATGCTAATAACAGCCAAACTATAGAAGAATGAAGATTTAGGTAGATACGAAACAACGCTTTTTCGTACATGAGAAGATAATGTGTTGGTGTACAGCGGACTCTTCCTTGGTGGAGAGTATGGTTTTATCTCCACCGGGTGTGAAGTCGCTCTATGCTAAAAACAACCACACTATAGCAGAATAAAGCTTTAGGTAGATACGAAAAAACGCTACTGCGAATAGGGGGAAGGTAAATGCGTTAGTGTACAGCGAACTATTCCTTGGTGGAGAGTATTTTTTTATCTTCACCGGGTGTGAGGTCGCTCTATGCTAATAACAGCCACAATATAGAAGAATGAAGAATGTATTAGTAAACAACGGACTCTTCCTTGGTGTAGTATGGTTTTATCTTCACTGGGTGTGAAGTCGCTCTATGCTAAAAACAGCTCCACACTATAGAAGAATGAAGATTTAGGTAGATACGAAACAACGCTACGTCAAGTAGGGGAAGATAAATGTGTTAGTTTACAGCGGACTCTTCCTTGTTGGAGAGTATGGTTTTATCATCACTGGGTGTGATGTCGCTTTATGCTAATAACAGCCACACTATAGAAGAATGAAGATTTAAGTGGATACGTAACAACGCTACTTCGAATAGGGGGAAGGTAAATGTGTTAGTGTACAGCGAACTATTCCTTGGTGGAGAGTATGGTTTTATCTTCACTGGGAGTGAGGTCGCTCTATGCTAATAACAGCCACACTATAGAAGAATGAAGATTTAGGTGGATACGAAACGACGCTACTTCAAGTAGGGGAAGATAAATGTATTAGTGTACAGCGGACTCTTCCTTGGCGGAGAGTATGGTTTTATCTTCACCGGGTGTGAGGTCGCTCTATGCTAATAACAGCTCCACACTATAGAAGAATGAAGATTTAGGTAGATACGAAACAACGCTACGTCAAGTAAGGGAAGATAAATGTGTTAGTTTACAGCGGACTCTTCCTTGTTGGAGAGTATGGTTTTATCATCACTGGGTGTGATGTCGCTCTATGCTAATAACAGCCACACTATAGAAGAATGAAGATTTAGGTGGATACGTAACAACGCTACTTCGAATAGGGGGAAGGTAAATGTGTTAGTGTACAGCGAACTATTCCTTGGTGGAGAGTATGGTTTTATCTTCACTGGGAGTGAGGTCGCTCTATGCTAATAACAGCCAAACTATAGAAGAATGAAGATTTACTTAGATACGAAACAACGCTTCTTCGTACATGAGAAGATAATGTGTTAGTGTACAGCGGACTCTTCCTTGGTGGAGAGTATGGTTTTATCTTCACCGGGAGTGAGGTCGCTCTATGCTAATAACAGCTCCACACTATAGAAGAATGAAGATTTACTTAGATACGAAACAACGCTTCTTCGTACATGAGAAGATAATGTGTTAGTGTACAGCGAACTATTCCTTGGTGGAGTGTATTTTTTTTATTTTCACCGGGTGTGAGGTCGCTCTATGCTAATAACAGATACACTATAGAAGAATGAAGATTTAGGTAGATACGAAACAACGCTACTTCGAATAGG
This sequence comes from Prosapia bicincta, assembly GCA_036971475.1. Taxonomy (NCBI): domain Eukaryota; kingdom Metazoa; phylum Arthropoda; class Insecta; order Hemiptera; family Cercopidae; genus Prosapia; species Prosapia bicincta. Next base: position 445,100 of record JBAIZL010000117.1, on the reverse strand, counting down.
GGGAAGGTAAATGTGTTAGTGTACAGCGAACTATTCCTTGGTGGAGAGTATTTTTTTATCTTCACCGGGTGTGAAGTCGCTCTATGCTAATAACAGCGAAACTATAGAAGAATGAAGATTTACTTAGATACGAAACAACGCTTCTTCGTACATGAGAAGATAATGTGTTGGTGTACAGCGGACTCTTCCTTGGTGGAGAGTATGGTTTAATCTTCACCGGGTGTGAGGTCGCTCTATGCTAATAACAGCTCCACAGTAAAAGAGAATGAAGATTTAGGAAGTTACGAATTAACACTACTACAAGTAGGGGAAGATAAATGTGTTAGTGTACAGCGAAATGTGTGTATTGTAAAGCCTAAATTAGGTGTTACAAACTAGACCTACATTTGTCAACAAAAACCAATACCTTGATAACACTTTTAAAACTTAAGAATTTTAATCTCGCACGATTTCAGAGGAAGCTGTAAATAAACTTACCTCACGAGGTAACTAAATTTATGCTGTTAGAGTATGACGACTTGAGGTAGATTCATCAGTTTTGTCAGCATTTCTTGAGAATGGAGGGTTTTATAGACAGACGAGGTTGTGGCCCATCATTTACTCCTCTTCCTTGGTGGAGAGTATGGTTTTATCTTCACCAGGTGTGAGGTCGCCATATGCTAAAAACAGCCACACTATAGAAGAATGAAGAATGTATTAGTAAACAACGGACTCTTCCTTGGTGTAGTATGGTTTTATCTTCACCGGGTGTGAAGTCGCTCTATGCTAAAAACAGCCACACTATAGAAGAATGAAGATTTAGGTAGATACGAAACAACGCTACTACAAGTAGGGGAAGATAAATGTGTTAGTGTACAGCGAACTATTCCTTGGTGGAGAGTATGGTTTTATCTTCACCGGGTGTGAAGTCGCTCTATGCTAAAAACAGCCACACTATAGAAGATTGAAGATATCTAGGTAGAGACGAAACAACGCTACGTCGAATACGGGGAATGTAAATGTGTTACTGTACAGCGGACTCTTCCTTGGTGGAGAGTATGGTTTTATCTTCACCGGGTGTAAGGTCGCTCTATGCTAAAAACAGCCACACTATAGAGGTATGAAGATTTAGGTAGATACGAAACAACGCTACTTCAAATAGGGGGAGATAAATGTGTTAGTATACAGCGAATTCTTCCTTGGTGGGGAGTATGGTTTTATCTTCACCGGGTGTGAGGTCGCTCTATGCTAATAAGAGCCAAACTATAGAAGAATGAAGATTTACTTAGATACGAAACAACGCTTCTTCGTACATGAGAAGATAATGTGTTAGTGTACAGCGGACTCTTCCTTGGCGGAGAGTATTTTTTTATCTTCACCGGGTGTGAAGTCGCTCTATGCTAATAACAGCCAAACTATAGAAGAATGAAGATTTACTTAGACACGAAACAACGCTACTTCGAATAGGGGGAAGGTAAATGTGTTAGTGTACAGCGAACTATTCCTTGGTGGAGTGTATTTTTTTATCTTCACCGGGTGTGAGGTCGCTCTATGCTAATAACAGCCAAACTATAGAAGAATGAAGATTTACTTAGATACGAAACAACGCAACTCCGTATATGGGAAGGTAAATGTGTTAGTGTACAGCGGACTCTTCCTTGGTGGAGAGTATGGTTTTATCTTCACCGGGTGTGAGGTCGCTCTATGCTAATAACAGCCACACTATAGAAGAATGAAGATTTAGGTAGATACGAAACAACGATACTTCGAATAGGGGGAAGGTAAATGTGTTACTGTACAGTGAACTATTCCTTGGTGGAGAGTATGGTTTTATCTTCACCGGGTGTGAGGTCGCTCTATGCTAATAACAGCCAAACTATAGAAGAATGAAGATTGACTTAGATACGAAACAGCGCTTCTTCGTACATGAGAAGATAATGTGTTATTGTACAGCGGACTCTTCCTTGGTGGAGAATATGGTTCTATCTTCACCGGGTGTGAAATCGCTATATGCTAATAACAGAAACACTATAGAAGAATGAAGATTTAGGTCGATACGAAACAACGCTACTTCGAATAGAGGGAAGGTAAATGTGTTAGTGTACAGCGAACTATTCCTTGGTGGAGAGTATTTTTTTATCTTCACCGGGTGTGAAGTCGCTCTATGCTAAAAACAGCCACACTATAGAAGAATGAAGATTTAGGAAGATACGAAACGACGCTACTTCAAGTAGGGGAAGATAAATGTATTAGTGTACAGTGGACTCTTCCTTGGCGGAGAGTATGGTTTTATCTTCACCGGGTGTGTGGTCGCTCTATGCTAATAACAGCCACACTATAGAAGAATGAAGATTTAGGTAGATACGAAACAACGCTACTTCGAATAGGGGGAAGGTAAATATGTTAGCGAACAGTGAACTATTCCTTGGTGGAGAGTATGGTTTTATCTTCACCGGGAGTGAGGTCGCTCTATGCTAATAACAGCGAAACTATAGAAGAATGAAGATTTACTTAGATACGAAACAACGATTCTTCGTACATGAGAAGATAATGTGTTGGTGTACAGCGGACTCTTCCTTGGTGGAGAGTATGGTTTAATCTTCACCGGGTGTGAGGTCGCTCTATGCTAATAACAGCTCCACAGTAAAAAAGAATGAAGATTTAGGAAGATACGAATTAACGCTACTACAAGTATTGGAAGATAAATGTGTTAGTGTACAGCGAAATGTGTGTATTGTAAAGCCGCCACTAGGTGTTACAAACTAGACCTACATTTGTCAACAAAAACCAATACCTTGATAACACTTTTAAAACTTAAGAATTTTAATCTCGCACGATTTCAGAGGAAGCTGTAAATAAACTTACCTCACGAGGTAACTAAATTTATGCTGTTAGAGTATGACGACTTGAGGTAGATTCATCAGTTTTGTCAGCATTTCTTGAGAATGGAGGGTTTTATAGACAGACGAGGTTGTGGCCTAATCATTTACTCCTCTTCCTTGGTGGAGAGTATGGTTTTATCTTCATAAAGGTGTGAGGTCGCCAAATGCTAAAAACAGCCACACTATAGAAGAATGAAGATTTAGGTAGATACGAAACAACGCTACTTCAAATAGGGGGAGATAAATGTGTTAGTGTACAGCGAATTCTTCCTTGGTGGGGAGTATGGTTTTATCTTCACCGGGTGTGAGGTCGCTCTATGCTAATAACAGCCAAACTATAGAAGAATGAAGATTTACTTAGATACGAAATAACGCTTCTTCGTACATGAGAAGATAATGTGCTAGTGTACAGCGGACTCTTCCTTGGCGGAGAGTATTTTTTTATCTTCACCGGGTGTGAAGTCGCTCTATGCTAATAATAGCCAAACTATGAAAAAATGAAGATTTACTTAGATACGAAACAACGCTTCTTCGTACATGAGAAGATAATGTGTTAGTGTACAGCAGAGTCATACTTGGTGGAGTGTATTTTTTTATCTTCACCGGGTGTGAGGTCGCTCTATGCTAATAACAGCCAAACTATAGAAGAATGAAGATTTTCTTAGATACGAAACAACGCTTCTTCGTACATGAGAAGATAATGTGTTAGTGTACAGCGGATTCTTCCTTGGTGGAGAGTATGGTTTTATCTTCACCGGGTGTGAGGTCGCTCTATGCTAATAACAGCCACACTATAGAAGAATGAAGATTTAGGTAGATACGAAACAACGATACTTCGAATAGGGGGAATGTAAATGTGTTACTGTACAGTGAACTATTCCTTGGTGGCGAGTATGGTTTTATCTTCACCGGGTGTGAGGTCGCTCTATGCTAATAGCAGCCAAACTATAGAAGAATGAAGATTGACTTAGATACGAAACAACGCTTCTTCGTACATGAGAAGATAATGTGTTATTGTACAGCGGACTCTTCCTTGGTGGAGAATATGGTTTTATCTTCACCGGGTGTGAGGTCGCTCTATGCTAATAACAGCTCCACAGTAAAAAAGAATGAAGATTTAGGAAGATACGAATTAACGCTACTACAAGTAGGGAAAGATAAATGTGTTAGTGTACAGCGAAATGTGTGTATTGTAAAGCCGCCACTAGGTGTTACAAACTAGACCTACATTTGTCAACAAAAACCAATACCTTGATAACACTTTTAAAACTTAAGAATTTTAATCTCGCACGATTTCAGAGGAAGCTGTAAATAAACTTACCTCACGAGGTAACTAAATTTATGCTGTTAGAGTATGACGACTTGAGGTAGATTCATCAGTTTTGTCAGCATTTCTTGAGAATGGAGGGTTTTATAGACAGACGAGGTTGTGGCCTAATCATTTACTCCTCTTCCTTGGTGGAGAGTATGGTTTTATCTTCATAAAGGTGTGAGGTCGCCAAATGCTAAAAACAGCCACACTATAGAAGAATGAAGATTTAGGTAGATACGAAACAACGCTACTTCAAATAGGGGGAGATAAATGTGTTAGTGTACAGCGAATTCTTCCTTGGTGGGGAGTATGGTTTTATCTTCACCGGGTGTGAGGTCGCTCTATGCTAATAACAGCCAAACTATAGAAGAATGAAGATTTACTTAGATACGAAATAACGCTTCTTCGTACATGAGAAGATAATGTGCTAGTGTACAGCGGACTCTTCCTTGGCGGAGAGTATTTTTTTATCTTCACCGGGTGTGAAGTCGCTCTATGCTAATAATAGCCAAACTATGAAAAAATGAAGATTTACTTAGATACGAAACAACGCTTCTTCGTACATGAGAAGATAATGTGTTAGTGTACAGCAGAGTCATACTTGGTGGAGTGTATTTTTTTATCTTCACCGGGTGTGAGGTCGCTCTATGCTAATAACAGCCAAACTATAGAAGAATGAAGATTTTCTTAGATACGAAACAACGCTTCTTCGTACATGAGAAGATAATGTGTTAGTGTACAGCGGATTCTTCCTTGGTGGAGAGTATGGTTTTATCTTCACCGGGTGTGAGGTCGCTCTATGCTAATAACAGCCACACTATAGAAGAATGAAGATTTAGGTAGATACGAAACAACGATACTTCGAATAGGGGGAATGTAAATGTGTTACTGTACAGTGAACTATTCCTTGGTGGCGAGTATGGTTTTATCTTCACCGGGTGTGAGGTCGCTCTATGCTAATAGCAGCCAAACTATAGAAGAATGAAGATTGACTTAGATACGAAACAACGCTTCTTCGTACATGAGAAGATAATGTGTTATTGTACAGCGGACTCTTCCTTGGTGGAGAATATGGTTTTATCTTCACCGGGTGTGAGGTCGCTCTATGCTAATAACAGCTCCACAGTAAAAAAGAATGAAGATTTAGGAAGATACGAATTAACGCTACTACAAGTAGGGAAAGATAAATGTGTTAGTGTACAGCGAAATGTGTGTATTGTAAAGCCGCCACTAGGTGTTACAAACTAGACCTACATTTGTCAACAAAAACCAATACCTTGATAACACTTTTAAAACTTAAGAATTTTAATCTCGCACGATTTCAGAGGAAGCTGTAAATAAACTTACCTCACGAGGTAACTAAATTTATGCTGTTAGAGTATGACGACTTGAGGTAGATTCATCAGTTTTGTCAGCATTTCTTGAGAATGGAAGGTTTTATAGACAGACGAGGTTGTGGCCTAATCATTTACTCCTCTTCCTTGGTGGAGAGTATGGTTTTATCTTCATAAAGGTGTGAGGTCGCCATATGCTAAAAACAGCCACACTATAGAAGAATGAAGAATGTATTAGTAAACAACGGACTCTTCCTTGGTGTAGTATGGTTTTATCTTCACCGGGTGTGAAGTCGCTCTATGCTAAAAACAGCCACACTATAGAAGAATGAAGATTTAGGTAGATACGAAACAACGCTACTACAAGTAGGGGAAGATAAATGTGTTAGTGTACAGCGAACTATTCCTTGGTGGAGAGTATGGTTTTATCTTCACCGGGTGTGAAGTCGCTCTATGCTAATAACAGCCAAACTATAGAAGAATGAAGATTTACTTAGACACGAAACAACGCTACTTCGAATAGGGGGAAGGTAAATGTGTTAGTGTACAGCGAACTATTCCTTGGTGGAGTGTATTTTTTTATCTTCACCGGGTGTGAGGTCGCTCTATGCTAATAACAGCCAAACTATAGAAGAATGAAGATTTACTTAGATACGAAACAACGCAACTCCGTATATGGGAAGGTAAATGTGTTAGTGTACAGCGGACTCTTCCTTGGTGGAGAGTATGGTTTTATCTTCACCGGGTGTGAGGTCGCTCTATGCTAATAACAGCCACACTATAGAAGAATGAAGATTTAGGTAGATACGAAACAACGATACTTCGAATAGGGGGAAGGTAAATGTGTTACTGTACAGTGAACTATTCCTTGGTGGAGAGTATGGTTTTATCTTCACCGGGTGTGAGGTCGCTCTATGCTAATAACAGCCAAACTATAGAAGAATGAAGATTGACTTAGATACGAAACAGCGCTTCTTCGTACATGAGAAGATAATGTGTTATTGTACAGCGGACTCTTCCTTGGTGGAGAATATGGTTCTATCTTCACCGGGTGTGAAATCGCTATATGCTAATAACAGAAACACTATAGAAGAATGAAGATTTAGGTCGATACGAAACAACGCTACTTCGAATAGAGGGAAGGTAAATGTGTTAGTGTACAGCGAACTATTCCTTGGTGGAGAGTATTTTTTTATCTTCACCGGGTGTGAAGTCGCTCTATGCTAAAAACAGCCACACTATAGAAGAATGAAGATTTAGGAAGATACGAAACGACGCTACTTCAAGTAGGGGAAGATAAATGTATTAGTGTACAGTGGACTCTTCCTTGGCGGAGAGTATGGTTTTATCTTCACCGGGTGTGTGGTCGCTCTATGCTAATAACAGCCACACTATAGAAGAATGAAGATTTAGGTAGATACGAAACAACGCTACTTCGAATAGGGGGAAGGTAAATATGTTAGCGAACAGTGAACTATTCCTTGGTGGAGAGTATGGTTTTATCTTCACCGGGAGTGAGGTCGCTCTATGCTAATAACAGCGAAACTATAGAAGAATGAAGATTTACTTAGATACGAAACAACGATTCTTCGTACATGAGAAGATAATGTGTTGGTGTACAGCGGACTCTTCCTTGGTGGAGAGTATGGTTTAATCTTCACCGGGTGTGAGGTCGCTCTATGCTAATAACAGCTCCACAGTAAAAAAGAATGAAGATTTAGGAAGATACGAATTAACGCTACTACAAGTATTGGAAGATAAATGTGTTAGTGTACAGCGAAATGTGTGTATTGTAAAGCCGCCACTAGGTGTTACAAACTAGACCTACATTTGTCAACAAAAACCAATACCTTGATAACACTTTTAAAACTTAAGAATTTTAATCTCGCACGATTTCAGAGGAAGCTGTAAATAAACTTACCTCACGAGGTAACTAAATTTATGCTGTTAGAGTATGACGACTTGAGGTAGATTCATCAGTTTTGTCAGCATTTCTTGAGAATGGAGGGTTTTATAGACAGACGAGGTTGTGGCCTAATCATTTACTCCTCTTCCTTGGTGGAGAGTATGGTTTTATCTTCATAAAGGTGTGAGGTCGCCAAATGCTAAAAACAGCCACACTATAGAAGAATGAAGATTTAGGTAGATACGAAACAACGCTACTTCAAATAGGGGGAGATAAATGTGTTAGTGTACAGCGAATTCTTCCTTGGTGGGGAGTATGGTTTTATCTTCACCGGGTGTGAGGTCGCTCTATGCTAATAACAGCCAAACTATAGAAGAATGAAGATTTACTTAGATACGAAATAACGCTTCTTCGTACATGAGAAGATAATGTGCTAGTGTACAGCGGACTCTTCCTTGGCGGAGAGTATTTTTTTATCTTCACCGGGTGTGAAGTCGCTCTATGCTAATAATAGCCAAACTATGAAAAAATGAAGATTTACTTAGATACGAAACAACGCTTCTTCGTACATGAGAAGATAATGTGTTAGTGTACAGCAGAGTCATACTTGGTGGAGTGTATTTTTTTATCTTCACCGGGTGTGAGGTCGCTCTATGCTAATAACAGCCAAACTATAGAAGAATGAAGATTTTCTTAGATACGAAACAACGCTTCTTCGTACATGAGAAGATAATGTGTTAGTGTACAGCGGATTCTTCCTTGGTGGAGAGTATGGTTTTATCTTCACCGGGTGTGAGGTCGCTCTATGCTAATAACAGCCACACTATAGAAGAATGAAGATTTAGGTAGATACGAAACAACGATACTTCGAATAGGGGGAATGTAAATGTGTTACTGTACAGTGAACTATTCCTTGGTGGCGAGTATGGTTTTATCTTCACCGGGTGTGAGGTCGCTCTATGCTAATAGCAGCCAAACTATAGAAGAATGAAGATTGACTTAGATACGAAACAACGCTTCTTCGTACATGAGAAGATAATGTGTTATTGTACAGCGGACTCTTCCTTGGTGGAGAATATGGTTTTATCTTCACCGGGTGTGAGGTCGCTCTATGCTAATAACAGCTCCACAGTAAAAAAGAATGAAGATTTAGGAAGATACGAATTAACGCTACTACAAGTAGGGAAAGATAAATGTGTTAGTGTACAGCGAAATGTGTGTATTGTAAAGCCGCCACTAGGTGTTACAAACTAGACCTACATTTGTCAACAAAAACCAATACCTTGATAACACTTTTAAAACTTAAGAATTTTAATCTCGCACGATTTCAGAGGAAGCTGTAAATAAACTTACCTCACGAGGTAACTAAATTTATGCTGTTAGAGTATGACGACTTGAGGTAGATTCATCAGTTTTGTCAGCATTTCTTGAGAATGGAGGGTTTTATAGACAGACGAGGTTGTGGCCTAATCATTTACTCCTCTTCCTTGGTGGAGAGTATGGTTTTATCTTCATAAAGGTGTGAGGTCGCCAAATGCTAAAAACAGCCACACTATAGAAGAATGAAGATTTAGGTAGATACGAAACAACGCTACTTCAAATAGGGGGAGATAAATGTGTTAGTGTACAGCGAATTCTTCCTTGGTGGGGAGTATGGTTTTATCTTCACCGGGTGTGAGGTCGCTCTATGCTAATAACAGCCAAACTATAGAAGAATGAAGATTTACTTAGATACGAAATAACGCTTCTTCGTACATGAGAAGATAATGTGCTAGTGTACAGCGGACTCTTCCTTGGCGGAGAGTATTTTTTTATCTTCACCGGGTGTGAAGTCGCTCTATGCTAATAATAGCCAAACTATGAAAAAATGAAGATTTACTTAGATACGAAACAACGCTTCTTCGTACATGAGAAGATAATGTGTTAGTGTACAGCAGAGTCATACTTGGTGGAGTGTATTTTTTTATCTTCACCGGGTGTGAGGTCGCTCTATGCTAATAACAGCCAAACTATAGAAGAATGAAGATTTTCTTAGATACGAAACAACGCTTCTTCGTACATGAGAAGATAATGTGTTAGTGTACAGCGGATTCTTCCTTGGTGGAGAGTATGGTTTTATCTTCACCGGGTGTGAGGTCGCTCTATGCTAATAACAGCCACACTATAGAAGAATGAAGATTTAGGTAGATACGAAACAACGATACTTCGAATAGGGGGAATGTAAATGTGTTACTGTACAGTGAACTATTCCTTGGTGGCGAGTATGGTTTTATCTTCACCGGGTGTGAGGTCGCTCTATGCTAATAGCAGCCAAACTATAGAAGAATGAAGATTGACTTAGATACGAAACAACGCTTCTTCGTACATGAGAAGATAATGTGTTATTGTACAGCGGACTCTTCCTTGGTGGAGAATATGGTTTTATCTTCACCGGGTGTGAGGTCGCTCTATGCTAATAACAGCTCCACAGTAAAAAAGAATGAAGATTTAGGAAGATACGAATTAACGCTACTACAAGTAGGGAAAGATAAATGTGTTAGTGTACAGCGAAATGTGTGTATTGTAAAGCCGCCACTAGGTGTTACAAACTAGACCTACATTTGTCAACAAAAACCAATACCTTGATAACACTTTTAAAACTTAAGAATTTTAATCTCGCACGATTTCAGAGGAAGCTGTAAATAAACTTACCTCACGAGGTAACTAAATTTATGCTGTTAGAGTATGACGACTTGAGGTAGATTCATCAGTTTTGTCAGCATTTCTTGAGAATGGAAGGTTTTATAGACAGACGAGGTTGTGGCCTAATCATTTACTCCTCTTCCTTGGTGGAGAGTATGGTTTTATCTTCATAAAGGTGTGAGGTCGCCATATGCTAAAAACAGCCACACTATAGAAGAATGAAGAATGTATTAGTAAACAACGGACTCTTCCTTGGTGTAGTATGGTTTTATCTTCACCGGGTGTGAAGTCGCTCTATGCTAAAAACAGCCACACTATAGAAGAATGAAGATTTAGGTAGATACGAAACAACGCTACTACAAGTAGGGGAAGATAAATGTGTTAGTGTACAGCGAACTATTCCTTGGTGGAGAGTATGGTTTTATCTTCACCGGGTGTGAAGTCGCTCTATGCTAAAAACAGCCACACTATAGAAGATTGAAGATATCTAGGTAGATACGAAACAACGCTACTTCGAATAGGGGGAATGTAAATGTGTTACTGTACAGCGAACTATTCCTTGGTGGAGAGTATTTCTTTATCTTCACCGGGTGTGAGGTCGCTCTATGCTAATAACAACCACACTATAGAAGAATGAAGATTTAGATAGATACGAAACCACGCAACTCCGTATATGGGAAGGTAAATGTGTTAGTGTACAGCGGACTCTTCCTTGGTGGAGAGTATGGTTTTATCTTCACCGGGTGTAAGGTCGCTCTATGCTAAAAACAGCCACACTATAGAAGTATGAAGATTTAGGTAGATACGAAACAACGCTACTTCAAATAGGGGGAGATAAATGTGTTAGTGTACAGCGAATTCTTCCTTGGTGGGGAGTATGGTTGTATCTTCACCGGGTGTGAGGTCGCTCTATGCTAATAACAGCCAAACTATAGAAGAATGAAGATTTACTTAGATACGAAACAACGCTTCTTCGTACATGAGAAGATAATGTGCTAGTGTACAGCGGACTCTTCCTTGGCGGAGAGTAATTTTATCTTCACCGGGTGTGAAGTCGCTCTATGCTAATAATAGCCAAACTATGAAAAAATGAAGATTTACTTAGATACGAAACAACGCTTCTTCGTACATGAGAAGATAATGTGTTAGTGTACAGCGGTGTCATCCTTGGTGGAGTGTATTTTTTTATCTTCACCGGGTGTGAGGTCGCTCTATGCTAATAACAGCCAAACTATAGAAGAATGTAGATTTTCTTAGATACGAAACAACGCTTCTTCGTACATGAGAAGATAGTGTGTTAGTGTACAGCGGATTCTTCCTTGGTGGAGAGTATGGTTTTATCTTCACCGGGTGTGAGGTCGCTCTATGCTAATAACAGCCACACTATAGAAGAATGAAGATTTAGGTAGATACGAAACAACGATACTTCGAATAGGGGGAATGTAAATGTGTTACTGTACAGTGAACTATTCCTTGGTGGCGAGTATGGTTTTATCTTCACCGGGTGTGAGGTCGCTCTATGCTAATAGCAGCCAAACTATAGAAGAATGAAGATTGACTTAGATACGAAACAACGCTTCTTCGTACATGAGAAGATAATGTGTTATTGTACAGCGGACTCATCCTTGGTGGAGAATATGGTTTTATCTTCACCGGGTGTGAGGTCGCTCTATGCTAATAACAGCTCCACAGTAAAAAAGAATGAAGATTTAGGAAGATACGAATTAACGCTACTACAAGTAGGGGAAGATAAATGTGTTAGTGTACAGCGAAATGTGTGTATTGTAAAGCCGCCACTAGGTGTTACAAACTAGACCTACATTTGTCAACAAAAACCAATACCTTGATAACACTTTTAAAACTTAAGAATTTTAATCTCGCACGATTTCAGAGGAAGCTGTAAATAAACTTACCTCACGAGGTAACTAAATTTATGCTGTTAGAGTATGACGACTTGAGGTAGATTCATCAGTTTTGTCAGCATTTCTTGAGAATGGAAGGTTTTATAGACAGACGAGGTTGTGGCCTAATCATTTACTCCTCTTCCTTGGTGGAGAGTATGGTTTTATCTTCATAAAGGTGTGAGGTCGCTCTATGCTAAAAACAGCCACATTATAGAAGAATGAAGATTTAGGTAGATACGAAACAACGCTACTACAAGTAGGGGAAGATAAATATGTTAGTGTACAGCGAACTATTCCTTGGTGGGGAGTATGGTTTTATCTTCACCGGGTGTGAGGTCGCTCTATGCTAATAACAGCCAAACTATAGAAGAATGAAGATTTACTTAGATACGAAACAACGCTTCTTCGTACATGAGAAGATAATGTGCTAGTGTACAGCGGACTCTTCCTTGGCGGAGAGTATTTTTTTATCTTCACCGGGTGTGATGTCGCTCTATGCTAATAATAGCCAAACTATGAAAAAATGAAGATTTACTTAGATACGAAACAACGCTTCTTCGTACATGAGAAGATAATGTGTTAGTGTACAGCGGAGTCATCCTTGGTGGAGTGTATTTTTTTATCTTCACCGGGTGTGAGGTCGCTCTATGCTAATAACAGCCAAACTATAGAAGAATGAAGATTTTCTTAGATACGAAACGACGCTTCTTCGTACATGAGAAGATAATGTGTTAGTGTACAGCGGATTCGTCCTTGGTGGAGAGTATGGTTTTATCTTCACCGGGTGTGAGGTCGCTCTATGCTAATAACAGCCACACTATAGAAGAATGAAGATTTAGGTAGATACGAAACAACGATACTTCGAATAGGGGGAAGGTAAATGTGTTACTGTACAGTGAACTATTCCTTGGTGGAGAGTATGGTTTTATCTTCACCGGGTGTGAGGTCGCTCTATGCTAATAGCAGCCAAACTATAGAAGAATGAAGATTGACTTAGATACGAAACAACGCTTCTTCGTACATGAGAAGATAATGTGTTATTGTACAGCGGACTCTTCCTTGGTGGAGAATATGGTTTTATCTTCACCGGGTGTGAGGTCGCTCTATGCTAATAACAGCTCCACAGTAAAAAAGAATGAAGATTTAGGAAGATACGAATTAACGCTACTACAAGTAGGGGAAGATAAATGTGTTAGTGTACAGCGAAATGTGTGTATTGTAAAGCCGCCACTAGGTGTTACAAACTAGACCTACATTTGTCAACAAAAACCAATACCTTGATAACACTTTTAAAACTTAAGAATTTTAATCTCGCACGATTTCAGAGGAAGCTGTAAATAAACTTACCTCACGAGGTAACTAAATTTATGCTGTTAGAGTATGACGACTTGAGGTAGATTCATCAGTTTTGTCAGCATTTCTTGAGAATGGAAGGTTTTATAGACAGACGAGGTTGTGGCCTAATCATTTACTCCTCTTCCTTGGTGGAGAGTATGGTTTTATCTTCATAAAGGTGTGAGGTCGCTCTATGCTAAAAACAGCCACATTATAGAAGAATGAAGATTTAGGTAGATACGAAACAACGCTACTACAAGTAGGGGAAGATAAATATGTTAGTGTACAGCGAACTATTCCTTGGTGGGGAGTATGGTTTTATCTTCACCGGGTGTGAGGTCGCTCTATGCTAATAACAGCCAAACTATAGAAGAATGAAGATTTACTTAGATACGAAACAACGCTTCTTCGTACATGAGAAGATAATGTGCTAGTGTACAGCGGACTCTTCCTTGGCGGAGAGTATTTTTTTATCTTCACCGGGTGTGATGTCGCTCTATGCTAATAATAGCCAAACTATGAAAAAATGAAGATTTACTTAGATACGAAACAACGCTTCTTCGTACATGAGAAGATAATGTGTTAGTGTACAGCGGAGTCATCCTTGGTGGAGTGTATTTTTTTATCTTCACCGGGTGTGAGGTCGCTCTATGCTAATAACAGCCAAACTATAGAAGAATGAAGATTTTCTTAGATACGAAACGACGCTTCTTCGTACATGAGAAGATAATGTGTTAGTGTACAGCGGATTCGTCCTTGGTGGAGAGTATGGTTTTATCTTCACCGGGTGTGAGGTCGCTCTATGCTAATAACAGCCACACTATAGAAGAATGAAGATTTAGGTAGATACGAAACAACGATACTTCGAATAGGGGGAAGGTAAATGTGTTACTGTACAGTGAACTATTCCTTGGTGGAGAGTATGGTTTTATCTTCACCGGGTGTGAGGTCGCTCTATGCTAATAGCAGCCAAACTATAGAAGAATGAAGATTGACTTAGATACGAAACAACGCTTCTTCGTACATGAGAAGATAATGTGTTATTGTACAGCGGACTCTTCCTTGGTGGAGAATATGGTTTTATCTTCACCGGGTGTGAGGTCGCTATATGCTAATAACAGCCACACTATAGAAGAATGAAGATTTAGGTCGATACGAAACAACGCTACTTCGAATAGAGGGAAGGTAAATGTGTTAGTGTACAGCGAACTATTCCTTGGTGGAGAGTATTTTTTTATCTTCACCGGGAGTGAGGTCGCTCTATTCTAATAACAGCGAAACTATAGAAGAATGAAGATTTACTTAGACACGAAACAACGCTTCTTCGTACATGAGAAGATAATGTGTTGGTGTACAGCGGACTCTTCCTTGGTGGAGAGTATGGTTTAATCTTCACCGGGTGTGAGGTCGCTCTATGCTAATAACAGCTCCACAGTAAAAAAGAATGAAGATTTAGGAAGATACGAATTAACGCTACTACAAGTAGGGGAAGATAAATGTGTTAGTGTACAGCGAAATGTGTGTATTGTAAAGCCGCCACTAGGTGTTACAAACTAGACCTACATTTGTCAACAAAAACCAATACCTTGATAACACTTTTAAAACTTAAGAATTTTAATCTCGCACGATTTCAGAGGAAGCTGTAAATAAACTTACCTCACGAGGTAACTAAATTTATGCTGTTAGAGTATGACGACTTGAGGTAGATTCATCAGTTTTGTCAGCATTTCTTGAGAATGGAGGGTTTTATAGACAGACGAGGTTGTGGCCTAATCATTTACTCCTCTTCCTTGGTGGAGAGTATGGTTTTATCTTCATAAAGGTGTGAGGTCGCCATATGCTAAAAACAGCCACACTATAGAAGAATGAAGAATGTATTAGTAAACAACGGACTCTTCCTTGGTGTAGTATGGTTTTATCTTCACCGGGTGTGAGGTCGCTCTATGCTAATAACAGCCACACTATAGAAGAATGAAGATTTAGGTAGATACGAAACAACGCTACTACAAGTAGGGGAAGATAAATGTGTTAGTGTACAGCGAACTATTCCTTGGTGGAGAGTATGGTTTTATCTTCACCGGGTGTGAAGTCGCTCTATGCTAAAAACAGCCACACTATAGAAGATTGAAGATATCTAGGTAGATACGAAACAACGCTACTTCGAATAGGGGGAATGTAAATGTGTTACTGTACAGCGAACTATTCCTTGGTGGAGAGTATTTCTTTATCTTCACCGGGTGTGAGGTCGCTCTATGCTAATAACAACCACACTATAGAAGAATGAAGATTTAGATAGATACGAAACCACGCAACTCCGTATATGGGAAGGTAAATGTGTTAGTGTACAGCGGACTCTTCCTTGGAGGAGAGTATGGTTTTATCTTCACCGGGTGTAAGGTCGCTCTATGCTAAAAACAGCCACACTATAGAAGTATGAAGATTTAGGTAGATACGAAACAACGCTACTTCAAATAGGGGGAGATAAATGTGTTAGTGTACAGCGAATTCTTCCTTGGTGGGGAGTATGGTTTTATCTTCACCGGGTGTGAGGTCGCTCTATGCTAATAACAGCCAAACTATAGAAGAATGAAGATTTACTTAGATACGAAACAACGCTTCTTCGTACATGAGAAGATAATGTGCTAGTGTACAGCGGACTCTTCCTTGGCGGAGAGTATTTTTTTATCATCACCGGGTGTGAAGTCGCTCTATGCTAATAATAGCCAAACTATGAAAAAATGAAGATTTACTTAGATACGAAACAACGCTTCTTCGTACATGAGAAGATAATGTGTTAGTGTACAGCGGAGTCATCCTTGGTGGAGTGTATTTTTTTATCTTCACCGGGTGTGAGGTCGCTCTATGCTAATAACAGCCAAACTATAGAAGAATGAAGATTTTCTTAGATACGAAACAACGCTTCTTCGTACATGAGAAAATAGTGTGTTAGTGTACAGCGGATTCTTCCTTGGTGGAGAGTATGGTTTTATCTTCACCGGGTGTGAGGTCGCTCTATGCTAATAACAGCCACACTATAGAAGAATGAAGATTTAGGTAGATACGAAACAACGATACTTCGAATAGGGGGAATGTAAATGTGTTACTGTACAGTGAACTATTCCTTGGTGGCGAGTATGGTTTTATCTTCACCGGGTGTGAGGTCGCTCTATGCTAATAGCAGCCAAACTATAGAAGAATGAAGATTTACTTAGATACGAAACAACGCTTCTTCGTACATGAGAAGATAATGTGTTATTGTACAGCGGACTCTTCCTTGGTGGAGAATATGGTTTTATCTTCACCGGGTGTGAGGTCGCTCTATGCTAATAACAGCTCCACAGTAAAAAAGAATGAAGATTTAGGAAGATACGAATTAACGCTACTACAAGTAGGGGAAGATAAATGTGTTAGTGTACAGCGAAATGTGTGTATTGTAAAGCCGCCACTAGGTGTTACAAACTAGACCTACATTTGTCAACAAAAACCAATACCTTGATAACACTTTTAAAACTTAAGAATTTTAATCTCGCACGATTTCAGAGGAAGCTGTAAATAAACTTACCTCACGAGGTAACTAAATTTATGCTGTTAGAGTATGACGACTTGAGGTAGATTCATCAGTTTTGTCAGCATTTCTTGAGAATGGAAGGTTTTATAGACAGACGAGGTTGTGGCCTAATCATTTACTCCTCTTCCTTGGTGGAGAGTATGGTTTTATCTTCATAAAGGTGTGAGGTCGCCATATGCTAAAAACAGCCACACTATAGAAGAATGAAGAATGTATTAGTAAACAACGGACTCTTCCTTGGTGTAGTATGGTTTTATCTTCACCGGGTGTGAAGTCGCTCTATGCTAAAAACAGCCACACTATAGAAGAATGAAGATTTAGGTAGATACGAAACAACGCTACTACAAGTAGGGGAAGATAAATATGTTAGTGTACAGCGAACTATTCCTTGGTGGGGAGTATGGTTTTATCTTCACCGGGTGTGAGGTCGCTCTATGCTAATAACAGCCAAACTATAGAAGAATGAAGATTTACTTAGATACGAAACAACGCTTCTTCGTACATGAGAAGATAATGTGCTAGTGTACAGCGGACTCTTCCTTGGCGGAGAGTATTTTTTTATCTTCACCGGGTGTGAAGTCGCTCTATGCTAATAATAGCCAAACTATGAAAAAATGAAGATTTACTTAGATACGAAACAACGCTTCTTCGTACATGAGAAGATAATGTGTTAGTGTACAGCGGAGTCATCCTTGGTGGAGTGTATTTTTTTATCTTCACCGGGTGTGAGGTCGCTCTATGCTAATAACAGCCAAACTATAGAAGAATGAAGATTTACTTAGATACGAAACAACGCTTCTTCGTACAAGAGAAGATAATGTGCTAGTGTACAGCGGACTCTTCCTTGGCGGAGAGTATTTTTTTATCTTCACCGGGTGTGAGGTCGCTCTATGCTAATAACAGCCACACTATAGAAGAATGAAGATTTAGGTAGATACGAAACAACGATACTTCGAATAGGGGGAAGGTAAATGTGTTACTGTACAGTGAACTATTCTTTGGTGGAGAGTATGGTTTTATCTTCACCGGGTGTGAGGTCGCTCTATGCTAATAGCAGCCAAACTATAGAAGAATGAAGATTGACTTAGATACGAAACAACGCTTCTTCGTACATGAGAAGATAATGTGTTATTGTACAGCGGACTCTTCCTTGGTGGAGAATATGGTTTTATCTTCACCGGGTGTGAGGTCGCTATATGCTAATAACAGCCACACTATAGAAGAATGAAGATTTAGGTCGATACGAAACAACGCTACTTCGAATAGAGGGAAGGTAAATGTGTTAGTGTACAGCGAACTATTCCTTGGTGGAGAGTATTTTTTTATCTTCACCTTGAGTGAGGTCGCTCTATGCTAATAACAGCGAAACTATAGAAGAATGACGATTTACTTAGATACGAAACAACGCTTCTTCGTACATGAGAAGATAATGTGTTGGTGTACAGCGGACTCTTCCTTGGTGGAGAGTATGGTTTAATCTTCACCGGGTGTGAGGTCGCTCTATGCTAATAACAGCTCCACAGTAAAAAAGAATGAAGATTTAGGAAGATACGAAATAACGCTACTACAAGTAGGGGAAGATAAATGTGTTAGTGTACAGCGAAATGTGTGTATTGTAAAGCCGCCACTAGGTGTTACAAACTAGACCTACATTTGTCAACAAAAACCAATACCTTGATAACACTTTTAAAACTTAAGAATTTTAATCTCGCACGATTTCAGAGGAAGCTGTAAATAAACTTACCTCACGAGGTAACTAAATTTATGCTGTTAGAGTATGACGACTTGAGGTAGATTCATCAGTTTTGTCAGCATTTCTTGAGAATGGAGGGTTTTATAGACAGACGAGGTTGTGGCCTAATCATTTACTCCTCTTCCTTGGTGGAGAGTATGGTTTTATCTTCACCAGGTGTGAGGTCGCCATATGCTAAAAACAGCCACACTATAGAAGAATGAAGAATGTATTAGTAAACAACGGACTCTTCCTTGGTGTAGTATGGTTTTATCTTCACCGGGTGTGAAGTCACTCTATGCTAAAAACAGCCACACTATAGAAGAATGAAGATTTAGGTAGATACGAAACAACGCTACTACAAGTAGGGGAAGATAAATGTGTTAGTGTACAGCGAACTATTCCTTGGTGGAGAGTATGGTTTTATCTTCACCGGGTGTGAAGTCGCTCTATGCTAAAAACAGCCACACTATAGAAGATTGAAGATATCTAGGTAGATACGAAACAACGCTATTTCGAATAGGGGGAATGTAAATGTGTTACTGTACAGCGAACTATTCCTTGGTGGAGAGTATTTCTTTATCTTCACCGGGTGTAAGGTCGCTCTATGCTAATAACAACCACACTATAGAAGAATGAAGATTTAGATAGATACGAAACAACGCAACTCCGTATATGGGAAGGTAAATGTGTTAGTGTACAGCGGACTCTTCCTTGGTGGAGAGTATGGTTTTATCTTCACCGGGTGTAAGGTCGCTCTATGCTAAAAACAGCCACACTATAGAAGTATGAAGATTTAGGTAGATACGAAACAACGCTACTTCAAATAGGGGGAGATAAATGTGTTAGTGTACAGCGAACTATTCCTTGGTGGAGAGTATTTTTTTATCTTCTCCGGGTGTGAAGTCGCTCTATGCTAAAACTAGCCACACTATAGAAGAATGAAGATTTAGGAAGATACGAAACGACGCTACTTCAAGTAGGGGAAGATAAATGTATTAGTGTACAGTGGAATCTTCCTTGGCGGAGAGTATGGTTTTATCTTCACCGGGTGTGAGGTCGCTCTATGCTAATAACAGCCACACTATAGAAGAATGAAGATTTAGGTAGATACGAAACAACGCTACTTCGAATAGGGGGAAGGTAAATATGTTAGTGAACAGTGAACTATTCCTTGGTGGAGAGTATGGTTTTATCTTCACCGGGAGTGAGGTCGCTCTATGCTAATAACAGCGAAACTATAGAAGAATGAAGATTTACTTAGATACGAAACAACGCTTCTTCGTACATGAGAAGATAATGTGTTGGTGTACAGCGGACTCTTCCTTGGTGGAGAGTATGGTTTTATCTTCACCGGGTGTGAGGTCGCTATATGCTAATAACGGCCACACTATAGAAGAATGAAGATTTAGGTCGATACGAAACAACGCTACTTCGAATAGAGGGAAGGTAAATGTGTTAGTGTACAGCGAACTATTCCTTGGTGGAGAGTATTTTTTTATCTTCACCGGGTTGAAGTCGCTCTATGCAAAAAACAGCCACACTATAGAAGAATGAAGATTTAGGAAGATACGAAACGACGCTACTTCAAGTAGGGGAAGGTAAATGTATTAGTGTACAGTGGACTCTTCCTTGGCGGAGAGTATGGTTTTATCTTCACCGGGTGTGAGGTCGCTCTATGATAATAACAGCCACACTATAGAAGAATGAAAGATTTAGGTAGATACGAAACAACGCTACTTGGAATAGGGGGAAGGTAAATATGTTAGTGAACAGTGAACTATTCCTTGGTGGAGAGTATGGTTTTATCTTCACCGGGAGTGAGGTCGCTCTATGCTAATAACAGCGAAGCTATAGAAGAATGAAGATTTACTTAGATACGAAACAACACTTCTTCGTACATGAGAAGATAATGTGTTAGTGTACAGCGGACTCTTCCTTGGTGGAGAGTATTTTTTTTTCACCGGGTGTGAGGTCGCTCTATGCTAATAACTTCCACACTATAGAAGAATGAAGATTTAGGTAGATACGAAAAGACGCTAATTCAAGTAGGGGAAGATAAATGTATTAGTGTACAGCGGACTCTTCCTTGGCGGAGAGTATGGTTTTATCTTCACCGTGTGTGAAGTCGCTCTATGCTAATAACAGCCCCACATTAAAGAAGATTGAAGATATTCTAGGTAGATACAAAACAACGCTCCTTCGAATAGAGGGAAGGTAAATGTGTTAGTGTACAGCAAACTATTCCTTAATGGAGAGTATTTTTTTATCTTCACCGGGTGTGAAGTCGCTCTATGCTAATAACAGCCACACTATAGAAGAATGAAGATTTAGGTAGATACGAAACAACGCTAGTAGAAGTAGGGGAAGATAAATGTGTTAGTGTACAGCGAAATGTGTATATTGTAAAGCCGCCACTAGGTGTTACAAACTAGACCTACAAACTTATCTCACGAGGTAACTCAATTTATGCTGTTAGAGTATGACGACTTGAGGTAGATTCATCAGTTTTGTCAGCATTTCTTGAGAATGGAGGGTTTTATAAACAGACGAGGTTGTGGCCTAATCATTTACCCCTGGGATCCAAACGTTATGCAAGTTATTAGAGCATAAAGCCTGAACACAGAGGGTAAGCGAAAGGCCACCATGTACAATAAACTACACCTTGAAAACGTGACAAAATACAACAATTGAAATATCATAAAAATAAAGTTCTTTACCAAATTAATCTAGTTACGGCACTTTAAATTTAAATTAACACAAATAAGATCTTCAAATCTCTTTTTTAATATTTCCTGAGAATGATCGTATCAAAGTTTCGTATCAAAGGCGAAGTCGTGGCCTAATCATGTATCCCTGGTATCCAAGCGTTATGCAAGTTATTAGAGCGAGTTTAAGGGCCATCAGATACAATAAACTACATCTTGAAAACGTGACAAACTACAACAATATAAATCACAAAAAAAACTAAGCTCTTTAGTAAATTAATCTACTTACAGAAATATAATTTAAAATAACAAATAAAATCATCCAATCGCTTTTTCAGTATTACATGAGAATGAAGTTGTATATCGTAGACGAGGTCGTGGCCTAATCATGTACCCCTGGTATCCAAGTTATTAGAGCATAAAGCCGGAACAGGGTAAGCGAAAGACCGTAAGGAACAAAAAAAATACATCTTGAATACGTTGCTAAACATGACAATTTAAAACACAAAAAGCAAGTATTTTTTGTAAATAATTCTACTTACAGAATTTAAAAATAAATTAACATGCATATAATCTTCATATCACTTTTTCAGCATTTCTTGAGAAGAATTGCTTACTGTAGACGAAGCAGTGGCCTAATCGAGTGCCTTCAAATCATGTACCCCTGATATCCAAGCTTTATCAACAGCATTAGAGCATAAAGCCTGAACACCGAGGGTACGTTGATGGGCATTCTGGTTCAATTGACATAATCCTGAAAACTCTGCAAAACATTACAACTTATATCTTATAAAAACCAACTTTTAATTCTAAATAAACTTATTTAAGACATTTTAAACTTATTTTGGCATTTAGATTTACATGATATCGTAACTAACCATATGCTGCTTGAGTGGTTTGAACTGTCGTAGGCGAAGAAACGACCCAATCATACGACCCTAATATTCAAGCTTTATGCCAGTTACTACACCATAAAGCCTGAACACCGAGGTTGTGTGAAGGGCCATCCAGGTACAATTAACCTCATCTTCACAGTTTTGCAAAACATTTCTGTAACAATTTAAACGTTTTAGAAATTTTCAGTAAACAAGTTCACTTACTGTCATGATGCACTTCTGTATGTCGTCAAGGTCAATATAACCTTGCTTCAAAATGTAAACGGAACGTCGATAGTAGTGTTTTGACACATTCATATGTCCCTGATATCAAGCTATAGGACGTACTCGAGCATATGCCTGACTGAACACCGAGGGTATACGAAAAGCGCAGAGGGGCGCAAGTTCACCTTCACAATGTTGCAAACATTACTTCAGCAATTCGTAATAACATGAAATAGAGTTGAACATATACTTCAGAATTTCTTTAGACTGAGGAGTATGTCGTAAGCTTTGACGTGGACCAATCATGTATTCCTAGATTTTAAACATCATGTAAGTTTTAAACCATGAAGCTTAAGAAACGAGGATATGTGAAAGGCCACTCGGATAAAATAAACTCCATGTCGACAATTATGATAAAATATATCAAACAAAACCTCATAACAAAACTTGCCTATTTTAATAAATTAATTGACTTATCTGTATTAACATTTTTGTGAAATCTTGTCCATCTGTTTAATATTAAGCTTTATTTCATAGAGTGAGACCAATAATATATATCACAGACAACCATATTTTATGTTGTATAATAAATTAGTCTTAGAACAATAAATTACATTTTGATAACGTTGAGAAACATTTCTTTAAAATATAAATCTTTTAAAAACTAACTTTATATTAAATGAATTTACTTACGCCTTTTAGATTCAGATTTAATCGAGATAATCTTCAGTAATTCTTCTGCTACATTTGGTAAAGTAAGGGCCAATCATATGCCGACTGACATACAAGCTTTATGTAATTTATCAAACCATAAAGCCTGAACACCGAGGGCATATGAATGGCCATTCAGACCCAGTAAACTTCATCTTGACCTTATTGTTAAAAAAATGGAGGGTTTTATACACAGACGAGGTTGTGGCCTAATCATGTACCCCTGGGATCCAAACGTTATGCAAGTTATTAGAGCATAAAGCCTGAACACAGAGGGTAAGCGAAAGGCCGCCATGTACAATAAACTACACCTTGAAAACGTGACAAAATACAACAATTTAAATATCATAAAAATAAAGTTCTTTACAAAATTAATGTAGTTACGGCACTTTAAATTCAAATTAACATAAATAAGATCTTCAAATCTCTTTTTTAATATTTCTTGAGAATAATCGTATCAAAGGCGAAGTCGTGGCCTAATAATGTATCCCTGGTATCCAAGCGTTATGCAAGTTATTAGAGCGAGTTTAAGGGCCATCAGATACAATAAACTACATCTTGAAAACGTGACAAACTACAACAATATAAATCACAAAAAAAAGCTCTTTAGTAAATTAATCTACTTACAGAAATATAATTTAAAATAACAAATAAAATCATCCAATCGCTTTTTCAGTATCACATGAGAATGAAGTTGTATATCGTAGACGAGGTCGTGGAATAATCATGTACCCCTGGTATCCAAGTTATTAGAGCATAAAGCCGGAACAGGGTAAGCGAAAGACCGTAAGGAACAAAAAAAATACATCTTGAATACGTTGCTAAACATGACAATTTAAAACACATAAAAACCAAGCATTTTTGTAAATAATTCTACTTACAATTACAGCATTTAAAAATAAATTAACATGCATAATATCTTCATATCGCTTTTTCAGAATTTCTTGAGAATGAAGAATTGCCTACTTACGAAGCAGTGGCCTAATCGAGTGCCTTCAAATCATGTACCCCTGATATCCAAGCTTTATCAATAGAATTAGAGCATAAAGCCTGAACACCGAGGGTACGTTGATGGGCATTCTGGTTCAATTGACATAATCCTGAAAACTCTGCAAAACATTACAACTTATATCTTATAAAAACCAATTTTTAATTCTAAATAAACGCTAGTACAAGTAGGGGAAGATAAATGTGTTAGTGTACAGCGAAATGTGTGTATTGTAAAGCCGCCACTAGGTGTTACAAACTAGACCTACTGGAGGCGTCAGCTCCGCTAAAATATTAGAAATAAGACGAAAGAGAGAGATAGTCGCGGTTGGTTAACGTGACTGAAATTGCACATGAATAAAATGAAGGCTGGCGGCAGAAATGCCTAATCGACAAATAATAACAGTGTTATCACTAATTAAGCCTCGGGAAAATAGGCACAAGTTTATGTTAAAAGTATTTGGAACTGATTAACACTTACCCTAAGCTGAACAAAGGGGTTACGTGCACGGTAGGTTTGATGTCTTCTGGACTTCTGCAGCAGGGCCCTGGGTGAAGTGGTGATGGTCAGACGGCTCGTGCTGTAAAACTTAATAAACGGAGTTCAATTCTACTACTATTCACAATTGAATTAGTCTTTAAATAATTGCGAGCGACTCCGTAACGGCGGCTTGTAACGGCGAGGTTAAAGGTGCATTCGAACACGGCACTTGGACTAAATAATATACACTTTCGCGGTTAACGAGCATATAAAACAAGTACAACTCGAAACACTTAAATTTAGACATGCGCGGGGCGAACTTAACGTCCACGAGGTTAGCTAATACGTTTAATACCCGCAACGGACGTGCTGGTCTGTTCGCGGCAAGCAGGAGACTGGGGGTAGAGGAAACTGTACTAGGGTGGGGATTAGGCGCGCGCCAAGGGACAACGTGGTCTTAAACTATCGACGATAAACCATAGATTGAGCTATCGAATAGACAAGGCACAGGCTGATTAAAGTCGATACTGGAGCTGTTTAATCTACCAAAGCTGACTCCAACATTCCGCCCACCAAAACGGATGTTTTTTAATCCGCCCAGGTGGGTAGAGGGCGAAGAACCAGAGAGCACCGAAGACCGAGGGTGCCGAAGAAGAAGTGGTCGGGGTACGAAGAAAGCAGAAAAGATCCGATGAAGTGATTAGCTCCATAAGCTGTGCTGAAGGCAATAGACTACCGCCCACCCTGGGTAACCACTGGGTGACGGTGAACGGGGTTGACTGGAAGAAGCGAGGTGCTGAAGATGTAGCGAAGAAATCTATGGCGTTGAAGATACTTAAAGAAACGAGGTTGGACAAAATTGCTGAAAAGGCGAAGAAGTCGAGTGAGATTAAGAACTCGGGGAAACGCGGTTGTACTACACAGGTGCTGAAGAAGCGGTCAAGAGATTAAGGTTGTAGCGGAAAGCCTACAAGCTTATGGACAGGTCGCTTTAACTGTCCATGCGAGGTCTTGACGATGACTACGCGGGTTATCCGGTCGGGTCCAGGGTGAAAACGTACGATCCGACCCATTGGCCAATGAAGAGGGCTCGGATGCTCTCCAGTGATAAATACAAGCTGACCCTCCTGGAGGGGTGAGGCGTCTTTGTTCCATTTACAGTGTTGAATCTGGGAGTGTAGGTATTGGGTAGACCAGGTTTTCCAAAACCGATTGGTCATCTGCTGTAGCATAGTCCATCTGGACTTGAGCGCGGGTTCAAAATGACATTCCTCAGGGAGTGCTAAAAGGGGACGGCCGATGAGAAAGTGTCCGGGCGTAAGGAACGTAGATCCTTCGTTGGGATCAGGCGAGACCTCGAAAATAGGTCGACTGTTGAGAATAGCTTCGATGCGTATAAATAACGTAGCTAACTCCTCGAGGTTCAATAACGTAGTGCCAAGAGTACGGCGTAGGAGCCCTTTGACGGATTTAACGGCAGCTTCCCAAAGTCCGCCGAAGTGTGGTGCGGCTGGAGGGTTGAAGTGCCATTCAACCCGTTGTGCGGCGAGCTTGCGTTGGATGATTGACTTGGATTGGTCGAGCATCTTATAGACCTCGTGCAGGCGGTTGGCGGCGCCGACAAAATTGGTGCCATTATCTGAATAAATGTCTGTAGGCAGACCACGTCTTGCGACAAAACGCTGAAGCGCGGCGAGAAAAGCATCAGTAGAGAGGTCTGATACTACTTCCAAATGTACAGCCTTAGTGGCCATACAAACAAATAGGCATAAGTAAGCTTTCAGGATCTTTGCCGTACGAAGATGGTTGGCCTTAGTGTCGAAAGGTCCAGCAAAGTCAATACCTACCTTACAGAAAGGTGGCGACGGAGTGACACGAGAAGACGGTAAAGCTGCCATCATAGGTGGCCGAGGTTTCGACTGTAGTCTAAAGCATCGCATGCAAGCATGAATGCGTTGTCGTAACAACGAACGTAGCGCAACGATCCAGAACTCACCATTGATCATCGCTTGCGTGGTACGCGGCCCAGCATGTAAGGCGAGGCGGTGATAATGATCGCATACAAGATTGACATAATGATGCCGCTTAGGCAGTAAAATGGCATGCTTAGCTGCGTATGGTATATCAGCATGATTAAGACGTCCGCCCACCCTAAGTAGCCCCACTGAGTTGATAAAGGGCGTTAGGTTGCGAAGTTGAGCACTGATCGGGACGCCGCGGTGTAGGCGTTGCAATGTTTCGCTGAAGGCTAGCTCTTGTATGAGCTTAACGCAAAGATTTCTGGCGTTCCTTAATTCTTGTACTGAAGGTGCAGCGAATGAAATCTTGGCTACGGTGTTCTTGGCTTTGTAGCGAGTGTTGTGACAATGGCTGGTAGGCTGGGTCTTAATGCGGCAATTGTTAACGAAACGAAGCACGTAAGCGAAGACATGATGCAGCGTGGTTAGATTGGAATGACGCTCAATAACGTTCAATAAGTGGTTAGGCGCTTGGACAGTCGCGCAGAGCACCTGAGGCTCGGTCTTGAGCTCGGTCAGGTCGCGGTTCGGTCCAGTTGGCTTAGACAAACGCCAAGAGGTAGTAAATTGTAACGCCCATGGTGGTCCGTGCCACCACAGTGGATGTGTAGCAAACTGCGCGGGTAGACACCCACGGGAAGCAACGTCCGCGGGGTTGTCAACAGTTGAGACGTGGTACCAATGATTGGTCGAGGTGTTCGAGGTAATTTCAATAACACGGTTGGCAACGAAAGTTTTCAAAAGATGTGGCGGGGTGCTAAGCCAATGCAGCACAATTTCTGAGTCGGTGAAGAAAAGCGTAGCGTTGTCGGCCACAAAATTCACAGCAGGCTGAACAGACTTATAGAGCTTGGCCAGTAAGACGGCGCCGCAGAGCTCCACTCGAGGTATAGTGAGTGTTTTGACGGGAGCCACTCTGCTTTTAGCCTTTAGAAGGCTGACGGAAACTAAACCATTCCATTCAGTTCGCAAGTAGATGGCGGCTGCGTAACCAGCTTCGGACCCATCACAGAAGCCTAATAAATGATGTTTGGCATCACGTGTGCCCACATGTCGAGGTATTTGAATGTCAGCTAACTTAGCGAAGTGGACAATGAAGCTGTCCCAACGACTGCGCAGCGCGGTTGGCAAAGGTTCATCCCATGATAACCTTTCGAGCCACAATTGTTTCAAAAATGACTTGATCCAAAATGTGATAGGCGTAAGGAAGCCCAGTGGGTCGAAGGTGCGAGCGACATAAGAGAGAATGGTGCGTTTCGTAGGCACCGACACAAAGTTTTGAATACGATAAGAAAACGAGTCATTAACAGGATGCCATTGGAGTCCCAATATTTTAACAGCGGTAGAGTCGTCTTGGAATAACAACGGGTGCTCCAGGTGAGAAGATGGCAGCGTCGACAGCAGCGCGGGATCGCTGGAAGACCATTTCCTGAGCTCTAGTCCTGCCAGTGCGAAGATGCTAATAGTTGCCGTATTAATTCCTGGGCGTCCTCGGACGTATCGGCGCCAGTGACGACATCATCAACGTACGTTTGATGAAGAATGGCGTGCGACGCAGCAGGGTAACAGTCGCCCTCATCTTTGACGAGTTGTTCGAGTGTACGTAGGGCTAAATAAGCAGACGGGGTAAGCCCGTAAGTGACAGTGGCTAGTTCATACTCCATCAGTGGAGAATGAGGAGTCGGCCTGTACAAAATGTGCTGATGACGACGATCATCCTTGCGTACGGCAACTTGGCGGTACATCATTTTAAGATCCGCACAGACGGCGTGAACAAACAATCGAAACGAGATAATAACGTTGGACAGGTCCCTTTGTAACTTAGGGCCAGCCAGCAATTGCTGGTTTAAAGAATGCGCGTTGCAATCAGGCGCAGAAGCATTGAAAACTACTCGTAATTTAGTAGTAGAACTATCGGCCTTGAAGACGCAATGATGTGGTATTAAATAATTCGAAGGCTTAACGGCAGGGTACATATGACCTAAAGTCATATATTCTTTCATGAACTGATGATATTGTCGTGAGACATCCGGTTGTCGGCTCAGACGGCGTTCCAGAGCATGATAACTAGCAAGAGCGACATTACGGTTTGACTTAAGTTCGACGGCGTCAGGTTTAAAAGGCAAAGCTACGACATATCTCCCAGTGGCGTCACGTTCAGTAGTGGTGGCAAATAAATTTTCGCAGAGCTGCTCATCCGGGCTCAACAAGTTAGACTCGTTTACCTCTTCGATTTCCCAAAATCGTCGCATGTTTTCGTCGATAGACTTGAGCGAGGTGATAAACACGCGTGGTTGTTGTGGCGTACTGTAAGGTACAGATCCTATAATGACCCAACCTAAAAGTGTGTTAAGTGCCGATGGTTGGCCATGAATGATGGTACGAGGCCCGTTGATAATTATTTGCGTGAAGACATCGGCGCCCAGTATAATGTCAACAGGGGCAGGTAAGTCGAACTGAGGATCAGCTAACGGTAAGTGCTGATATTGAGCGCTTAAAGCAGAGGATAATTTATCAGCTGGCAGCGGGTCAGTTATATGGTTGAGCACAGCGGCTTCCGTAGTCAGCATGACGCCCGCGTCATGTCGTGAGAATAAAATTAAAGTTACGTATTCGTGAATACGTGTAGACTTGGCAGCGACTCCAATCAAAGACAGGTTCGATCTCCGAGTAGGCAGGCTCAACATATCGCTAGCTTGTTTCGTAATGGCAGATATCTGACTGCCGGGGTCGATAATAGCTCTTAGAAAACGAGGTTGACCATAATGGTCCTGTAGGACGACTTGCGCGGTACCCAACAGGGCGAGAGACGAGGTAATGTTGCATGACAAAGAACGAGGTTGAGCTTTAGTATCGATTGGATGGCTAGCGGTTGGCCTAAGGCGTCGTGGGGCGGCTAGTCACTGCTGCGGCGGTGCGTCGTTGTGCAGCAGTGTGTGATGTGCTTGGCTGCATTGTCTACAACGATGACGAGACTGACACTGAGCTTGATAATGAGAGCCGAGACAATTATAACACCGTTGTAATTTTGAAATAGCGTCAACGCGTTCCGCTATGGTAAGAGAAATAAATCGTTGACAATTAATGATGCAGTGACTTTCTCCGCAGTAGTAGCATTTACCTACACGCGTGGTAGGCGCGTTAGACTGATTGAGGTTAAGCGGTGGCGAGCGATTGCGAAATGTTGACGTTCTAGGCGCACTCATAATAGGCACCAAGTTAGATTGTAGTGGTTGATTAACCGGTTGCATAGTGACTGGCGCAGCACGTTTGGACTGAATAGTACCTTGGGCGTCCTTATTCTGATGGCTATTGTCATTTGACGCTACTGATTGAAATCTAGGGCTGTGACCCAAAGTGAGGTTAGGTTCAGACAAGTAATTATTCGGTTCAAGGGCCCCTTGAAACCCGGGTTTATCCATCGATGACACCAACATGCGGGGTCTTTGACCACGTCCGGCGTTTGCTACAACCACGGCAGCTGGTTGGCTAAGCATCTCCAGGGCTCTAGCCTGTTCAGTTATAAAGTCGTTCAATAATTTATATTTCGGCATGCGGTTAGTGCCTAGTCGGCTTTCAAAACTTAATCGTGTCTTGGCATCCAGATTATTAATTGCCATAGAGAACAATAAGAAATCCGCTAAGTCTTCGAGAGGTATAGCTCTTAATGCACAGACGCCATTAGAGTGCGCGGTTAAGAAACGATTTAGTTCCGCGGGTGAAGCATTATTGATGCGCTGAAAGTCTTTAATTATGTTAAAGTAATGATCTGCGAGACGTCGCGGGTTCGCGTATTGGTTACGCAACGCATTGTAAGCAATGTTGTAATTTGCTTCGGAGATGGAAAGTCCGGTGACGATGGCCAGTGCATCTCCCTTTAAGACGGACTTTAAGTATTGAAAACGTTGGATGTTGTTAAGCGTCTCATTGTTATGTACCATGGAGTCGTACATAGTAATAAAATCTATCCAGTCGTCGCTCTGGCCCGAAAAGCTTGGCAAAGTTAGACTTGGAAGGTTAGGTGAAGTCGGTGTTGATTTGACAGGCGAGGTCGAGGTAACCTCCGTCTTAACGAGGTTAGGATGTTTTACTATCATGGGCAGATAGGTGTCCTGAAATTGACGTTTTACTATAAAGACATTCGCGACAAATTCGGGAGCTTGACTGTCAAAAGTCTGCTCCGCGCGGTCAAAAGTTTCGATAAATTCGACATGAAGTCGCCTGACTTCCTGCATTATGCCCTCAGACATTTCACTATCACCGAGCAAGCTGTTTACTTGCTCTAAATCACTGCATATAGCCTTCAACTTATCAAGGCAATATGCGTTGTTATTAGCCATCGTGACAAAATTTAAATTCACAAAAAACAAAATTTAAATTAAATTGCAATTATGTTTAAACCAAAACCAATGACTACACAATGGTACATTTAATTACGAAAAAGTGGACTGTATAATAAAGTTAATAAAAAGACATAACGTTTCACAAATCATAAGCATTAGATTAGAACGGCTGCAAGTTTTCCTTATTGAACAGGATAAATCTACAGTGTAGCTTTCACGGATCAATATTGA
This sequence comes from Prosapia bicincta, assembly GCA_036971475.1. Taxonomy (NCBI): domain Eukaryota; kingdom Metazoa; phylum Arthropoda; class Insecta; order Hemiptera; family Cercopidae; genus Prosapia; species Prosapia bicincta. Next base: position 413,887 of record JBAIZL010000117.1, on the reverse strand, counting down.
GCCTATTGAGCCTAACTTGTTTAGTCAAGTGTTCCTTATCTGCGCATCTGTCCCATAAAACTGCTGATAACAGCGGAATGCAGCTGCAAGCTACAGCTTGTGACGTCACTACTGCGCATTGACTTAGACAAAGGAAAGAAAGTGCGGGAAATTGTGTAGGATTACGTAATGCTTGCAACTTAGCTTATTACTATGAAATTTAACACAACGCTTCGAAATTGTTCGCACAATAAATAATACTTATAAATCACTAATAAACTTATTTATAAAGCAAATGCCTTGCTATTAAAACTGAATAAGTTTCGAGGTTACTGAGAACTTTAACACTTCTTTGCACTTTAAATGTTTATAGATCGCTAAATGCAAAAATCCGGCACGGCGGGACCAAAATGGAGGCGTCAGCTCCGCTAAAATATTAGAAATAAGACGAAAGAGAGAGATAGTCGCGGTTGGTTAACGTGACTGAAATTGCACATGAATAAAATGAAGGCTGGCGGCAGAAATGCCTAATCGACAAATAATAACAGTGTTATCACTAATTAAGCCTCGGGAAAATAGGCACAAGTTTATGTTAAAAGTATTTGGAACTGATTAACACTTACCCTAAGCTGAACAAAGGGGTTACGTGCACGGTAGGTTTGATGTCTTCTGGACTTCTGCAGCAGGGCCCTGGGTGAAGTGGTGATGGTCAGACGGCTCGTGCTGTAAAAGTTAATAAACGGAGTTCAATTCTACTACTATTCACAATTGAATTAGTCTTTAAATAATTGCGAGCGACTCCGTAACGGCGGCTTGTAACGGCGAGTTTAAAGGTGCATTCGAACACGGCACTTGGACTAAATAATATACACTTTCGCGGTTAACGAGCATATAAAACAAGTACAACTCGAAACACTTAAATTTAGACATGCGCGGGGCGAACTTAACGTCCACGAGGTTAGCTAATACGTTTAATACCCGCAACGGACGTGCTGGTCTGTTCGCGGCAAGCAGGAGACTGGGGGTAGAGGAAACTGCTAGGGTGGGGATTAGGCGCGCGCCAAGGGACAACGTGGTCTTAAACTATCGACGATAAACCATAGATTGAGCTATCAAATAGACAAGGCACAGGCTGATTAAAGTCGATACTGGAGCTGTTTAATCTACCAAAGCTGACTCCAAAACCTACATTTGTCAATAAAAACCAATACCTTGATAACACTTTTAAAACTTAAGAATTTTAATCTCACACGATTTCAGAGGAAGCTGTAAATAAACTTACCTCACGAGGTAACTCAATTTATGCTGTTAGAGTATGACGACTTGAGGTAGATTCATCAGTTTTGTCAGCATTTCTTGAGAATGGAGGGTTTTATAGACAGACGAGGTTGTGGCCTAATCATTTACCCCTGGGATCCAAACGTTATGCAAGTTATTAGACCATAAAGCCTGAACACAGAGGGTAAGCGAAAGGCCGCCATGTACAATAAACTACACCTTGAAAACGTGACAAAATACAACAATTGAAATATCATAAAAATAAAGTTCTTTACCAAATTAATCTAGTTACGGCACTATAAATTTAAATTAACATAAATAAGATCTTCAAATCTCTTTTTTAATATTTCTTGAGAATGATCGTATCAAAGTTACGTATCAAAGGCGAAGTCGTGGCCTAATCATGTATCCCTGGTATCCAAGCGTTATGCAAGTTATTAGAGCGAGTTTAAGGGCCATCTTGAAAACGTGACAAACTACAACCATATAAATCACAAAAAAAAGCTCTTTAGTAAATTAATCTACTTACAGAAATATAATTTAAAATAACAAATAAAATCATCCAATCGCTTTTTCAGTATCACATGAGAATGAAGTTGTATATCGTAGACGAGGTCGTGGCCTAATCATGTACCCCTGGTATCCAAGTTCTTAGAGCATAAAGCCGGAACAGGGTAAGCGAAAGACCGTAAGGAACAAAAATAATACATCTTGAATACGTTGCTAAACATGACAATTTAAAACACATAAAAACCAAGTATTTTTGTAAATAATTCTACTTACAATTACAGCATTTAAAAATAAATTAACATGCATAATATCTTCATATCGCTGTTTCAGAATTTCTTGAGAATGAAGAATTGCTTACTTACGAAGCAGTGGCCTAATCGAGTGCCTAATCATGTACCCCTGATATCCAAGCTTTATCAATAGAATTAGAGCATAAAGCCTGAACACCGAGGGTACGTTGATGGGCATTCTGGTTCAATTGACATAATCCTGAAAACTCTGCAAAACATTACAACTTATATCTTATAAAAACCAACTTTTAATTGTAAATAAACGCTAGTACAAGTAGGAGAAGATAAATGTGTTAGTGTACAGCGAAATGTGTGTATTGTAAAGCCGCCACTAGGTGTTACAAACTAGACCTACATTTGTCAATAAAAACCAATACCCTGATAACACTTTTAAAACCTAAGAATTTTAATCTCACACGATTTCAGAGGAAGCTGTAAATAAACTTACCTCACGAGGTAACTCGATTTATGCTGTTAGAGTATGACGACTTGAGGTAGATTCATCAGTTTTGTCAGCATTTCTTGAGAATGGAGGGATTTATAGACAGACGAGGTTGTGGCCTAATCATTTACCCCTGGGATCCAAACGTTATGCAAGTTATTAGAGCATAAAGCCTGAACACAGAGGGTAAGCGAAAGGCCGCCATGTACAATAAACTACACCTTGAAAACGTGACAAAATACAACAATTGAAATATCATAAAAATAAAGTTCTTTACCAAATTAATCTAGTTACGGTACTTTAAATTTAAATCAACATAAATAAGATCTTCAAATCCCTTTTTTAATATTTCTTGAGAATGATCGTATCAAAGTTTCGTATCAAAGGCGACGTCGTGGCCTAATCATGTATCCCTGGTATCCAAGCGTTATGCCAGTTATTAGAGCGAGTTTAAGGGCCATCAGATACAATAAACTACATCTTGAAAACGTGACAAACTACAACAATATAAATCACAAAAAAAAGCTCTTTAGTAAATTAATCTAGTTACAGAAATATAATTTAAAATAACAAATAAAATCATCCAATCGCTTTTTCAGTATCACATGAGAATGAAGTTGTATATCGTAGACGAGTTCGTGGCCTAATCATGTACCCCTGGTATCCAAGTTATTAGAGCATAAAGCCGGAACAGGGTAAGCGAAAGACCGTAAGGAACAAAAAAAATACAACTTGAATACGTTGCTAAACATGACAATTTAAAACACAAAAAGCAAGTATTTTTTGTAAATAATTCTACTTACAGAATTTAAAAATAAATTAACATGCATAATATCTTCATATCACTTTTTCAGCATTTCTTGAGAAGAATTGCTTACTGTAGACGAAGCAGTGGCCTAATCGGGTTGCCTTCAAATCATGTACCCCTGATATCCAAGCTTTATCAATAGAATTAGAGCATAAAGCCTGAACACCGAGGGTACGTTGATGGGCATTCTGGTTCAATTGACATAATCCTGAAAACTCTGCAAAACATTACAACTTATATCTTATAAAAACCAACTTTTAATTCTAAATAAACTTATTTAAGACATTTTAAACTTATTTTGGCATTTAGATTTACATGAGATCGTAACTAACCATATGCTGCTTGAGTGGTTTGAACTGTCGTAGGCGAAGAAAGGGCCCAATCATACGACCCTAATATTCAAGCTTTATGCCAGTTACTACACCATAAAGCCTGAACACCGAGGTTGTGTGAAGGGCCATCCAGGTACAATTAACCTCATCTTCACAGTTTTGCAAAACATTTCTGTAACAATTTAAACGTTTTAGAAATTTTCAGTAAACAAGTTCACTTACTGTCATGATGCACTTCTGTATGTCGTCAAGGACAATATAACCTTGCTTCAGAATGTAAACGGAACGTCGATAGTAGTGTTTTGACACATTCATATGTCCCTGATATCAAGCTATAGGACGTACTCGAGCATAAGCCTGACTGAACACCGAGGGTATAAGAAAAGCGCAGAGGGGCGCAAGTTCACCTTCACAATGTTGCAAACATTACTTCAGAAATTCGTAATAACATGAAATGGAGTTGAACATATACTTCAGAATTTCTTTAGACTGAGGAGTATGTCGTAAGCTTTGACGTGGACCAATCATGTATTCCTATATTTTAAACATCATGTAAGTTTTAAACCATGAAGCTTAAGAAACGAGGATATGTGAAAGGCCACTCGGATACAATAAACTCCATGTCGACAATTATGGTAAATATATCAATTAAAATTTCATAAAAAAACTAGCCTTTTTCAATAAATTAATTGACTTATCTGTATTAACATTTTTGTGAAATCTTGTCCATCTGTTTAATATTAAGCTTTATTTCATAGAGTGAGACCAATAATATATATCACAGACAACCATATTTTATGTTGTCTAATAAATTACTCTTAGAACAATAAATTACATTTTGATAACGTTGAGAAACATTTCTTTAAAATATAAATCTTTTAAAAACTAACTTTATATTAAATAAATTTACTACGCCTTTTAGATTCAGATTTAATCGAGATAATCTTCAGTAATTCTTCTGCTACATTTGGTAAAGTAAGGGCCAATCATATGTCCCTGACATACAAGCTTTATGTAATTTATCAAACCATAAAGCCTGAACACCGAGGGCATATGAAGGGCCATTCAGACCCAGTAAACTTCATCTTGACGTTATTGTTAAAAAAATGGAGGGTTTTATACACAGGCGAGGTTGTGGCCTAATCATGTACCCCTGGAATCCAAGCGTTATGCAAGTTATTAGAGCATAAAGCCTGAACACAGAGGGTAAGCGAAAGGCCGCCATGTACAATAAACTAAACCTTGAAAACGTGACAAAATACAACAATTTAAATATCATAAAAATAAAGTTCTTTACCAAATTAATCTAGTTACGGTACTTTAAATTTAAATCAACATAAATAAGATCTTCAAATCTCTTTTTTAATATTTCTTGAGAATGATCGTATCAAAGTTACGTATCAAAGGCGAAGTCGTGGCCTAATCATGTACCCCTGGTATCCAAGTTATTAGAGCATAAAGCCGGAACAGGGTAAGCGAAAGACCGTAAGGAACAAAAAAAATACATCTTGAATACGTTGCTAAACATGACAATTTAAAACACATAAAAACCAAGTATTTTTGTAAATAATTCTACTTACAATTACAGCATTTAAAAATAAATTAACATGCATAATATCTTCATATCGCTTTTTCAGCATTTCTTGAGAAGAATTGCTTACTTACGAAGCAGTGGCCTAATCGAGTGCCTTCAAATCATGTACCCCTGATATCCAAGCTTTATCAACAGCATTAGAGCATAAAGCCTGAACACCGAGGGTACGTTGACGGGCATTCTGGTTCAATTGACATAATCCTGAAAACTCTGCAAAACATTACAACTTATATCTTATAAAAACCATTTTTTAATTCTAAATAAACTTATTTAAGACATTTTAAACCCTTTTTGGCATTTAGATTTACATGAGATCGTAACTAACCATATGCTGCTTGAGTGGTTTGAACTGTCGTAGGCGAAGAAAGGGCCCAATCATACGACCCTAATATTCAAGCTTTATGCCAGTTACTTCACCATAAAGCCTGAACACCGAGGTTGTGTGAAGGGCCATCCAGGTACAATTAACCTCATCTTCACAGTTTTGCAAAACATTTCTGTAACAATTTAAACGTTTTAGAAATTTTCAGTAAACAAGTTCACTTACTGTCATGATGCACTTCTGTATGTCGTCAAGGACAATATAACCTTGCTTCAGAATGTAAACGGAACGTCGATAGTAGTGTTTTGACACATTCATATGTCCCTGATATCAAGCTATAGGACGTACTCGAGCATAAGCCTGACTGAACACCGAGGGTATACGAAAAGCGCAGAGGGGCGCAAGTTCACCTTCACAATGTTGCAAACATTACTTCAGCAATTCGTAATAACATGAAATGGAGTTGAACATATACTTCAGAATTTCTTTAGACTGAGGAGTATGTCGTCAGCTTTGACGTGGACCAATCATGTATTCCTAGATTTTAAACTTCATGTAGTTTTAAACCATGAAGCTTAAGAAACAAGGATATGTGAAAGGCCACTTGGATACAATAAACTCCATGTCGACAATTATGATAAATATATCAATTAAAATTTCATAAAAAAACTAGCCTTTTTCAATAAATCAATTTACTTATCTGTATTAACATTTTTGTGAAATCTTGTCCATTAGTTCAATATTAAGCGTTATATCATAGAGTGAGACCAACAATATATATCACAGACAACCAAATTTTATGTTGTCTAATAAATTACTCTTAGAACAATAAATTACATTTTGATAAGGTTGAAAAATATTTCTTAAAAATATAAATCTTTTAAAAACTAACTTTATATTAAATAAATTTACTTACGCCTTTTAGATTCAGATTTAATCGAGACAGTCCTCTGCGTCTTCAGTAATTCTTCTGCTACATTTGGTAAAGTAAGGGCCAATCATATGTCCCTGACATACAAGCTTTATGTAACTTATCAGACCATAAAGCCTGAACCCCGAGGGCATATGAAGGGCCATTCAGACCCAGTAAACTTCATCTAGATCTTATTGTTAAAAAAACTTCATAACAATCCAATTGTAATTGTAATTCAACACATGCTTCAAGCTGTATTGGTTCAGATTTAGCTGCATGACGATGGTGGTGGGGGCCCAGACATATGCCCCTGACATACAAGCTTTATGTAACTTATCAGACCATAAAGCCTGAACCCCGAGGACATATGAAGGGCCATTCAGACCCAGTAAACTTCATCTTGATCTTATTGTTAAAAAAACTTCATAACAATCCAATTGTAATTGTAATTCAACACATGCTTCAAGCTGTATTGGTTCAGATTTAGCTGCATGACGATGGTGGTGGGGGCCCAGACATATGCCCCTGACATACAAGCTTTATGTAACTTATCAGATCATAAAGCCTGAACCCCGAGGACATATGAAGGGCCATTCAGACCCAGTAAACTTCATCTTGATCTTATTGTTAAAAAAACTTCATAACAATCCAATTGTAATTGTAATTCAACACATGCTTCAAGCTGTATTGGTTCAGATTTAGCTGCATGACGATGGTGGTGGGGGCCCAGACATATGCCGACTGACATACAAGCTTTATGTAACTTATCAGACCATAAAGCCTGAACCCCGAGGACATATGAAGGGCCATTCAGACCCAGTAAACTTCATCTTTATCTTATTGTTAAAAAAACTTCATAACAATCCAATTGTAATTGTAATTCAACACATGCTTCAAGCTGTATTGGTTCAGATTTAGCTGCATGACGATGGTGGTGGGGGCCTAGACATATGCCCCTGACATACAAGCTTTATGTAACTTATCAGACCATAAAGCCTGAACCCCGAGGACATATGAAGGGCCATTCAGACCCAGTAAACTTCATCTTGATCTTATTGTTAAAAAAACTTCATAACAATCCAATTGTAATTGTAATTCAACACATGCTTCAAGCTGTATTGGTTCAGATTTAGCTGCATGACGATGGTGGTGGGGGCCCAGTCATATGCCCCTGACATACAAGCTTTATGTAACTTATCAGACCATAAAGCCTGAACCCCGAGGACATATGAAGGGCCATTCAGACCCAGTAAACTTCATCTTGATCTTATTGTTAAAAAAACTTCATAACAATCCAATTGTAATTGTAATTCAACACATGCTTCAAGCTGTATTGGTTCAGATTTAGCTGCATGACGATGGTGGTGGGGGCCCAGTCATATGCCCCTGACATACAAGCTTTATGTAACTTATCAAACCATAAAGCCTGAACACCGAGGGCATATGAAGGGCCATTCAGACCCAGTAAACTTCATCTTGATCTTATTGTTAAAAAAACTTCATAACAATCCAATTGTAATTGTAATTCAACACATGCTTCAAGCTGTATTGGTTCAGATTTAGCTGCATGACGATGGTGGTGGGGGCCCCGACATATGTCCCTGACATACAAGCTTTATGTAACTTATCAAACCATAAAGCCTGAACACCGAGGGCATTTGAAGGGTCATTCAAACATAATAAAATTCATCCTGAAAATATTGCTAAACAGTACTAAAAACATTTTAAACACTAAACCTTTCATAGAAATAAGTTGACTTACCCTTTCCTAAAGTCCGGATAGTTGGATCTGATGTAGTTGGCGTCCGAGCGCCCAATAAAACCTGTACTACCTTTGGTCAAAAACATTGTCTCTGCTAACTTTAGAAACATGAAAAATCCACCTGAAACTGTACATAGGCTAAAACTAAAAAAGTTTAAAAAGCTTTTTGGAGAAGTTCCATTACCTCGTCAAGTGCTAAGGCGATCACACAGTATCGTTGGACAAATAGAGCGTAATGTTTGCATGACGGACACTATTCTTACGCTTCCCTCACTGGGACCTATGAGCTTAGCCGTACTAAGGTGTAGAATCAACACATGTGCCTTGGTAATCGATCGCGAGCAGAGTCGTAACCCGATCGTACATCCTTAGTGTTCAGCATTATACAATTTATTACGCTATAATAGCTAAACACTGAGGGTATATAATCGGCCTTTCAGGGTCAAGCATCTTGACTATGGTGCAAAAGATGGGTTTCTATCGTAGTATCTATCGTAGAAACTAACTTTTGAAGTAAATACATTATTAATAATCTTGAATTCACTGATCAAATTATAAGTAATAATTGCTTAAATGAGTGAACACTTTTAAACTTACTTGCTGACGCGTTTCCAAACAATGGTTTTATTGATGGAGCCTGCCTGCTACTAGTGGCGATCGGTCAAGGTCGCTGGAGGTATGATTTATGAGTGGAAGGGGGCTTGAGTTAAGCGGGTCGTTTACTAAATATGGTGTTAGATTCTTAGTGTGTGGTCATTTAAGATATTTAGTTTCTGGAATTTCAACATTTTCTTGTAATGTTCAAGAAAGTTAAACATAAACAACACTAACACCCACACTGACAAGTCGCACAAAGAAACAAATACAATGCCATCACATACTACAACACACACGAAATTGTCTATATTCAGAAAACTCAATTACCAAATACCATACAAAACAACGAACACTATAAGACAACACATACAACTCTATCAACAACAAACTGACAAGTACTATCTATCTAGTATATAGCATACAAAATAACATGTACAAATTTCCCCCAGCTTCTAAACCGGTAGATCTTTTAACACAAGATTCAATAAACTTATCAACGACATAAAAAACATAAATCCAATACCCAGCTACTCAACACATATACAAATGTCCATACTAAGTTAATTATTTTCCACATATTAAACCATTGTAAAAAATTAACCACTAGAGAAAATTTTGAAATATTCAAATATTACACAAGACAAAAACAATATGTCTTAAAACCACACACACTTCGAATTCCATTATATATTACACAACCCTCTTAACTCAAACCCTCTCCACCTCATAAACTATACGTCCAGCAACCTTGAGCGATCGCCGGCAGTAGAGTGACCGTGAAATTCTTTCGTAACGCGTAAACAGGTAAGTTCAAAAGGATTTAATAATTTACGTAATAATTACTTATAAATCAGATTCAGTAACACTATTTTATATTTAGATCGTAATTCAGCATATGCTCCAGCAGAATTGGTTCAGATTGAGCTGCATGGGTCCATGGTGAGGGACCAGTCATATGACCCTGATATACAAGCTTTATGTAAGGAGTCAGACCATAAAGCCTGGACACCGAGGGGCTATGAAGGGTCATTCAGACACAGTAAACTTCATCTTGACCTTATTGTTGCAAAAAACCTCTTATAACAATGTAATTGTAATTGTAATTCAACATATGCTTCAAGCAGTATTGGTTCAGATTTTGCTGCATGACGGCCCAGTCATATGCCCCTGATATACAAGCTTAATGTAACTTATCAAACCATAAAGCCAGGACACCGAGGGCCTATGAAGGGCCTTTCAGACATAATAAATTTCATCCTGAAAATATTGCTATGTTTAGTTAAAAATGTTCTGCTCTCCTGGTAACATACATTTTACAAATTTCCACATAAAATATTTGGAAAAACAAAGAACAATTTAAACCTGTTGACGATGTTTTATTCTAATAACCAGTGGCAACTCGTGTGCCATGTTCCATGGTATCGCAACCCCCAAACCAGAGTTCATGACAAAAAGAAATTAAATTTATTTATTATGCAAGATTTATGTACATTGTTGCTAGCTATTATTCATCATATAACATGATCCATCATTGTAATCAATAAACACGTTAGAAGCACAGCGATCGTGTGACAGTTTCCCTCAGTCGCATACAGTATCGTTCGGCTTGGTTGCAGGGAAACCTGCAACACGCAGTGAAATTTCTCCTAATGGAATGAAGCATTGAAGACTAGACCGACTAAAACAGTAAGGCAGCTCCGTAAGGCTCATTCAAGATGCAAACTGCCTGCAACCTTGAGAGTGTCCATTTAAGATCGGCTCCGTCAGAAGAGACGAATTTCCGCTCCACTCAGAGTTTGCTAACATTTACGGTTGAGAATGAATTAATATTGGTTTGTTAATAATTAGATCAGACTTGAGATCCGGTGTCTTAAATAAGAAAAAATAAAATAAAAATATCCAATATATTTCCTTCAATAGAATAACTCACAAAGTATTAAGCCGTATCTATTTATTTTCCCCTAGAAGAGCCCTTCAGGTTTTACGATTTATTTGCCTTTAACACTAAAAAGACGTAACACTTTACGGTCTGCAACCCTCGTAGGTTTTAGGCACCACCAGCCATTGCTAACCACAGTCTTGAAAGTTTGCAATCTATCGTTACAGTGATTTTTACAAGGATATAAGCATAACTAGCCCATTCAACTATGGGAAGGGGTATGTTTTGGATATTTCTGGAAGACTGGGAGCTAATTAAACCCCTAAAGCAAAATTTCAAAATATAAACCCTACTTTAATGTTTAATATTAGGCACAAGTTGATCACATAAGGGAATTAAATTTGTTCTTAATTTAAATACATTTTATATTTAAAGGGTAGTCTACTCAATTGGATATTAAATTTGAGTACATATTAGAGTGGCATTTATTATAAATCAGATTAAAGGCCTGGAAGACCGGTTTTAAAAGCAAAAACTAGTTTTTCACTGTCACAAATTACAATACCATAAAGAGATATCTAACTACGAAACATTTCCAAACGCTTTTTCATACTAGTCAATCCAGATGATAGGTTTTGCCATGAAATGTTTGAACGACAGCAAAACAAAATGTCTTGTCTCAATGTTACCGTGGTCATTTTTTGTTTCCATAGTAAAATACTAAAATATAAAATTATTTTAAAGTTATATTTAGTTTGTTATAGTTATTTTGAAAAGTATTGCTAAGAGCGCCATTTTAACAATGGCTTAGTAAGCTTACAAGTTCGTCTAAAACATAACGGATTGCCAAGATCTTTGCCAACGCTATTTTGAAACAATATTCGCATTAGGAAAATTTCCATATTAACTAGTACACTGTGAAAAATCCTTATTTAGAATCCAAGGAACAAGAAAACAATTTTTCTAAAACAAAATCCACTTATACAACAATAACGTGAAACATGTAAAAAAGGAAATAATTTTGTCGAAACATTATGTAACAAATGTTTGCCAAAACTGACCGCAAAGGTACAATGCTGGGTAGAACACGCATGTTTTTATTATATTCCTTGTTAGGGAAAATAGATTTACAAAGGACATATTTTGATTATTTACAAATTTTGTGAAATAATAACCTGTTCTTGAGATAGAAAAATAAAATTCTTAAAACAATTTTGTTTGATATAATAAACTTGAATTAAAAAAAAATAATTTTCAATTAAATGTGCATGAAATAAAGCAAATGAAAAGGAACTAAAACCAAGTTTTATTTGAAACGTGTTTAATATTTTATAATTACTTTTAAATGCACCATTTATCAAAATATGTTGGTCCACTGTAGTAAATATTTAAAATAATAATAGGAGATTTATATTAAATAAAACAGCCCCTTACCGCAAATTCAACAATTTTTATTTTAACCTTATGTACATTTCGATTACAAAGTAATCATCTTCAAAGGTATTTTACAATTTTTTTTTTTTTTTTTGTAAAACACCTCTGAAGATGATTACTTTGTAATCGAAATGTACATATGGTTAAAATAAAAATTGTTGAATTTGAGGTAAGAGGTTGTTTTATTTAATATAAACATTTACGCCACAGTTGCTTCAAGTTGTTATAATAGGACATTGTTTATATAATTCAACTGTCTTCAACTAATTCAACAAAAATTAACTGATATATTAAATAGCTGCAAATAATAAGGTAATTCAAATATAATATGAAAACTACTTTCTACTCAGCGCGTTAAATTCTTTTAAAAACTGGATATAATTATTGCATTCATTATTGTAAGGTTTATACCTGGTGCCTTGTGTGCAAGTATTCCACGTTTACTAAGAGCTTTGTGTCTATCCAGATCCCCCCTGTGTCCCAGCTTTATGAAGACTATATAACATAAACCTGGACCTCTGGGTGAACCTGAAGATAGCTATGGTGTGATCAGGGGTACATCGCGGATGTGACGTCATTCATTTCCTCTTGATAGATCATACAGAAATAATCCTGGGGGAGTATCTCGGGGGTAGCTAGGGGAGGTCGGACAATAGGGCGGACTGGATGCTACTCACAATATAACCCTGAAGGAACGTTTTAGAAAGTAAAAGCTTATGAAAATAATTTCATAAATAACCTTGTAAAAGGAATTGTAATATAAAATTGGCTTAGTACAAAGCTAGGAAAACTAGTCAATGTGAAAAATAAATTTATAATCATATTACACTACAATATTAAAACTACGTTGGAGACATCCCCCTAAATTCTAATTAATTAAGGGATGATTAATCCTTTATATTGATGAAGTAACAAATAAACGAGTAATATAAACAAAAATTGTTTGAAGTCAATTTCTATTTATATCAACAACAACAAAATTTATTTTAGAAACTTGTTATTAAATACTTACAATTAATATAAATAAAGTAACACCCTAAGCTTTAAAACAGCCTTTCTACCACATAACCTATAACGTAAAATCAACTGCTTTAAGAAATCATGTTGTCACTTATTTTAAGCAAAATGGGATGAAATAACTATATTGCATAACATGCCCCTTTTGGGAAAAGTTTTTCTACCATATAAAACTAAATTTGATTAATTAAATTTTATTATTAGATTATTATTTGAAAAAATGTATTCAGATCAATTATCATCCACTACAAGAAAACAAATTTATTTGAATTTAAGTTGATAGAAAGTATTTTATATACGATTAAAAATTTTAAGATACAGTATGTATAAGGAGAGCGTGAACTGTAGAAGGAATTTCATAACACAAATAACAGATTATTTTAAATTCGTTATGTTACCAAATAATACCTCCTCCTTACCATGTTGGCAATGAGCAAATGGGTTACCAGGAGCTACCCAGATGAGAAACGTGTGCTGAAACTACCCAGATGCTCCCTATGGTCCAGCTTTATGGATGTTATTTAACATAAAGGCGAACCATAGAGGGTATCAGAGGAGCTGTCGAGATACCAGGAAACAATGCCATTTGCAGGTTACATTAATATATGTAATATATAGTAATATATGTTTTAGAAATAAAAACAAACGTTTTAATAATTTACAAATTCATTTTAAAAATTTTTTATTACATTTAGTCTCATAAGTTATCCTAATAAACGGTCATTAGACTGAGGCGTCTTCAAAGAATCCTTTCACTGGGACAAACTAATCCTAAGATCTAAATATCGAAAGGTTTTTCATAGAAGCCTAGCGATTCATTTACTTCGGCAAGTAGAATTACAGGTTCCGAATTACGATTCAGGCCACTTGCTAATTTTTACCTGAATGTGACCAGCTTTGTGGAGGCACCATCACAGTCATGCATGTTCTGCTACGTATGATGATTTAGCCGAGGTTTATGAACGTTACTATGTTCTAGGAGGTTTGAAGGTGGATTATCAATATTGACGTCATAACGCCTTCTCACGCCATCTTAATAGATTTAATAAAACTTCATTATACTCTAGTTATTTAAATTTATAATCTCTTTAATTTAATCATTCTATTGTAATGCTAGTATGTATTTTTTTTTATTTAAAAACTGTTTTTCTTTAATTTTAAATTATCTAGTTTAAGGGTTTAGTACTAAATTTGTGGTAGTATAGTCTATCCATTTTGGGAAGGCGGGTAAAAGATTAAGTCACCGCCCGAGCTCCCAACAATAGCTTGGGTCAGGCGCTCGGCGGCCGGCCGCCCGTGCTAATGAGGCGTAAAAAGCACTCCACTCCAAAATATTATCACATAAAAGTAAGCGTATTTTTTAATTTTTTATTACAGTTTTGATGTCTACGTGTGATTTCATGAAAAACTAGTCCAAACACGACGGAGTTATGTCAATTAGTAAAATTGTACTCACTACAATTTTTTGTAACCACTAATTTTACTAATTGACATAACTCCGTCGTGTTTGGACTAGTTTTTCATGAAATCACACGTAGACATCAAAACTGTAATAAAAAATTAAAAAATACGCTTACTTTTATGTGATAATATTTTGGAGTGGAGTGCTTTTTACGCCTCATTAGCGCGGGCGGCCGGCCGCCGAGCGCCTGACCCAAGCTATTGTTGGGAGCTCGGGCGGTGACTTAATCTTTTACCCGCCTTCCCAAAATGGATAGACTATAGTTCGGATTTTAGATAATAGTAATATTTAGATAGATTTAATAATTCGAATCGGCAATGATTAAAATTATTAATATACTCATCTTCATTTCTGTTAGGAATATGTTTGAGTAGTTTTCTACTATTCCTAACGTTTCAATATTCTCTGTTGACTCCTTTCTGAGCAACTCCATTTTCAAAACGAATCGTACCACCTTACGATTCGTATGCTTGGCTTACTTGCTGAAGTGAACATTCAGGACAGGATGCCCTTATTCGTAGGTTCTCCGCCGCAATGTGTGTGCGTGCGCGCGTGTGTATGTGCACACAGACTGTTTCCTAAAAATTTAAAATTAATATGAAAACGTTTTATTTTGCTAGAACCGTAGAGTTTCCTCCCTTCTCCGAAATCAAACCCTCTACACAACCGAAGCCCTTAAATGATAACTTTTTAAGAAACAAACAATCGTTGAGAATCTTCAACTTATGTTTTCCTAAAATACATTGGAGTTCAGTCTAAAGCCAATCTTTACATTTCCCGGAAATTAAAAATACACTGGACCTCCTTCTTTCTTTGAATGGGCAAATAAAAACAAAGAATGCCGTCTCAACTGTCGCTAAAATCACTCGACTGGACAAGGGTGATCCGTTTCCCAGGTCTCCTTTGTTAACCTTGGTTATGTTTATATTGCGTTGTAAATTATGTACTGAAAATTGCACAGATTTAGTTGACCAGTTTTAGTTTTATGCCGCTCCCAACAACCGGAAAAGAGCAATTTTAATAGAAGGCCAAGTCAATCGTAAACTAAGTAAAACTGTTCGAACTCACAGATTCAGAGAGTTTATACTTGAGTAATTTATGTAAAAATAGTTGACGATAAATTTGTCGTAGAGATACTTTGCAAAAATTGTTTTCTGATGTTTAAGAGCAGTTTTAAGAAAAAATAATTTGTTTGTTATTGGTAAAACTAGTGTTGTGTATTAATTTTTACTCAGTTTATCATTGATAAATTATATACGTACATAGTACAGCATGTATTTAAGGGCTGATTTTAAAATCGACTAGACACTTGACAAAATTATAATTCTCTAACAGACCTGTATATTGTAAGGGTAACCTACGTATTTGAACTTGGATCCAAGAGATTCAGGAAATATTTATTCACAATATTATTTAAGCAAACAAAGAAAGTAAGGACAATTAATGTTCAACCAGTCAAAAGTACAAATTGTACATTTATATACTTAAGCTATTTTATATAAATTAATCCAGGAATTATTTTATATTTTTAAAGCTACATTAAAAAAAAGGTTTAAAATATAGTTGTATAATTACTAAAGTTCATATATGTAATATTTTGTTTTAAAAAACATGCAATATTATTACAAAATATAGTTAAACTGTGTGCACGCGCTTATTTTGAAATATTTAGTGTTTATGAATTAAATTTTGGTGTTTTCTGTAACGGTTCAGAAGTGGATTTACGAGTTAATGATCCTGTCCTCATTTCGTTAATCTACTCACATAACCCTTGATTTAACATTTATAATTGATTGAGGTAATTGTTTACTTTAACCTCGTAAGCTATTTCGGATGAAACAAACATATTCACGGATGCTTCAACTATTTTCAATTTTGGGGAGATTTATTCCACCCCCTCCCCATCTTAAACGTTACAAAATCAATGTTTAGCCTTGAAATGTTTACCTTGAAACTAGCAAAATGCCTGGAAAAGTATTGCATTTTTTATTATCGGAAGGTTTATTACATTTTAGTTGGGACTACGTTTTCGGCTCAGTAGCAACAGCGCACTGTACTAGGCCTAGACAACAAATCTATCCTGACTGGGTCTTTCCTTGAATTGGTATATTTTAATATAGGTATATAGGCCTAGCAGTGTTGTATAAAATTACAAAAAATCTATCCTGACTAGATACTTCATAGGTAGCCTATATTCATGCCTGGACGTAGTAGCGCCCAAAAACGTAGTTCCAAGTAAAATGTGATAAAAAAAGTAACCATCCGTGGTAATAAAACTATAAAACTTTTAGAGGCATTTTGCTAGTTTCCAGGTAAAAAACTTAAAACATTGATATTTTAAGGTTTTAGGTGACCGTGGAGGAAGTGGGGATGGAATAACTTATTTTCAAAAATGTTAATTATATGAGACGTCAGCAAAAGTGTTATTATTATTATTTTGTATTCGTTATGGGTTTCTGCATCAGCTGATAAAATTTCCGGTCAATTAATGCCTCGATGAGTATTTACATTCTTTTTATTACCACGAGGTTATTTTTTTATTACATTTTAGTAGGGAACACGTTTTTGGACGTGCTGTTTATATTTGTTGTATAAAATTACAACCAAATCTATCCTGACTGAATACTTCATAGGATATTGTCTAGACGTAGTAGGCCTGCATTGCGCTGTTGCTACTGCGCGACCAAAAACGTAATCCATACTAGAATGTAATAAAAAAATTAGGTTGAAATGCAGTAGCTCGGCACCATACGATATTTTGGGAAATTGTTCAAAACCACCAAGTTGGACGATATCCACAAGAATTTTTTTTTATTGAGGTAGGAAAGTTACTTTTTTTCAATTTAAAGTAGGGTAATAAATTCAGCGCGGATGTAGAAGTTGTGAATAGGCGCGGAGTGATACTTCCGTCACAGTGCTGCGCATTGTCCGCGGTACGTCACGCAACCGTACGTGTTTACCTTTCGTGGTAATTTAAAAAATGTAAATAATAAACGTAAATACATTTCGAGGCATTTTGCTAGTTTCAAGGTAGAATAATCAAGGCAAAACATTGATTTTGTAAGGTTTTAGGTGGATGGGGATGGAATGTTTTTCATAATTGTAATTATTTGGGACGTTAGCGAAAGTGTTTCTATTTATTTTGGGATTCGTTGGGAGTTTCTCCAATGCCCGGTAAATTTTTTCGGCCGAAATCGCTTACGTGGCTAAATTATAGAATTGCCTTAATAATTTACGAGCTAATTTCGTAACTATAATAAACATAAACTTACAATCAATAAGTTTCTTATGATCATTTCAATGACGTCATCGCCATCACCAGTAAATACATATTACCGTGTAAAAACTAACCGCAAATTTGTGACGAATTGATATTATTTATTTCTGTAGATGCTATGTAAACAGTTTGTGCTGAATATAAAATTTTAGAATATACACACAAAAATAAGTCTACAAGATGATATCTATTGTGTAAAAAATACACTTCACTAAGGAATCTTGTCATGGAAACAAAATATTTTATCGAAGCCATTGTTGACGGTCATTGTTGGTATAAATTCATTGACAATTCTTTCCTTCAAATTGTATTTTAATAATTTAAAAATAAAATTATTTATAAATTAATAAAATAAATATTTAAAGAAATCAATATTTATCTTTAGATTAAGCATTAAAATATAACAAATTATACTGAAGATTTAATGTAACAAAGATTTAAACATTACAATAACATAAATAATATTCGAGCTGGCTTGTGAGTGAAAGTTATAATTAAAGAATAAAAATATGGTACAACTCACAAATATACAATTTTTTATTTCAAACGCGTTTCAACGACTAATTTGTCGTCATCCTCAGTGAAAATACACAAATGAAATTAACTAAAAAATATATATATATATTAAACATAACCTATAAAGTTTTAGCAAAAAGTTAGCAACCTATTTATAATCTGTCATGATTTCTAATTCAATAAAAAAATCGAAGTGGAAGGGGTGGTTAAATTAAGAAAATACATTATGCTACAAATTGTAACAAAACGAATTGGATAAGAATAATTGGTAAATGTTAACATTCCTAAACCGGGCCTATATTTGCATGAAACATTCCGAAACATGTAAAATGGCTATTTTCATTGATATTTTTTTGTTTTTTTGCTCCGAAACATTATTTTTTCTTAATTTAAAAAACAAAAAAATATCAATGAAAATAGCCTTTTTACATGTTTCAGAATGTTTCATGCAAATATAGGCCCGGTTCAGGAATGTAAACATTTACCGTATAATTAGTTTCTGAACGAATTTGATTTATTTTTCAAGAATCTAATAATTGTCCTTAACCTAGCCATTCCTTGCTTACAAGGTATGGTATAAAAACATACTGTAACATGAATATACTGTATGAAGAATATTGTTTGTCACAAATTTTAAAATATATTCATTTCTAAATTAGCAATAATTATACAGAATAAAAAAATCTTGCAAAACAAAACAAAGACTCACCGAAAAAAACGAGGAAGCATCTGTCCACAAGTTGTCTACTTGACCTAAACACACCAACTAAATGTTTTTTCTTGGTCTGTCCTTGGGGTAAGCAGGGGGTGGTAGGGGTGTGCGAAGCGATCACTTTTGATTGGTTTAAGTCTGGTCCTTTGTGATTGGCTAAAGCACCCTTGCGAAGGGTTGAATGAGCTCTGACAAACCGGTACTCCCCAAACAGAACAGTTTTTAAACATATAGCCTATCAATTAATATCTTAAACAAAGATATATGGTATTAATGAAATATGGTATCTTAAAGTTTAATATTTTGTATGATATTAACAAAAACATAAAAAGGACTGATCTAAATTTGGGACGGTCCCTGACAAAAACTCCAATTCCGTTACTCACGTCATCTGTCATATGTTTCAAAAATACATTTTTAACAAGAAAAAATAAATTCTATCGCCAAAACTTTAGTGGTTAAAATATTTAAAAAGAAACAAACACAATCTCTAAAAGTACAATCCCAATACCTAAATTGACAAACATAACCTCCGGAAGTATAAACATAAAATAAAAATAGAAACATAAAATGCAAACATAACCTCCAAAAGTAACAAATATAACCTCCAGAAGTACCTTCATAACCTCCAAAAGTACAAACATAGCCTTAAAACTTGACAAGAATAGCCTCTAAAAGTACAAACCCAATACCTAAATTGACAAAAATAGCCTCCGGAAGAATAAACATAACCTCCAAAAATGCAAACATAACCTCCAAAAATGCAAACATAACCTCCAAAAGTAACAAATATAACCTCCAGAAGTACCTTCATAACCTCCAAAAGTACAAACATGGCCTTCAAACTTGACAAGAATAGCCTTTAAAAATAAAATAACCATAATCTCTAAAAATACAAACCTAATGCCTAAATTGACAAAAATAGCCTCCTTAAGTATAAACATAACCTACAAAAGTACAAACATAAAGTCCAGAAGTACAAACATATCCTCCAAAATTACATACATATCCTCCAAACTTAACAGTTTTAGCCTCCAAAAGTAACAAACACAATATCCAAAAGTACAAACCCAATAACTAAATTGACATACATAACCTCCGGAAGTATAAACATAACTTCCAAAGTACAAGCATTACTTCCAAAAGTAACAATATAGACTTCATAAGTGCAAACCTAATCTCCAAAAGTACAACATAACCTCCAAAAGCGCAAACCTAATCTTCAAAAGTAACCAATATAACCTCAGGAGATACTGACATAAAAATAGTACAAAATAACAAACATAGCCTTCAAAATAACCAACGCACCCTCTAAATTGACAAACATAACCTCAATCAATACAAACACAAACTTAACCTCCAAATGTGCAAGCATTACCTCCAAATGTAACAAACATAACCTCCAAAAGTACAACATAACCTCCAAAGATATCAAACAAAGTCTCCAAAGGTACAAACATAATCTTCAAAGTAACACATAACCTACAACACTATAAACATAACCTCCATTTATCAAACTACGATAAACTTTATAAGTTTATCAATGTCACTTTATAAAACAGATCGAAGCACAGTTATTAGCATATTATTAAGAGGGCAGCACGGAGCTTTAGAGGAATTTGAGAAATTTTTGAAAACTTTGACCTCTCAAAATTACATTCCATTTTAGCACTTAAAACACCAGGGACATTGATGTAACCTGTTTCGTTTAGAAACAGTATGAAGTTATTATTATTTTTCTTTATCATTAAACACTGAGCCAGTGTATTAGTCTAACCAGTAATATTGTATCAAAAAGTGACAAATAAATATTTTAAACTTCTTATTCGTGTATACATGTACAGTGCGTGAAGTTTAACGGTGTCCCTCGTCTGCTCTAGCACTTGACTACTAGCCTAACTGAAAACATTCCGCAATACATATATCGTCTCTTTCGTAATCGCGTCTCTTTCTTTGCAGATCATGTCTACATCAAACTATTACAGTATTACCATTTAGTTATTTAGAGCTGTTTACATTTAAAACACTACAACTGATGTTTTCTGAAGTGTTGGGCTTTGACACGCACTGCACCCCAGTCCAGCCTATCGATCTCATGGTCAGAGACACGGTTAACCCTCACGTACGTAAGTAGGCCTAAATTATATACGATATCTGTGTAAATAATTAAGGACTAGTTTGCATCACAGAAATAATAGACAGTAATACTATTGCTGGAGTAAACTGTTATTATAAATTGATATTTTTGTTATGATATTCATGTTTAGCGGACTTTGGCAGTGGTTAATGACCTAAAGATTTCTGTAAGAATTCTAAAGAATCCTTATAAGTTATTAATCATATACGAACCAAAGCAACAAATATATCAGTTTCACATTACATTAGTTATTAGTATAGTAAATGTTTTAAAGTGTAATTTAATTGTAAATTATTTAATATTACATTTATACAGTATAGTCTATCACAAGTATATATTTTTTTGTGTTGTACATCTTGAGGTTTGTGTATAAATTATAATTTTTTTGTATTAACTTGGCAAAAAACCACTACTTACTGATTTAATTAGCAGACGCGTTTCGCACTAGGTCAGCGTATTATTCAATGCTGTGAATCACTGACAAGACTGTTGCTCAGATGTGCTGTGTTGCTGTGAGTTTGTGGTGTATTATTGTTCAAAGAGGAGTTGTTAATTATGTACTCAAATATAGTGTTTGATTGTGAGTGTCTATTGTCATTTTGAATGTGTTGTGGATAGTATTTATGGTGTTTGTATATCTCGTAGTTTTCTACTTTGTCTGAAGTACTAGATCAAAAAAACAACAAACTTAACACAGTAGAAAACTATGAGATATTTATAAACACCATAAATACCATCCACAACAAATTTTAAATGACAAAACACTCACAATCAAATACTACATTTGAGCACATAATTAACAACTACTCTATGAACAATAACACACCACAGAACATAAATACACCACAGACTCACACAAACACAACACACCTGAGCAAAAGTCTTTTTAGTGATTCTCAGCATTGAATAACGCGCCGACCTCTGCTGAATAAATCAGTAAGTAGTGGTTTTTTGCCAAGTTAATACAAAAAAAATTATAATTCACAAATATATGTTAAACACTATGTGCTTCAAAATTACTCCCTCTACATCAACCTTTACTTGATATCAAGTACAGGAATATGATCGTCAAACTGAAGAATTCTGAGCTTTAGGTTGCTTCCAGTTAACCGCAATCAACAATTAAATAGAGAATCCCTGAGCACACAAAAAGTTAACGCTAATGCGTCATCAATGACAGAGCTCAAGCAACAGTTGATATCTTTTTGAAAGCCTTTCTAATATTTGCGACTTTCGTTTTCTATTAGAAATCTACACACGTTCCTCTGAACCCACTTACAGTCCTTTCCAAGTTCGCAATTGCTTGGGTTCCTCAGCAATTGGTTGTTTGTTGGTTGTTTTACTAACGTAAGCAAGCTACTTGTCCCAACATGCGTAGGCCTACGATGTTCCAACAGGAGAAATATCTAGGACACAACTTCAATTTGGCAATCAGTTAGTTTACAAAGTAAATTTTCTTTTTTATATAATAAAACCTAACCTGAACACATAGCCCATTTCGTAGATATATATTAATATAAGTTAATATGTAGTATTGCAGTATAACATAGTACGGCAATTTGTGAAAAGTTCGAGTTATGGAATATTTAGACCAGGGGTGCTCAACCTTTTTGGAAGGGAGTGCCAATTAAGTGTTCATTTTCTCGAGTCGGGCAGCAGGATTAACATTTCTCGAGATCAACAATTGGAATACGTCTTATGTAGTTGTGGTTAATTTTCAAATAATATAGACTACATTTTTAATTATAATGTAAGCGTACATCCCATACATACACAGCCACTTTATAATTTATGATAGCCTACATACCTGTAACAACGTATCCAAATATCAAATTCTCTATCTTGTTAATGTTACAATGTTGATACTTGCAGCAAGTATTTAAAGTTTACTACACTTATTAATCATACTCTACGAAGATTCAAAACATAAAACCACTTTTAACTTGAAAATTAAAAAACATGATATGAATTTATTTATTTAGTGGGAAATATGACCCTGTTTTTTTTTATAGTTGTTAAATGTCTATTTTAATGTTTGTAGTTACTGTTTTCAATGTTGATTCCAAGTAAATGTCAGTTAAAACGCGTACGAGCTTTAGATTTGATGGATTTCATAAACGAAAATGCATGCTCACAAATGCAAGTACTACCGAAAAAACACGAAATATTTTAAAATATTTCTCACAGATTAACCATTTCTACAGGCAAGTAATTGTTGTAGAAATCTAACAATGGAATTTCACAGAATTTTTACTTTAACTGAATCATGCGGCAGATCAATAAGTTCCATTTGAATATTGTGTGGCGCATCCATACAATCAACACTGAACGGCGATGCAAAGATTTCAAATAACTTTTCAAATTTATTAAGATCAGGAAATCTGTTTTCAAAATCTTCCTTCAAACAGAAGGGAGCTTAACCAGAACTTCATTGCCCATTTGGGTTCCCCACACTGACAACTTCTTTTCAAACGCTCTTATACGACTCACTGACGAGTGAATTAAATCGTCATTGCCTTGAAGTTTGGTATTCAATTCGTTCATATGATGCATAATATCGTCATAAAATGCTAAGTCACATAACCAGTCTCTATTTTTAAATTCGAATACCGTAATACCACGAACAGAAAGAAAAATATCAATTTCTCCACGAAGACTAAACACTCTTCTTAAAATTTTGCCTACACTCAACCACCTAATATGAGTACGTATAATAAATTACATCTTCGAATTCATTATCGATATCATCGAGAAATTCTTTGAATTGGCGATGGACAAGTTCGTTTTTAAAAGTTGTAAATGAATAGTATTTACAACTTTAGTAACAACTTTGACAACATGATCCATCTGTAATGATTTCGATCACAAAATTTATCTTTGAAGAAGTCAATGAAAAGTTATGAGCTCATTTCCATATAAACTACAGTCTTTATCAAGGTATGACACTAAACCTATGTTTTTCCCATCAGTTGCCACACCGCACAGTTTATCTATACGCACTTTCAATTCAAAACGTTCAAAAACTTTTATTGTCTCCTGATAAATATCGAAACCTGTCGTTGTGCCCTTCATAGGAACCAACTTTAATAGCTCTTTAGTGATGTTAAAATCTGTATCAACGCCTCGTATAAAAATAGCAAGCTGGGCTGTCCTTCATAGGAACCAACTTTAATAGCTCTTTAGTGATGTTAAAATCTGTATCAACGCCTCGTATAAAAATAGCAAGCTGGGCTGTCCTTCATAGGAACCAACTTTAATAGCTCTTCAGTGATGTTAAAATCTGTATCAAAGCCTCGTACAAAAATAGCAAGCTGGGCTGTCCTTCATAGGAACCAACTTTAATAGCTCTTCAGTGATGTTAAAATCTGTATCAAAGCCTCGTACAAAAATAGCAAGCTGGGCTGTATCTGAAATGTCAACAGTTTCGTCCAAAGCGATCGAAAACCACTTGAATTTGGAGATTCTCTGTTCAAAGAATTTTCAATATAGGATGACATATCTTCAACTCTACGACCTATTGTCCTATCGGCTTAGGCTAATCAATCAAACTATTTGGGTTTCATCCGGAAATAAAATATCAGCTACGGCCATTAAACATTCCTTAACTAATTCTCCATCTGCAAAAGGTTTCAAATGTTTCAATTAATATTTTCGAAATTTTGAAACTTGTTTCAACTACCGATTCCGAATTTTTACTGGGATTTTTGAACAGATTTTGTTGACTTGTTCATTTCTTTTTCAAATCGTTTACTTTGCCATTTCTCAGTTGCACTGTAAAATTACTATATGTTTTTGAATGCTTAGATTAGTAATGTATTTTTAAATTGAAATCTTTCATGACACCAACAGTTTTTTTGGCAAATAAGACAAGTTGCATTATTTTGATATTGAATTTTAAAAAAAAAACTGATATTTAAGAATCGCGCTATCACAAGTGATCAATCGTTACCGGAACAAATGATGAATTCGCACAATAAATACCTTACTACCACATATCTACACTGGTTTCGTGTTAATAAACAACTGACTCAATTCATTTCATCACCGATTATAAGAGTGCTAGGAAACAAAGCAACTTAATCACGAATGCTTGGCGACAGGAAATAATTAATCGATATAGTTCATATCGATGTAGCAGTTGACGACTTTAAACGTAAACAGATACGGGTCCATTTCCTGCCTTGTGTGGCATTGGCATAATATGTGTCAATGAATATCTTAAAGAATGTCCAAGAATATCTTAAATCTTGGCAAGTGATAATCTTTTCTGTTACTCATACACATAGAGTACATTAACATTAAGACTCCATAACCACGTCAGTATTGGTTGTACAATGTACATAGGAACAGAATCTGCTCACTTGTGCATTTCCCTATGAAATAGCATTACTTTTCACTACATTCAAAAGCAACATTTTAGAGTGGCTTGTGCACCTCTGATTTAGACTGAAAGCAATTCCAGACTCACAACGCTAACAATCAAAACAGTTTAATCTAAATATCACTACACATTAGTTTATTAAAACAAACAGACTAGTTCGACATCTTCATCAGTGGTTGGCTACTACAGTGTGACCTTCAGCAGTAGCCAAGCATTGATGAAGGCGACATCGACGTTGAAACTAGTATGTTTATTTTAATGAACTAGTGTGTAGTGAGATTTAGTGTAAACGGTTTTAATTTTTACCGTTGTGAATTGTTCTCACTAGCTAAGCTCTAACTAACTTGACAATTCAAAGTAAAAATCTGGCGTTTAGCGTTTTAAAGGGACAATAAACTTGTACTATATCCGATGTTGGCACTAGGCTGTATATTCATTAGTTTAACTGATAGTTCTTCCAATAGTGGGTATAAAATAAACTTCATCTTGTGAAAATATGTTACTGTATCTATTAAAAGAAAATGTGTGTATAGAGTATTGCAAATGTATTTCAAATACACTGTACTGTATTCGAATATTGAAATTATAATAACTCAAAATATGTTACAATTAAAATATTGGAAAGAACCCCAATACCACAAAAATAATCAAAAATAACAAATAAAACAAGTTATTTAAGATTAAACCCTTATGTACATTTCGATGACCATGTCACCATCAGAGGGTCTTATTACAAAATACAATCTAGCACACAAGAAGTTACAAACTAGAATGATCTTTTTTTCTTTAGTTTTATATTCTTAACTTTGTTGACAAATTCTATGTTGTTTTTAATAGGAATCATACCACGTTTTTCTTTTAAAGAAGTAAATTTATAGGCTAGCATTTTGATAAAAGGTAGGTTGGGGAATCAATCACAGAAACTATAGGTCTCATTTCTTTCCCTTCCTTGTGGATTTTTGGAAGGCAATATAACCTAGGTATAACAGGATTAGAAATTTGAAATTTATAAATATCTTTCTTAGGAATGACTAAATTACAATTCTTAATAGCATCATTTGTAACTTGAATAAACTTGTTTAGTGGGTTTTTAACAATTTTCTGATAAGGGCCTTCTTCTAACAATTTAGTTACTCTATTGACATAATCGTTCTTATCTAAAACTACAATTGTATTACCCTAATCAGCTTTTAAATAATAACAATCTTTGTTACAAAGACCTTTAACTAACTCAAAAATTATTTTTAACATTAGCCGGTTTATTGGCCATACGAATATTATTTTCCATTTTAATTTTACAGGCGTTTCTTATGTAATTTTTATCTGACTCTTTTAAATACTAGCACACAAGAAGTTACAAACTAGAATGATCTAAAATATATTGTACAATGTATTGTAATTAAATTATACAACAATTTCAATACAATGGTCTAATAAAGAGAGAAATTTCCATTATAATTATTGCAGTCTGTAAGTAGACTTGTGGCAGTCACCGTTGCGTGCTTCCACTTGTTCAGATCTGGTTTACCATCACGTTTTAGAGCAGGGGTTCTCAACCTTTTAGGCTCTGAGCCCCCCTTCACACTTTGGTGTGAGGTCACGCCTCCCTTCACGGATTAAGTTAATTTAGACTTATATATGATAAATTTACTTACAATATGTTTAAGTAATAACCAGAAAAATGTTCTCTACTTTTGTAGTGCTAGTGTGAGGGCTGGCACTGTTTCTCGTTAACTATTTTTTGTATGTTTGGATGAAATTTTGACAAAGAACACCGCAGGTCACTTTCCACATCTAGTCTGGTTCGATATTTAGATTTTATATTAGCCAGGGCTGAAAATCCTGTCTCGCATAGATAAGTTGATGAAAATTGTACAAGCAACTTAACTGCCTCCATTGCTACTTCTGGGTAAACAGGAAGATATAGTAGCCAGAAATCTTCGAGATCCATGTTTGGGAAATCCAATTTAGCTTTGGAATCACATTGCAAGTTAATTGTTTGTTCTTGAATGTGATCAGGAGGTATATCAATGTTGATTTGAAAGGGGTCACTTGTTAACTTGAATTCCCAGTTTTCCGAGCTTATATCTGGGAAATAGGCTCCGATTTTGTTCTTCAGAGACAACAAATGCTCAGATATTAGGTCCTTCATTTCATTTACTAGGTCTTTTGGAAGACTTTGGGTATCATCGAGGAGATTTTGGAAAGGAAGAAAAGGAGTAAAGAAATAGAGCTTTATAGATCTATTAAGCTATAAAAAAATTTCAATGATTGTGTGTTTGTGTCCTACATCAAATTCAATTTTTTTAAAAATTTGTTGACGCCTCCCCTGGAATTCTTCTACGCCCCCCCAGTGGGGCGCGCCCCCCAGGTTGAGAACCGCTGTTTTAGAGGTTAATGGTGTGGAAATCGGCTTATAGAGGGCCGGAATACACGAAAGATGCGTACACCAGGAATATTGGGAAGATGCGAGGATCAAGTTTTGACAGATGACGAGGGTAAGCTATGACGTCAGTACATTGTGACGGGCGAAATTTGCGTACAACTTTTAGGCGAACACGGATCTTTTAAAATCATTGAGCTAAATAAATGAATTTACCTCTGAGCTAAACTTAGATGTCGCTTAGTTTCTCGGGACTGGAGATCCTTTAAAACTGTATCTATTAAACCTGATTTCCATCACTCTTTCCAGACTTTGAACTGGCAAAATGATAGAGATATCTTGAGCTATCATTTTGGCGTGTTTAAAGACAGCTTGTATCCTCGGTAATTTTTTGTGTTTTATATTTTTATTTTATTTATTTTTTATTTAACGGATTTTTTTCATTTTAATCTATATAACAACTCGACCAATTTATTTGATCTTACCACCTTTTTTCTTGGGCCAAATTTAATTAAATTTTTTTAATGTAAGAAAGATATCTTAAACAAGACATTAGTCTCCAGTTTCTAGGGTTTTTCTACTGTTTTTTTTTTGTAATTCTTTTGTTTGGTTTAGAATACTTTGTTTTTCTTCTCTTTCCTTCTAAATGTAGTTCCCGTCTCATGTGCATAGGAGTCGAAGTTTCAGCCTCTTTTGATAAGTCTCCTTGGATTAAATCGAGCTTATCACCACGACAGTTAAAACCAAAGTGGCTACTGACCAAGTGGAAACTCTTTTTTGATCCATTATGACTGGAAAAATCCAAAACCTTTAAAGTTATTAGTTATTAGATAATAGTTTAGGGGTAGATTATCTGGGTTGACAACTGGAGTTTGGTTTGTACGCTTTTTTCGCTTGTCAAATTTACGACTTAACCTCGACAATAGTTACTGTTTCTTCATGTACGCGTTTTTCGTTGTATGCGTTTTTCGTGCCACCGAGGGGCGAAATGAAATATTGTGTCACCGAGTCAAAATATTGTTAAAAACACTCGTGTTTACCATATTTCAAAATAGTCCGTTGTAGAAATGAAGTTAACACTGAATCTAAAACAGGTCCAAGGCGACTGGATTCAAACTGTAGATGGACTCTAGCGGTACAAAAGTAATAGCCATGGAGTTTTTAATGACAACAGAATATATGTTACACACTAAAGACACACTATAATAGATTAGTGTGCACACATTGAGCCCTTTTATGAATATTGTATTCGCATTTGTAGTGAGTAGGTGCACGCGCCTTGTGTGAGACAGAGAAAGGGCAAAGGGTGAATATTAAATATAGGGCAATTGAAGGGGTTGTAAACGAATTTAGTTTCTATAACTTCACTGGGTATTTAAGAACAGATTTTTTTTTAACAAACCCCGATAAAGAGTGAATCTCCTTCGGGTGGTGACCTTGAACACTCGACCGTTCTCTATAACCAAGAATGGAATGAGGGTTGTGTGTATATGGTGACCTGTAAAACTCGACCAGTGAAAATCGTAGTTCTTTAATTTCAGGTTTTAATATATCCACTCTTCTTCAATTCCCACTATTAGTTCACACTCTTATTATATATAGACTATAATTATTTATATATATTGTTCAAATTTTCAGTTGTTAATAAAATTTATTCACCCACTCAGGTTCTAATAGATTTTTTAAAACTTGTAGTGGATTTCACTTCATGTTAAGACAGTTTTTTTAAAAATAATATTACATTAATTAATTTTAATTTTGTATGGGAGAAAATTTGCTGAAGGGGCATGGTATGCAATATAGTTATTTCATCCCACTTGGTTTAAAATAAGTGATAACATATGATTTCATAAAACAGCTGATTTTATGTTATAGGTTATGTGGTAGAACAGATGTTTTAACGCGTAGGTTATGATGATCAATTCCATGATGTTCACTATTCCACAACTATTATGGAAAGGACAAATCTTTTGGTATTTATTAAAAGACACTGTATTTGATTTTCTTGTCAATAGGCTAAGTTTTCTAGCATTACTAAGTTTAACGGAAAGATCCGGTAGCGTGGACTTTCCGACCGTTGGACTTCCGACCATAGACACAGGAGTGGTATTTCCGATCACAAAAATTTCATCCGTGGGAGTTCCGACTACTGACAAAACCACGAGGGGTTTCCTACCATTCAATTCACTACTCCACAATAGTGATGTGACGAGTCGAGTATTTTACTCGAAAGGTATCGAGTCAACACAGTATCGAGACGACTCGATTCTTATACTACGATACTCGAGTATCGACTTGGTCAAATAGTTTACGAATTCCAAAATTAGCAGGTAGCAGCTGAAACGGCAAAATTAGCAAGTTTAAACGACGATTTAATCGAGTCGACAAAATACTCGACTCGTCACATCACTACTCCACAACAAATTATGTAAATCATTTGAAAAATATCCCTTCACATTTTATCCAGGCTTAGGACTGGCTACGTAGACCTATAGCGCAAACATAGGCTGTTTAAATATTTTTCTTTAGCAAAAGATTAAACACTCTTGTCGTATTTTAAGGATATAATTATATTATTTTACATTACTATACATCAAGTGATTAAACACTCTTGTCGTATTTTAAGAATATAATTATATTATTTTACATTACTATACATCAAGTGATTAAACACTCTTGTCGTATTTTAAGAATATAATTATATTATTTTACATTACTATACATCAAGTGATTAAACACTCTTGTCGTATTTTAAGGATATAATTATATTATTTTACATTACTATACATCAAGTGATTAAACACTCTTGTCGTATTTTAAGAATATAATTATATTATTTTACATTACTATACAGCAAGTGATTAAACACTCTTATCGTATTTTAAGGATATAATTATATTATTTTACGTTACTATACATCAAGTGATTAAACACTCTTGTCGTATTTTAAGAATATAATTATATAATTTTACGTTACTATACAGCAAGTGTTTAAACACTCTTGTCGTATTTTAAGGATATAATTATATAATTTTACGTTACTATACAGCAAGTGTTTAAACACTCTTGTCGTATTTTAAGGATATAATTATATAATTTTACGTTACTATACAGCAAGTGTTTAAACACTCTTGTCGTATTTTAAGGATATAATTATATAATTTTACGTTACTTTACAGCAAGTGTTTAAACACTCTTGTCGTATTTTAAGGATATAATTATATAATTTTACGTTACTATACAGCAAGTGTTTAAACACTCTTGTCGTATTTTAAGGATATAATTATATAATTTTACGTTACTATACAGCAAGTGTTTAAACACTCTTGTCGTATTTTAAGGATATAATTATATAATTTTACGTTACTATACAGCAAGTGTTTAAACACTCTTGTCGTATTTTAAGGATATAATTATATAATTTTACGTTACTATACAGCAAGTGTTTAAACACTCTTGTCGTATTTTAAGGATATAATTATATAATTTTACGTTACTATACAGCAAGTGTTTAAACACTCTTGTCGTATTTTAAGGATATAATTATATAATTTTACGTTACTATACAGCAAGTGTTTAAACACTCTTGTCGTATTTTAAGGATATAATTATATAATTTTACGTTACTATACAGCAAGTGTTTAAACACTCTTGTCGTATTTTAAGGATATAATTATATAATTTTACGTTACTATACAGCAAGTGTTTAAACACTCTTGTCGTATTTTAAGGATATAATTATATAATTTTACGTTACTATACAGCAAGTGTTTAAACACTCTTGTCGTATTTTAAGGATATAATTATATAATTTTACGTTACTATACAGCAAGTGTTTAAACACTCTTGTCGTATTTTAAGGATATAATTATATAATTTTACGTTACTATACAGCAAGTGTTTAAACACTCTTGTCGTATTTTAAGGATATAATTTTATAATTTTACGTTACTATACAGCAAGTGTTTAAACACTCTTGTCGTATTTTAAGGATATAATTATATAATTTTACGTTACTATACAGCAAGTGTTTAAACACTCTTGTCGTATTTTAAGGATATAATTATATAATTTTACGTTACTATACAGCAAGTGTTTAAACACTCTTGTCGTATTTTAAGGATATAATTATATAATTTTACGTTACTATACAGCAAGTGTTTAAACACTCTTGTCGTATTTTAAGGATATAATTATATAATTTTACGTTACTATACAGCAAGTGTTTAAACACTCTTGTCGTATTTTAAGGATATAATTATATAATTTTACGTTACTATACAGCAAGTGTTTAAACACTCTTGTCGTATTTTAAGGATATAATTATATAATTTTACGTTACTATACAGCAAGTGTTTAAACACTCTTGTCGTATTTTAAGGATATAATTATATAATTTTACGTTACTATACAGCAAGTGTTTAAACACTCTTGTCGTATTTTAAGGATATAATTATATAATTTTACGTTACTATACAGCAAGTGTTTAAACACTCTTGTCGTATTTTAAGGATATAATTATATAATTTTACGTTACTATACAGCAAGTGTTTAAACACTCTTGTCGTATTTTAAGGATATAATTATATAATTTTACGTTACTATACAGCAAGTGTTTAAACACTCTTGTCGTATTTTAAGGATATAATTATATAATTTCACGTTACTATACAGCAAGTGTTTAAACACTCTTGTCGTATTTTAAGGATATAATTATATAATTTTACGTTACTATACAGCAAGTGTTTAAACACTCTTGTCGTATTTTAAGGATATAATTATATAGTTTTACGTTACTATACAGCAAGTGTTTAAACACTCTTGTCGTATTTTAAGGATATAATTATATAATTTTACGTTACTATACAGCAAGTGTTTAAACACTCTTGTCGTATTTTAAGGATATAATTATATAATTTTACGTTACTATACAGCAAGTGTTTAAACACTCTTGTCGTATTTTAAGGATATAATTATATAATTTTACGTTACTATACAGCAAGTGTTTAAACACTCTTGTCGTATTTTAAGGATATAATTATATAATTTTACGTTACTATACAGCAAGTGTTTAAACACTCTTGTCGTATTTTAAGGATATAATTATATAATTTCACGTTACTATACAGCAAGTGTTTAAACACTCTTGTCGTATTTTAAGGATATAATTATATAATTTTACGTTACTATACAGCAAGTGTTTAAACACTCTTGTCGTATTTTAAGGATATAATTATATAGTTTTACGTTACTATACAGCAAGTGTTTAAACACTCTTGTCGTATTTTAAGGATATAATTATATAGTTTTACGTTACTATACAGCAAGTGTTTAAACACTCTTGTCGTATTTTAAGGATATAATTATATAATTTTACGTTACTATACAGCAAGTGTTTAAACACTCTTGTCGTATTTTAAGGATATAATTATATAGTTTTACGTTACTATACAGCAAGTGTTTAAACACTCTTGTCGTATTTTAAGGATATAATTATATAGTTTTACATTACTATACAGCAAGTGTTTAAACACTCTTGTCGTATTTTAAGGATATAATTATATAATTTCACGTTACTATACAGCAAGTGTTTAAACACTCTTGTCGTATTTTAAGGATATAATTATATAATTTTACGTTACTATACAGCAAGTGTTTAAACACTCTTGTCGTATTTTAAGGATATAATTATATAGTTTTACGTTACTATACAGCAAGTGTTTAAACACTCTTGTCGTATTTTAAGGATATAATTATATAGTTTTACGTTACTATACAGCAATTGTTTAAACACTCTTGTCGTATTTTAAGGATATAATTATATAATTTTACGTTACTATACAGCAAGTGTTTAAACACTCTTGTCGTATTTCAAAAATGCAATTGTATTAGTTTACACCATTATACTCAAGTGAATATACAGTTTATATTATACAGGTATATGAATTCTCTAATCCATTTTTTGTAAATAAGCCAGAGATTGTAAACATTTTTTTAAATCTCCCAGATCGGAAATCCCACGTCTCGAACCCGATCGGACGGAAACGCCACAGCAGCAGGTGTTCAAACAATAGGATCGCAAATACCACGGTCTGAAAACCCACGTAGTCAAAGATCCAGTAGCTTTAAAGACGCCAATCTTGGAGCCCAGGTAGGAAAATTAAAAGTAAAAAGCTATAAATAGATATTCTTAAACGTGAAAGATTAAACGGAAAAATGGTAATTTTTACAACTACAATTTTGGAGCTCTGATCTTAATGATATAAATACTTGCAAATTTTGTTATTATTATAATGTTATTATTATAATGTTTTTATTATATTATAACTAACAAATTTGGTTATTATTAAGTACTCTCAGTTGAGCATATACTTGGAACGTACTACGCAAGTTTACTGAGTATTATAATATAACTATAGGCCATACACATACATAACACCTTTCTATAGTAGCACTTACTTTTGGTTAAATGAGGACTGCCAATTCTGAAGTTGTGTCCTATTGTCAACTCGAACTGTAATTTACACTTCCATATGTATGAGTTAATTTTACTTAGAGACTTAGTTACGGTCCGAGTTAATACGGGACATACCTCTAAAACTTCCGTCCTCATTTAATCAAAAGGTAAGTGCTCAATAGGCAAATGTTTAAATAATAATACGTATGAGTTGAAGTTTGTAAATGTAAACTGTATCTCTAGTTGAAGCTAAGTAAAAAAAAGGTTTTGAGGGGATTTAATTTACGTATAGTAATTAATTTTAAAAATTAATAAACAATAGAGGTTTAAGTTATATGTTTGTAATAGCATCACTGAAGATGATGACATAAGTCATAGAAACGCGTATGAATTTAAAGTTTTATAATTGTGAGTTGTGTATGTTAATTATGTTTTTAACCTTTACTCATAAGCCAGCTCAAATATTATTTATTAGTAGTAATTAATTACTTACACTTTTAAAGTTATTTCATTTAACAATAGTTAATATTTTTTTGTTTTTTCAAAGTGTAAATAGTGAT
Source organism: Prosapia bicincta (assembly GCA_036971475.1). NCBI lineage: Eukaryota > Metazoa > Arthropoda > Insecta > Hemiptera > Cercopidae > Prosapia > Prosapia bicincta. Next base: position 378,845 of record JBAIZL010000117.1, on the reverse strand, counting down.
TTCAATTAATAGTGTTTAATTAATTATGTTTTTGAAGTGACTTCATTTATTATAATAGTGAATAATTAATTCATGTCTTCGAAGTGATTTTAATTATCAATGGTGACTAATTATTGTGAACAGAGTGATATTTAACAATAGTTATATTTTTTGTTTTAGAAATAATTTCATTTCATAGTTGTTAATTAGTTACGTTTTTGAAGTGACATCATTTACCAATGGTGACTTATTAATTAATGAATTATTTTACAATAGTGGCTATTTTTAAAAGTAATTTCATTCAATAGGGACTAATTAACTATGTTTTTGAAGTGACATCATTTACCAATGGTGACTTATTAATTAATGAATTATTTTACAATAGTGGCTTTTTTTAAAAGTAATTTCATTCAATTGGGACTAATTAGTTACGTTTTTGAAGTGACTTCATTTACCAATAGTGACTTATTAATTAATGAATTATTTTACAATAGTGGCTATTTTTAAAAGTAATTTCATTCAATTGGGACTAATTAGTTACGTTTTTGAAGTGACTTCATTTACCAATGGTGACTTATTAATTAATGAATTATTTTACAATAGTGACTATTTTTAAAAGTAATTTCATTCAATTGGGACTAATTAGTTACGTTTTTGAAGTGACTTCATTTACCAATGGTGACTTATTAATTAATGAATTATTTTACAATAGTGGCTATTTTTAAAAGTAATTTCATTCAATTGGGACTAATTAGTTACGTTTTTGAAGTGACATCATTTACCAATGGTGACTTATTAATTAATGAATTATTTTACAATAGTGACTATTTTTAAAAGTAATTTCATTCAATTGGGACTAATTAGTTACGTTTTTGAAGTGACTTCATTTACCAATGGTGACTTATTAATTAATAAATTATTTTACAATAGTGACTATTTTTAAAAGTAATTTCATTCAATTGGGACTAATTAGTTACGTTTTTGAAGTGACATCATTTACCAATGGTGACTTATTAATTAATAAATTATTTTACAATAGTGACTATTTTTAAAAGTAATTTCATTCAATTGGGACTAATTAGTTACGTTTTTGAAGTGACATCATTTACCAATGGTGACTTATTAATTAATGAATTATTTTACAATAGTGACTATTTTTAAAAGTAATTTCATTCAATTGGGACTAATTAGTTACGTTTTTGAAGTGACTTCATTTACCAATGGTGACTTGTTAATTAATGAATTATTTTACAATAGTGACTATTTTTAAAAGTAATTTCATTCAATAGAGACTAATTAATTATGCTTTTGAAGTTACACCATTTACTAATAGAGACTAATATTGTTTTTGAAATGATTTAATTTGTTAATAGTGACTATTTATTAATGTTTCTCGAGTGATTTTATTTGACAATAATGCCTAATTATTAACGTTCCTGAAGTAACTATTTAAAGTTATTTGAGAATAGAAACTAATTATTGTTTCTGAAGTGATTTTATTTTACAATAGTGACTAGTTATTAACGTTTTGAAGATGAACGATTTCATTTAACGATATTTACTAATTACTACGACACATTATTCTTCTTACTAAGCAAGATATTTTTATTACAATGAGAATGAAAATACACAAAACCATTGACAAAAATCTTATAAAATAATAACAACATATATTACTATGAAATCTAATAAAGAAATACAACAAAGCCTTTGATGTCTGTTGCAAAGAACAAGAAGTAAAGCAATTGGGAAACTCTATCAACTCGGGCTTCTCTGCCCTTGAACAATTCTCTTCTGGAAATACTTTACTCCATTCCCGCCTGCATTGTTCGCTTTTGTTTACTTCCCGCAAAGAGATATTCCTAGCAAAAAGGTCACTCACCACTAATAAATCTTACCTGGACATAGAATTGAAGCGACAAAGTTTACTTAGCCAAACTGGCCACTGTATTTATGGAATACGCATTGTTCTCACGAACCTTTACAGTTAATTCTGCTAAACTCGGTTCCCACGTTCTTAAAGCAGCGCCGCGTGGAAATAAAAGACTAGATATTTTTAAAATTCACCCCTTAGGTCTGAAATAACAGTTCAGAAATATCTTTTATATTTTAGTGTATTAACGTAGATTAAAATATGACATAGAGCGATTAGTTGAATATAAAATATTAGTTAAAATTTCTTCTTAAAATATACTCTTAATAAATATTTTTCATCAAATAAACAAAAATAAAACATAAATATATGTTCAAGATTTTAAGTTTAAATATTATGTATGTTTTACCGTTTATAGACGTATAGGTCCTATTTTTTTCAGTTAAAAGTGTTTCATGACTACAAACAACTTGATTTGAAACTCTGTAGACTATGAAAAAGTGAACTATAGATGAATCACATTTACGTTAACAATAATACAAAAGTGATTAAGTTTCACCGAACTTTATAGACTACAAAATTCAAGAGTGAACTATAGAGTCAAAAGAATAAAAAGTAATTACTAGGCCCTATGTATTACAAGAGCTCTAGGCTTACAAGAAGTTAATATTTGTCGACGTCAATTATTACACAATTCAAGCTTTTCAATCTCAATATATACATATAGATGCCCAGATATAATAGTTCGTATATTCATTTATTAATAAAAACGCAGTATTTATATTATATTAACTCATTTTAAATCATTAAACATTGCTTGGAAGGGAATTATACTTGGGTCATAAGGTGTTCAAGGACGGCTATATGACTAGTAAACGCCGTAAACCTCCGTTATTATCCTAGGTACTGTTATTCTCAGGCAAATCGACCTAGGGGCTGAAAACGCACCTTTGGGGTACCGGGAGTGGAACTTATAGTCTATCCATTTTGGGACGGCGGGTAAAAGATTAAGTCACCGCCCGAGCTCCCAACAATAGCTTGGGTCAGGCGCTCGGCGGCCGGCCGCCCGTGCTAATGAGGCGTAAAAAGCACTCCACTCCAAAATATTATCACATAAAAGTAAGCGTATTTTTTAATTTTTTATTACAGTTTTGATGTCTACGTGTGATTTCATGAAAAACTAGTCCAAACACGACGGAGTTATGTCAATTAGTAAAATTAGTGGTTACAAAAGTTAAATAAGGCCAAATACAATTTTTTGCAACCACTAATTTTACTAATTGACATAACTCCGTCGTGTTTGGACTAGTTTTTCATGAAATCACACGTAGACATCAAAACTGTAATAAAAAATTAAAAAATACGCTTACTTTTATGTGATAATATTTTGGAGTGGAGTGCTTTTTACGCCTCATTAGCGCGGGCGGCCGGCCGCCGAGCGCCTGACCCAAGTTATTGTTGGGAGCTCGGGCGGTGACTTAATCTTTTACCCGCCGTCCCAAAATGGATAGACTATAGGACCTTCGGGTGTGTAGTCGAGCTCTCTACCCACAAGATCTCGCTGCCTGAGTGATGTTATGTGTTAAATTATGTTTAATAGACCATTCTGTCTGTCTCTCTCTCTCTCTCTCTCTCTTTGTTTGTCTGTCCTCTCTGTCTTTCTTCGTCTGTCTCTTGTTCTTAACACTCACTCTGCATTTGATTTTCTGTATCTCTTTGCATATTTGCCTCTCTTTGCATGCATGCCTCTCTATTTCCCTCTTTGTCTGGTTCTCTCTTTCTATATCTGTCTGTCTGTCTGTCTGTCTCTCTCTCTTCCTCACTCTGTCTGTCTGTCTGTCTCTCTTTTCTTTGTCAATCCTCTCGCTTTTTCTCTGTCTCTCTCCTCTGGTTCTCTGTCTGTCTGTCTGTCTCTCTCTCACACTCACACACACACACACACACACAAACTGGCTTACTCTTTCCCTTAATCTTAATTCCAAAAAAACACCAGGATTTGATCTCATCAGCGGACAAATATTGAAAGAGTTTCCAAGAAAAGGAGTAGTCATGCTTACTAATCTTATTAATGCATCATCTAGACTTAAATATGTGCCAGATATCTGGAAGGTAGCAGAAGTTGTAATGTTACAAAACCCTGGAAAATCGCCTAATGATATTAAATTATATAGACGATATCGCTACTTCCTGCAATTTTAAAGTTATTCGAAAAGCTCTTACTGAAAAGACTTAAACCAGACATCTGATTCCACAATACCAGTTTAGCATCAGAGAAAAACATTCTACTATAGATCAAGTCCATAGAATAACGGATATAATACAAAGAGCCTTAGAAGATAAACAGATTTGCACTGCGCTATTTCTAGATGCGGCCCAAGCCTTTGATAAGGTGTAACATGATGGCCTGATCCATTCTTATTAAGATACTCCCATAGGAGTGTGTTTCATTGTTAATATCATATATAAGGCAGAAATTTCAGGATCAAACAGGAATGGAAATATTCCGAAACTAAGGAAATCAAAGCAGGAGTACCCCAAGGTAGTGTGCTGGGTCCAGTACTCTACCTACGTTACACCTGTGATATTCCAACCACCCCAGAAGTAACCATAGCAATATTTGCAGATGATAGCATTATTAGCAACTGACAAAGACATTTATACATCTATGAACAAAATCCAGAGAGAAACAAAGAAACTCCTAGAATGGACTGATAAATGGAAAATCAAACTGAATGAAGTGAAGTCAGTCCACAGCAACTTCACACATAAGGTACTGAAAGATCGTTCACTAATGAATGTTAACGGAATTATCATCCATTTTGAAAATCGTGATGAATATCCAGGTATGAACCTAGATGCTAAACTAAGATACAAACACCACATCAAGAAAAATAAGGAGGAATTAAATATCAAATACCGTGAGCACTATTGCCTCTTAAGTAGAAACCAAACCTCTTATTAAGTAATAAAATAAAAATCTTCAATCAGATCTTGAAACCATTTTGGCAGTATGACAGGCAACTGAGGGATGTACAAAGGAATCTAATATAGAAAATCTTCAAATGTTCCAAAATAAGGTATGAGAAATGCGCCCTTCGGTTTATGAAACAAAGATATTCACCAAGATCTGGATATCCCAGATAACAAAAGAAATAAAGAAGACGACAAAAAAAAATGAAAAGACTTCATCTTTATCCAAATGCAGTAGCTCTTCAATTTCTCGATAACCAGTGCCTGGTTAGAAGATTGAAGGCAACCAAACCAGTGCCTGGTTAGAAGATTGAAGGCAACCAAACCAGTGCCTGGTTAGAAAATTGAAGGCAACCAAACCAGTGCATAGTTAGAAGATTGAAGGCAACCAAACCAGTGCCTGGTTAGAAGATTGAAGGCAACCAAACCAGTGCCTGGTTAGAAGATTGAAGGCAACCAAACCAGTGCCTGGTTAGAAGATTGAAGGCAACCAAACCAGTGCCTGGTTAGAAGATTGAAGGCAACCAAACCATTTAAGTTAGTATAGCCTAGTGCTGTGTTGTGCTAGTTCTAATCAAATATAAGTAATTGACTATGTCCAGACAAGAACTAAAGAGTTAATGACCACTTTATTTATATGAGTATATATCTTAACCAATTCCAAAAAAGGATAATAGTTGTTCTCGTAAGACCATTTTTAATAGTAATAGTAATAATTTCACTAAACACTTGTGTATTTATATTTGAGTTACGGTCTGAGTTGACAATGGGACTCATCTCCCGAAACGGCCATCCTCAACAAATATAAGTAATTGCTACTATAGACAAGCTCAAAAGATAAATACACAAGTGTTTAGTGAAAAGTAGTAGCTCACGTGAAGATGGAATCAACAAATATAGTGATAATTCATTTTTAAAAAGTTTTAATAACTTTTGCGTACAAGCAAGCACGCCTAAAATGTTTACAAATTACTATGATGTCATTTATACACAATGCTATTTATCGCTATACCTAATTTTATTACACTGTGAAATTTTTTAGGCCGCGACAAACACAGGTCTTTACAGGAGACGTCTTTCACAACAACGCAAAACAGCAGACGATGACAACGCAAGCGGACGTGCTTATATGCAAACTCTTTGCATATGGGCCAAACGTGGCACCGTCGAGTCGCGACTAAGGATGTTTTTAGTAAGGAGACTTCACACTGTTTGTCCATTCGTTTCCATGACAACGCAAAAACAGCAGACGTTGACAACGAAAGCGGATGTGCTGATATGCAAACTCTTTGCAGATGGGCCAAACGTGGCACCGTCGAGTCGCGACATCCCTGTGTTTAGTTCGATGACTATCGTAAAAGATCAATGTTTTCTGTACAATATTGGTTTTCAATTATCGATATTTTTCCTTTTATTGCGTGTATGCAATTTCACTTGTACCTTAAAAACTGTTACATAATATTATATTCTTATAAAATAATAATAATAGATGAAATCGATAATTTTCTATTATGGATTTTAATAAATTTTATGAAAGACTAAATTATAATGTATGTTATACTTTTTTAATTAAAAAATTGTTTATACAAATTTTATTAATTGGAGATGATAATTTGTAGAATTTCTGTAATAAAATTACTAATGCAATTTATTAAGTAATTTTAAATAAATTTAAATTAAAATAAAAAACATGTACAGATAACTGTATGCATTTTAAATAAATAAAGCCTCTAAACCTCAAAGATGATTGCTGTGCATAAAATGTACATAAGGTTTAAATAAAAGTTTGAGGTTTAGAGGCTTTATTTATTTAAAATGTACAGAAAAATTAACCTTACTATTTACTACAGTTATATACAGTAACAGCTCTTTTATACGGCATTCTAACATCCGGAACGTTCTATTAACCGGCACATTTTCAAATTAAAACAAATCAGTACAGTACCCTTCTTTCTTGTTACATGACGTGACTCATCCCGAATACAGTTTTTGTTGAAAACTGTCATCGCGTAAAAGGCAGTCAGACATTTGTGGTTATTTTTAAATTCAATTAAACATTATAAAATCAGTAGTATTTGTATGGTCAAGTGTACAAATTTTGCCCCCGCTTGTGTGTATTTTATTAATAGGCATGGAAATACAGTAATTGGATACAAACAAATATGAAAGGGTAAGGTTTCAACAATACATTCAAGTTACCTTGATAGGTAGCATAACGTTACGCACAGTACGTACTGTATATAGGCTTTATAGGTTAGGTTCTATTATCTGGAAACTTTCGATAACCCTGACGGTGCCGGATATTATGGCATTTACTGTACATGGATTTTCTAATATATTAAAATCGGGGAATGAAATTTATACATGCATTTTCATATTATATTACATTTATACATATATTTTCCAGGAAATGAAATTCCATAAAAGCCAAATTAACTTGATATCCTGTAAAAACTAATCAAAATTCCTCATTTGAAGTCTGACAATGACTAAAACAACACATTCAGATATTACATGAGTCAAGCTTTTTCTTAAGTAAGAGAAAGGATCAAAGTAAGAGAGCGTTGTTGCTCTTGTCGTCATGACAATAATAACCAAGAACACTGAATTTTAATGGGTAAATGGGCAATTTAAAAAAAACAACGATTTTTGAAAGTCAGTTATCGCCCAATGCTCTATTTTTTTATTTCTAGCTAAACAATCACAATGTAGCATCAAAAACATTGTTTTTTTTAAGTGAAATTTAAGAGGTTTTTTATTAATTTTTGTTTTTTAAAGAAAATGTACTTATGGGAAATCATCCTTTGATAAAACCTGTTTTTTAAAGCGTTGAAAACACAATATGTTTTAGTATTTTCAATTTTGTATGAGTGTTTGTTCAACGGTCAAATTCTGCTTAGTACTGGGGGGGGGGGCAGAGTGAACAAAATGTATGGCTGTAGTTGGGTCAATATATACGCTACAAAGTATTTAGTGTAGTTATATCTTTTAGTATTATAACATAATTATAAATAGGGATAGGCTGATTCCTCTATTCCTGGAATCTATGATTCTAATGGTGTCGAGCAATTGTCGATACTTGATTCTCCATTGTGTCCTGATGCCGATTCTAGTTTTTTGTACTGTTATAGTCGTTCCGCTCGGCCGTGATACCTAGGGGATTAAACGACTTCTCGGAACTCGACTCACCCTTCCGACGGGTGATGTCGAATTGGGCCCATACCTCTACAATGCTTTAAATACATTCAAACATCTAAAATAAATGTTTTTTAGGGTCAGATAGTGGTCAAACATCTATTTTAGACGATTGAAACATTTTCTTTTTATATCAATATAAATAGTCGTGTAATAATATTTTATGTTATATGTGCATAACATGATAAAACCCCCTGACCACGCCATTGCCAGGGGGGCATTGAAACGGTTCAGCATGTCACCGTTACAGGGTTAACAAAAACGGACACGTAATGGAATGCCCGCTTGACCTGGCTACCACTACGTTATTGTGTAGGATCATTCTTGAGTTTAAATAATAATTAAAAGATGAAAGTACCGTATTTTTAATGAATTTTTTATTTCTTTATGTTTTAGTAAAGTTTTATTGTATTTATTTGCTTCCATTATGTTTTAGTTTTTAATTCTATCGTATATTAAAATAAAAACGAATATCTGATCACTTAACAAAACTAATGTTGCCCGACTGACCAGGGGCCCAATTCAAACCCAACCCTTTGAGTTGACGGTAATCCGCCTAGAGGTGTTTTGACCGTGGGCCCAGTTCGACCGTGTCCCTTCCGACATCTCTCCCGGCCGGCCGGTGGCAAACAATGACTCACCCTTCCGACATCTCTCCCGGCCGGTCAGTGACAAACAATGACTCACCCGGCCGGCCGGTGGCAAACAATGACTCACCCTTCCGACATCTCTCCCGGCCGGCCGGTGGCAAACAATGACTCACCCTTCCGACATCTCTCCCGGCCGGCCGGTGGCAAACAATGACTAACCCTTCCGACATCTCTCCCGGCCGGCCGGTGGCAAACAATGACTCACCCTTCCGACATCTCTCCCGGCCGGTCAGTGACAAACAATGACTCACCCGGCCGGCCGGTGGCAAACAATGACTCACCCTTCCGACATCTCTCCCGGCCGGCCGGTGGCAAACAATGACTCACCCTTCCGACATCTCTCCCGGCCAGCCGGTGGCAAACATTGACTCGCCTACTAGCGCTGCCCCACAGTAAAATAACTTTTTTTTATTTCAAGTTTAAATGTTAAATAATCAGGTGTTTCGAATTCTACATATTATTCCAAAGAAAGTGAGTCCAAATGCGACTGGAATGCTTCATATCCACGGCAAGAAAGTCGGTAAAAACATTGTTTTTAAAGAATTGTTTTTTAAAAAAATTTTATAATGATTGGTTTCATAATTATATTATTATAAATCTTTATTCACACGAGTTTGATTAGTTGTAACAGTAATAGTTCTATAAAATTTAAAAGACATCAAATTCTTAATCTTCATCTTTTAAAGGCAAATGTTTTAAAATCTTGCCTTGTCTCATGGGTTAGCCGGATGTATAAACGTAAAATTTGTGAAAAATAAATTGTTTCTAGTTATTAAAATCTTTGTAAACCATTATTTATTCGTGATACACTTTACTAGTACTATTATGCCATGTTTTGAGTAATTTTTCGTAGTCTATTTGTAAAGTGAAACATAATAGTCTTGACTATTGTTATTTAATAATTTCATTTGTGTCGATAAATGTTGTATCATATTAACAGATTAAAGATTAAAAAACTAAATATTTCATTGTCGTTTGGACTAATTTTCTTTACAATGTTTTGTAGAATTCGAAAAATTTTAACATTTAACGTTTACAAAGGTAAAAATAAAAATGTCGTGGAAACTAGACTTTTAGTTCACTTTTGACTTTTACCTTTGTGAATAGTTCTCACTAGCTAAGCAGTAATTAAATAAATATTATATTTTTAAAATAAAAATTCACTTATTAAGTATTATTTAATTATAGTTTATTCAGTGAATTCAAGATGATCACAACAAGCAACTTAAAAAAAAATTGTACTGTGCGGCAGCTCTAGTAGGTGAATCATTGTTGGCCACCGGCCGGCCCGGAGAGATGGTCGGCATGAAGTTCCCAGAAGTGCTATAATCCCCTGGGAATCACGACCGAGCGGAAAGACTATAAAATACGTGTGCTGTGTAATTTATTGGAAAAATCATTCTACTATGTCTTATTTATGTATTACTTACTTTGAATGAATTATAGCCTACGATTAAAGCAAACAGGCCTACTAAAACGATAGTATTTAGCAAATACCTATTTGAGATGTCGAAAATATTATTATTATTATGACGCTACAACCAAGACGTTCAGAAATATTTGTGGACCGTTTGTTTGTCACTTTTATCCGATATGTTTGTTATGCTATGAGAAATTTCTATTCATCAACCAAGGTCGAACGTTTCGTGTGGCCTAATACAATGAAACGGAACCTTTAAAAGGCTTCAACATGTGATGAACTAAATTATTACTACAAAATTTCGTGTAGGCCTATAGGCCTATAACTTGAAAGAATTGAGAATCGACTTTAGAATAGAGAATCGAAATCGGGCCATCGTTAATTATAAATGTCTGGAGTCAGCATTTCATGAGAAAGGGAGAATCTGCTTTAGTGGGCAGATAAGGTGGAGTCACTGTGTCTCACTCCCCAGAACACTGCAGAGTAAGCTGCCGCCGATCGGTTGACAATGCAGACTCGTGGAGCCGGTTGAAATAAATGGATTTTATCAGCCTAGTGGCGCCAATTTATCTGAGCACGTAAAACCAGCTCAGCAGTTTCTCTTCTTCAACTAAGTCCTAACGTCCATAGATTTTGAAATTAATGGTGTAACACAAAGTGCTACATCACAGTCAGGGGATTGTCACCTTTTATTGTAAACAGTTGTCAGCTAATCATATATATAAATAGTCGGAGACGTGACATAAGCCCTATCCATGCGTACGTTTACATTATCAATCTTTATGTGAATATATATTTCCCTTTTCATTCTGAAGGATTTAAAATTATTATCATAATTTTCCTAGAGATCATTGTACAAACGATGAAACTCTCCGTAGCGACCTCTTGTGCCTAAGATACCATTAACCCACTCACGTGTTTTTTTTTCGTTGTCTTCGTCTAATTAATTGCGAAGAATCTAACAATAAAAATGATGATTCACCACACATTCTGAGCACACAAATGGTTGTTAACCTGAAGATGAGTTAACACAACTGACTTTGTCGTACGACAAAACATTGAGTAAAGGACGCATGACGGCGTGTAACGACTTCGTACTTTATCGTTGCTGTCCTTACGCGTCTGAAGGACGAGAAGCCTTACGTCCTCCCTGCTTAGAGGGATTCGTAACTATGCAGTAAAACTGAGGCTTTCAATCTTACAAGCTCAGCTCTCTGCTTTATCCACTGACATGAGGTCGAGCCCCCTCTCATTATATTTGGTCATACTTCGTATGAAACTGGTGACGACAATTAAACGTCAGGAAATTTTATGTAGTTTTTTCAATAAATTAGAGACAAGGACTTTATAATAAATTATGACTCTCGCCTATGCTTCAGAGATGTAATCCTTCAGCGCAGATACCATAACACAGTAACAAGCAATATAAAGTAAAGACGTATATAAGGGGGGCTCGAGCCCCCTCAAAATTTCAGACAAAGAAAGGGAAAATAGAAGATACATGACCATTTATTATTTTCTATAAGCTGAGCTTCCATACCTTCTATTCTTATTGTAGTGGTTTATTTTAACAATGCATTCTGAAATTTTTTTAATTATTCTAAAGAAATCCAAAACAAAACTAAAACATGTGTTTTAAAGACATTAATATAAAAAATTTTACCGTGGGAAGTCCATCGGACAAGCATTTTAAGCCGTTGCAGGCATATCTAACATACACCTAATGCATAATGTGGCAACACTGGAATGTAAAGGCACCACTTTCTTGGTTAGTTATCTAACTATTGGCGAGTGACACGAGTACGTACATAAAGAGAATCTTGCAGCGATAAATAGTGTATATAGTGTTATGTAATAAAAGTGAGGAGGAAAACATACGAACACACAAGAAGACAATCGTATTGAGTTACTCTTACACGGACTGTGACGTCATCTGTCACTTTAAACTGGTACCGCACCCTCGTAGCGCATTGGCCGTGCTGTGCCAACACATCGAAAACCAGTTTTGTTGCGAGAAATTTCCCTGCACAAACAGCCGAGCGGTAGCAATTTCACGCGCTAATGCATCCCGGTAGCGATTCGATCAGACATCAATATAATTTTTTAAAGACTCTGTAACAAATTTATTGCTTTAAATTGTCAATTCATAGCTTAAAAGATATAATTCAAGCTTTCATTGCTATTTTTATCTTCAACCGATCCCAAAATAAAACACTTTGACAAAAATCACAACAATTTTTTTTGTAATTGTAAAAATTCTGAAATTTATAAATATGACATACAAGTATATGTGCTACAACCTATTAAATTTTTAACACGATTGGTTTACTAGTTTTTATATTATAAATTTTCAAAGTCTAGCATTGTCTGAAAAACGCCAAAAAACTGGTACTTTTTTCATTCAACCCGCTGAAAGACAAAGTTAAAACTGCAAAAAAATTAAGTTTACATTAATAGACGCAAAATTAAATTTATGAAATTTTGGTGCATCTTGTTTTGTTATAAGTATATCGGCTGCCTTGTAGTAAAAGCGTAAACTTGAGTATCAACACTGTTTGACCCGATGGTAGGGCCTACCCGCGCAGTTCGACCATATCCCCTAGAGATCCAGATATAAACCTCTAACTGATTTCGTCCCGCCCTAACCCACTTCTTGCGACTGTAACATCGGGTGTTTATTTTCTGATTCTTCGTCTCTCCTTTTTCGTTTCCTACTATTACACTCTCCTTATATATATCTTGTATAAATTTTCAATCATTAATAAAATACTTTTTATACATCTATTCAATTTCAAGTAAACATTTTCAACCTGTAGTGGATGACAATTGATGTCAGTACAGTTTTTACAAATATTTATTCATTTATTGAATTTTAAAAAGTTATGTCTCGGTCGTATTCGAACTGAATGACTACGTGTTTGAAATCCCACACTTTGGCACTAACTTAACTCTGCCATAACTAGAAATCTATTACTTAAAGATGTATACGAAATAATAAGAGATAGGTTCCTTGTAATAGTGAAATAATGCAAGAGATGGATAGAATGAGATATTATAGACCCCCTTCAGCTTCGTAAATTAAAAACGAGAAATAAAGTGAATAAATAGTAACATGCAAAAGTAATAGTCTAACACCATACGATACTGTATAGTGAGGAAAATGAAAATTAGCAAGGAAATTTACTTCTATTTTGCCACTTAATATTGTGATTCTGTAACATGTATATACATATTGTAATTATAAAATAAAAAGTTGAGAAATAATTATTTTCTTGACATCAATAGGAATTGTGTTGAAATTGTTTTTATATTACTTGTTCATTATTAGAAGACCTCTGAGATGCTTCTCGTAAGATGCTATTTTCGCGACTAAGCTATTATATTTTTTATGTTACTCTGTCAGTGACGTCACGATAGTTACCCTCGGCGAATACCGACATATCGCTCTTGCAAACAGCGCCTAATGGCAAATAAAGTTATTTTCATTCATGCTTATGTCCTTAGCAACATACATGCTTATGTCCTTAGGAACATACGTGCTTATGTCCTTAGGAACATACATGCTTATGTCCATGCTTATGTCCTTAGGAACATACATGCTTATTTCCTTAGGAACATACATGATTATGTCCTTAGGAACATACATGCTTATGTCCTTAGGAACATACATGCCTATGTCCTTAGGTACATACAGGCTTATGTCCTTCGGAACATACATGCCTATGTCCTTAGGAACATACAGGCTTATGTCCTTAGGAACATACATGCTTATGTCCTTAAGAACATACAGGCTTATGTCCTTAGGAACATACATGCCTATGTCCTTAGGAACATACAGGTTTATGTCCTTAAGAACATACAGGCTTATGTCCTTAGGAACATACAGGCTTATGTCCTTAGGAACATACAGGCTTATGTCCTTAGGAACATACATGCTTATGTCCTTAGGAACATACATGCCTATGTCCTTAGGAACATACAGGCTTATGTCCTTAGGAACATACATGCTTATGGACCCGAATATGAATCACACTTATTTGAATGAGCTCATAAAATGAAGTTCTAAAATCACTGTTAAAATACCGACATTTATAAAAAGTTTTAAATTATTTATAGGGCGTTGTACGACACTAATGTTTGTTAGATAATTTTTTATTTTGTTAATTCAAAGTAAAGGAAATAACTTGGAAAATACAAGCGGAGATGAATCACATGTTCAATAAGTCCACAGTATTGCTTTGAATCTTCTTGAAATCATGCTCGTGCATTTCGGATGACTCCCCCACACAAATCTTCTGAAATGATGCATCAACAACCAGGTGATTTCAAGCCCTGGAAGACACAAATACTATATTCTAATTGACATCAGCAAAAACCTCTACTTAATTATAACTCTCAGGAAACTTGTTTCGCACTAGATCAGTGCATTGTTCAATGCTGTGAATCACTGACAAGACTGTTGCTTCGTTTAGTATATTGCTTGACTAACATAACACAAACAAGCAAACATTCTATATTCGTTCAAAAAAGCAATAAACAGTTCTGAAAACTCAAAGTTGCTTGTTTTTATCATCTTGAATTCACTGATTAAACTATAATTAAATAATATTTAACTATGTGATTATGTAAGAGCTTACTTGCTGACGCGTTTCGAAACAATCGTTCCTCTTACGAAGCATGGAGTAGAGCTTCCTTGAGAAAAACGATTGTTTCGAAACGCGTCCGCAAGCAAACACTTAAGTAAACACTTGGTTAAGTATTATTTAATTATAGTGAAAACTTGGATATACAAACACCACAAAAAACCCACCACAACACATTCTAAACAACAAAATACTCACAATCAAACACTATATTTTAACGCATAATTAATAACTACTTTATGAACCACAAACATCACAGAACAACAAAACACCACAGACTCACACCAACACAACAAACCTGAGCAACAGTTTTGCCCGTGTCTCACAATATTCAACAAACACCACAAAAACCAACTACAACACATTCTAAACAACAAAATACTCACAATCAAACACCATATTTTAACCCATAATTAATAACTACTTTATGAATCACAAACATCACAGAACAACAAAACACCACAGACTCACACCAACACAACACACCTGAGCAACAGTTTTGCCCGTGAATCACAGTATTCAACAATGCGTCTGCTGAAAAACATCAGTCAGTAGTAATTGCCAAGTAATATCGATAAAAACAATTAAATAATCCTCAAGATATAGGCCTACACCTCAAACATAAATACTGTTTAAAAAATTGTATAAGTAATGGTGTTGGATACATAACCTTACTTTACTAACCTATACCTACAAGAAGGATTCTTTACGTATAACTCTATTTTATACTACATTATTTAATATTTATATTAACTTATTAAAATATAACTACAGAGTATTGTTTACAAAAAAAACTAAAGCGTGATGATTCTGAAACAAAAGGACATTTGTAGGGTGCCACCACTACACTGTTGGGTGTACATGAAAGGAAATACAGTTTATAACCCTATGTCACAGCGTCAATATAGCGTTCATTGCTCCGCCCTAATGCGAGTACAATTATACTCGTTTTATGCCTAGAGAACCATTTCCCGATCGCATTTTTATTCTCAGTCGACTAATTTTATTCTAGTGAACATTTTTTGGCGCACATGAACAGAAAAGTCTTCGAGATGGCGTCTAACTAGAATAACATCCAATAACATAAAATAGCAATAAACCCTAGATGAAGGACGCGTAACTAGTTACGTGGTTAGCCTGTGTTCAAAAACATTATTATTATTTGTAATAATTCGTTTGACAATCCTAAACAGAAAAATAAGGCCTTGGCGCTGGGGAGACTCGGCGTTGAGGAGACGCCACGGTTAGTTTATGGCCTTAGCGCTGGGGAGACTCGGCGTTGAGGAGATGCCACGGTTAGTTTACGGCCTTCGCGCTGGGGAGACTCGGCGTTGAGAAGATGCCACGGTTAGTTTATGGCCTTGGCGCTGGGGAGACTCGGCGCTGAGGAGACGCCACGGTTAGTTTATGGCCTTGGCGCTGGGGAGACTCGGCGTTGAGAAGACGCCACGGTTAGTTTATGGCCTTGGCGCTGGGGAGACTCGGCGCTGAGGAGACGCCACGGTTAGCTTATGGCCTTGGCGCTGGGGAGACTCGGCGCTGAGGAGATGCCACGGTTAGTTTATGGCCTTGGCGCTGGGGAGACTCGGCGTTGAGAAGACGCCACGGTTAGTTTACGGCCTTGGCGCTGGGGAGACTCGGCGTTGAGGAGACGCCACGGTTAGTTTACGGCCTTGGCGCTGGGGAGACTCGGCGTTGAGAAGACGCCACGGTTAGTTTATGGCCTTGGCGCTGGGGAGACTCGGCGCTGAGGAGATGCCACGGTTTATAAGAAGACTCATTTATAATTGAATAAATCTTGCTACAACTATTTCAATATAATGATAATCACATATATATATTTTTATTCCATTTTTTTAAATGAATTCTTCCTTGGAAGCATCTGACACTTTTAAGAACCAACATCAATTGAATTCTTAAAATAAAACTTTTTTTCAGTAAAATGTTTAATATCTAATAAAGTTTTCATTCAATTACATTTTTTTAATATTAACTACATCAAGTAGATTATATTAAAAGCTTAAATATTTTCTTTAAATGAAATATTCTGTTCTGTCGGCTAGTCCTACTGGCTGCCAATTTTTAACCAAATCTGTGCCAACAGATACATTCTAGGTTATATGTCTATATATAAATATTGAAGTCCTGACTGACTGACGCACAGCCGAAACTATAATGATAGACATGAAATTTACGGGGAACCTTCGTTATACTACGTAGGGGCGCACTAAGAGAGGAATTTGCAAAATTTTTATTTTAAAGGGTAGAAATCAAAAAATGCCGGTTAGATATCTACCATAAGAAATACACATATTTCACATCAGCTTGGCTATATAATGTAAACAGTTTATCCGATCGACATGAAACTTTGGGAAGTTATTGAACGCACTCCTGGGAGAGTTCTATTATAATCGGTGCCTAATTTGAGAATTCTAAGTCGATATTTTTCTTAAAACAATAAAATCAATTAAAATTCGACAGCTTACTTTTCTGACCGAGCATTCAGAAACTTATATTAAAATTAAGAATTAATAATATAGATGCAATTAATAGATGGCGGTGATCATGCTGTGACGTATAGCTGGTATTTGAATTAGGTGAATAGTAGATTTCATACAACAATTAAAGTTAAATTTTTACTCTTTATGACTGTGATTTTTGAGGAAATACTTTAAAGTAATAAAAATATACAATTTACTACTCCTAACATATTTTATTGCACTTCTTAGTGAAATAATTCTTGGATTTTCTTTCAGCATGCCAACAGAAAATATTAATGTTAATGGAGTGATTATTATATTGCGTGTTCTAGAGTAAGCTTTTGAAGTGGTTAAGTGATTCTTGCTCTAGATGGAAGAACCACCAATGTTGTATATACAGAGGTTTTGGGATAATCAAAATATCAAAAATAAAATGACCAAAAATCTAGATTTATTTATATATTTTATAATAAAAAGACAAGTACTTTAATAATAATTTTTATCGTGTTACATTCAAAACATCACATTTAAAACTCATTATCTCAAAATATTATTTGAATCTTTTTTTCAGATGGATCAATATGTAGTTAAAATATGGAAAAAAGATTGGTAAAATAATCTTATATATAAATTTTTGTAAACCGATTTGAACGAATGTTTAAAATAAACTACTTTTTTCAATTTCATTTACTCAATTAACAATAGGAACTATTTTTATTAGTAAATATATATACATTTTATACTGTCAACTATCATGATTTTTATGTAAAGTGTGACAACTTTAAACTTGCGCGGGGGAAGCCGCGACGTGAGCGCTAGTAGTAAAGTATCTATAAATATGTACTGTAATATAAAGTAAAACCTTTGCTTTATTCTGTTGTGAGTATGTATCTGTGCGTGTGTGTGAGAGAGAGAGAGTGAGAGAGTATATGCGCGCGCATGTGTGGTGTGACAGAGCAGGTGCCAGCGCGCCTGCGCGTGTGTTACGAAAACGAAATTTCATATACTAATAATAATTTATATTTTGCTGAGCTTGAAATCACTTATTTCTTATTTATAATGTTTGGGTAACGTATGTGGAAAATAGGTCGAACCATTCTGTAGAATATTACTATGCTTGAACGCATTGACAATTTTAGAGTGGATTCCTAGCGAATATTTTTGAGACAATAGAGCGGCCGCAACACAATAAAGAACCGTACCTACTGCCAATTTTAGACTATATTTCTAGAGTTTATATTCCACACAATAGAATGGTTTTTCCCTTTACTTGTAAGGAATTGATTTGAATGGTTCAGTACCTCACCCTGAGAACAAATGTAGCGACAAGCCTGGGTCTGTAGACACGTGCGTTGGTTAGAACCGTTACTCTGGCCGCATAACTTAATTCTTAGAAAAAGCTAATTTTGGCCGATCAGGGGGTAAAAATATTACAGTACTGTAACACTTAGCAAAGTTGAAACTATTTTTTTGTCAATACAATTTCTAAATAAAGTTTGCCATGCGCTTAGGAAGGATTTTATTTTGGGACGCTTTGTTAAAATGGGGAGGTGTGTCACATTGCCGCACCCAAATGTAGCCTAATTCATTGTACTATATTTTAACAATGAATAAGAATAACTAGGCTACAAATAATAAGTAACAAGATTATTAGGTAACTTCAATTATTATCGCAAAAAATAAATTGTAACTTTCACTAATTACTTGGAATAATTTACTGTGGTTTAGTATTAATAAATAATACACACAACCTCTAACCACAAATATTTTTATTCACTCTTGTGTATATTTCGGTTACAAAGTAACCATCCTCAGAGACATGATAATACTGTACATACTCCTCAGAATATGTATTGTCATGTCTCTGAGGATTGTTTCTCTGTAACCGAAATGTACACAAGACTAAAACACAAATATTTGTGGTTAGAGGTTGTGTGTAATATTTATTCGTAAGTTTGTGAAACGTTTTCCTTAGCATAAAACTAAAATTAATTCATACAATTTAACTAATGAATTAATATTTGAAAAAACTGTGTTAACATCAGGTATCGTGTAATACAAGTTTAAAAATATGTATTTGAACTTGAATGGCTGAATAAAAAGTATTTTATTAACCAAAAGAGTTGAAAAATTGAACAAGATTTAAAAAGAGTGTTCAATACTGTCGACGCAGAAATTATGGATCCCTGAGTTTGAGCTTCAACTACAAGCGAACCGTGCTAGAATAAAACTATCCACACCATTGATTAAAACGATTTTAGCACGATATTTGCTAAGCTTAGCTCAAGATTTAAAGAAAAAAGTACTTTTTTATTGTAGTGCGACGTTAAAGCATATCTGCATAAAAACTACTGGCCCAATCTTTGTGAAATTTTTATACCATATTATATGATTCATTAGTAGCTTAAAAATGGAATTTGAAAACTTTATCTCATTTATTAGGGAAGTTGCAATAGATTTAGTACAGCAACTTTATCTCACGGCTCCCTTGTGAGCAACTGGTTTTTTGCTTGTTTTAAAGAATAAAATCTCAACATATACAATTTTTATAAACTGTTTATGTATGATTTTGAATTCATTACGCTATTAATACCGTATTTATTTCATACAGAGGAGCGTACGACCGCCTCAGCTACCTGAGGGGAAAGGACGAGGCTAAGGAGATTACACGCAACCTCAGTATCAAATGAAAACCAATAACGTTACGAATTCAAAATCATACATAAACAGTTTATAAAAATTTTATATGTTGAGATTTTATTCTTTAAAACAAGCTAAAAACCAGTTTGGTACGAGCCGTGAGATAAAATTGCTGTACTAAATCTACATTTTTAGGTAACTAATGAGTCATATAATGTGGTAGAAAAATTTCACAAAGATTGGACTAGTAGTTTTTAGGCAGATATGCTTTAAAGTTAAACTACAATAAAGAAGCGCAATAAAACCCTACTTTTTTTATATGCTAAGCAACGTCGTGCTAAACTCGTTCAGGTTATTTACTTAAAGGCAGAGTTAAACAGGCTAATTAAAGGTGTGAATAGTTTTATGCTAGTACGAATGGTTCGCGCGTTGTTAAAGCTCAAACTCAGGGGTCTATAATCTCTACGTCGTCAGTAACAGAAGGAATTTCAAAATATTTAAAACTGTTAACAAGACAATCGTAACAGTGATTGTAAGGATTTGTGGAACATCCACGAGCATCTACGAACGTCTAGCTCTGTTCGGCACTGCTCGAGAATGTTCGTTCCACACCAGAGTTACGCGCCTTTAGTATGGACCCACATTTAATGTAACGTTTGTAATCGAATTTACGTTACAAACTGGAAAATTCCAGGAGTTCGGTTCTTGCTGAGAACTAATTTCAATCGCTGCCTGTAGCTACCCAATTTATTCGTTTCTTCCTAAGCAACAATACAACGTTCGTAGACAAATGTAAACAATGCATGTCACTCAGAGAGACTTTCTGTTGTTGGGGGAATTTCATTTGCACATTTATACTTTTGTTTTCTCCATCACACATTGTCTAAAAAATCCCTAATGTTGCTACGTTTTTTGTATCCCTAGGCCCTCATAGACCCATGGACTGACAGTCCAGATGTAGTCTTAGAACTATAAGGTACTTTGAAAATTTTTACAATGCTGATTTCTGCTAATCAGCGAAGAGCTTCAATGTATGAAGAAAAATTAAATAAAAATTCTTGTTTATGAAAGTGTAATTTTATTGTGTATATATAAAACAAGAAAAAGAAATTAATCAAAGGATTACTATATATATATATATATATATATATATATATATATATACTGTATATATATATATATATATATATATATATATATATATATATATATATATATATATATATATGTATGTATATCGCAATATGTATTCTTGTGTATTAATAAAGAAATAAGTCAAAATACAACTACAAGAATAATTATTGAATTTACAATTCAAAGCTTTACGTTAACAGTACCAACATCATCAGGAATATTAACATCATCTTTAATATTCCTGATGATGTTGGTACTGTTTACCAACGAAAAGCTTTGAATTGTAGATTCAATAATTACTTTTGTATTTGTATTTTGAATTATTCTTTAAATATATATATATATATATATATATATATATATATATATATATCGCAATATGTATTCTTGTGTATTAATAAAGAACTAAGACAAAATACAAATACAAGAATTATAATTGAATTTACAATTCAAAGCTTTTCGTTGGCTAACAGTATAAACATCATCAGGAATATTAAACAATTAAAATTAACATATGTGCAAATTAGATCAAATAAATAGCTATGCCAAATCATAATGAAAACAAAATAAGAGAGAAAAACATTATCTATCAAATTGCACACAATATCAAGAGCACAGTGGTACAATATATTACAATAAAAATATTGAAAAGAACCCCAATACCACAAAAATAATCAAAAATAACAAATAAAACAAGTTGCTTAAGATTAAACCCTTATGTACATTTCGATGACCATGTCATCATCATCAGAGGGTCTTGTTACAAAACACAATCTAGCACACAAGAAGTTACAAACTAGAATGATCATTCTAGTTTGTAACTTCTTGTGTGCTAGATTGTGTTTTGTAACAAGACCCTCTGATGATGATGACATAGTCATCGAAATGTACATAAGGGTTTAATCTTAAGCAACTTGTTTTATTTGTTATTTTTGATTATTTTTGTGGTATTGGGGTTCTTTTCAATATTTTTATTGTATCAAATTGCAATTAAGAATGGCTATAAAAAGAGAACTGTTGATAAACTTAATTATAATATTTTAAAGAAACAAAATAACAATCTAATTTACAAAAATAATGATGAAAATGTCATATGGACTTCATTTACATTTTTTGGTAATGAAATAAAAAAATATCACAAAATTTTTTAAAGGTAGCAACATAAAATTCGCATATAATACTAATAATAAATTAATAAATATAATGAATAATAATAATATTATTAATATACATGAAAAAACGGTGTATATAAATTAGAATGTGATTACTGTAATGAAGTTTATATAGGACAAACTAAGAAAAAACTTAAAGATAGATATAAAGAACATTTTAATGCATATAAAAAGCCAGAAATTTATAAATCAAATTTTGCTAGTAATTGAATTAATAATAATCACATATTTCCTAATATAGATAATATGATACTTGTAATAGAAATTAACAAAGGCCTGAGAATGAATATTTATGAAGCTTTAGAAATACATAAATATAATACTAATAATGAGTTGATAAATGAACAAATACAAGTAAAATCTAAATTTGATAATATATTCAGTGTTTGTAATGTTAGGGCAGCAAAATAAAAGTTTAACAACATTGTAATTGATTTGGCATAAAAGAAACAGTACTGTTTCTTTTTAGGCCTAGAATGTTTGTAACCTTCTGATGATGCTAACTGTGTTGGCGAAATGTACACCAAGGGTGTTTAAATATTTGTAGCAAGGGTTATTGTTATTTATTTATCATAATTACGCTACTGTGCTCTGTATAAAATTTCATCTGAAATCTATATTAACAACGCAACTAAATTATATTTTTCAAATGAATTATGTTAAGATTAAATATTTTATAAAGATTTTACAAAAGGTTGGCCATCTTTTCTCAACTTGCCCGATGTATAATAGACAAATGTGGATGTACAATATAATTATATCGTATAATCAGACACGGCTTTCCACAACGTGACTTTGCCGACCACTGTAGTATTTTTAAACTCGTCAGTAACATCTACATTAATTTCAGACATTAAGTTTTGTTTTTTAAAGAAACAAAAGATGAAATAATATTACTTTCTGTAATACCCTGCTAATTTTTTATTCCAAAATATACTTCAGGAAATCTACTTTAACAAAGCTTGTGGTTGTAGTTAAAAATATATTATCTTAGCAACAATGTTGTCTTGTATTCACTTATCACTTACACTTTAATGTACTTAAAGAAAAATCTTACTTGGTATATTTGCGAGTCGACTTTCGAGAATTACATACGCTCTTTTTCAAGATTATTGAAAAGAATGGTTCTTGTAGAATTTTTAGAATTTTCGTGAATATTTTTTTAATCCAGACGTTATTAATTTATTTTTTTTTAAATTTTGGACTTCAATTAATTTACTTTTGCTTTTTGCGAATCCTTAATACTGCGATGGTCACGCGGATTACTATTGTATTCCAGGGGTAAATTTTTGTGTGCTTTTTTGGGGCTTGTAGATTTTTTAGAATCTTCGTGTAAAAACTACTTCCGTGAATATTGTTTAATCCAGACGTTATTAATTAATCTTTTAAAAATTTTGGACTTCAATTAATTTACTTTTGCTTTTTGCGAATCCTTAACACTGCGATGGTCACGCGGATTACTATTGTATTCCAGGGGTAAAATTTTGTGTGCTTTTTTGGGGCTTGTAGATTTTTTAGAATCTTCGCGTAAAAACTACTTCCGTGAATATTGTTTAATCCAGATGTTATTAATTATTATTTTTTTAATTTTGGACTTCAATTAATTTACTTTTGCTTTTAGGGAATCCTTAACACTGCAATGGTCACGCGGATTACTATTGTATTCCAGGGGTAAATCTTTGTGTGCTATTTCGGGTCGTTAGGACTTAAGACCTCGACTGGCCGTCTACCTTTCACACTCCCCCCCCCCCCCCACTGTTACCAGTCAAGTAGCAGAACTGTAAGTTGGCACATTAATTTTTTTGAATATTTTTAATTCAAGTTTCTCGATGTAATCATCTTGAATTCACTGATTAAACTAATTTTAAACTACTTAACTAAGTGAATACGTAATTGCTTACTTGCTGATGCGTTTCAAAACGATCGTTCCCTTTACGAAGCTAACCCTCTACTGGGTTAAGTTTTAATTCACCTGGATTACAATAGTAATCCACACGACCACTCATGATATGTTTCCTATACATGAAGTAGTTTAATATTTCGTATTTTAAATAGATATTTTGATATTTTTTGTGTGAAAACAATTATTTAAAATAGAAACACATTTATGTGTCTCAGCCAGTGCCTGAACAAATACAACGCTGGCTTGCCGGAACTGAAAGTGTGTTAGGTTGTCCTAACCATGGCATAACTTAGTTTTGTTATATATTACTTTTGTGATACAATGAAAAATGTTTTCCACCACATTTGTTTCCTAAATAGCCCATAAAATACCCTAAAATCCTTATAAGATATTTCTAAAAAATGTTTATATTTTAAAAGCTATTTCAAAGTGGATTACAATAGTACCACTCATGTTGCTTACTATTTTTACGCGCCACCACTGCAGTGTTAGTAATAATAAATCAAGATATTTGGTGAATGTTTTAGTTTATATTTTACAAAGAACCTCAAATATCAATAATCCCCTCGCAGCTTTATTTAATTCCTTAGTTTTCTTAAGTAAATTATTCTTTCACGTTGGGAATAGTTATACATAATCGATAACGTAGGTTAAAAACTTAATTTAACTTTTTTTCAGTATAAGCAGCATTTTGCAAATGACCTTAAATCTGACTTCTACTATACGGATTGAAAAATACAGACAAAAATGATTGATTTTTCAGTTTATCTTTTTAGTAGATTTCTTTAGTGCCTAATCGGCGTATTAAAAAATGTCCAGTTATTGTTTCTAACAGACTGGACGTTTGATGGTGATATCTTATTTTCAACTTGCTGTTTAACAAAAGAATCACTATTAAAATAACCCAGATGTTTATATCTTTGCATTTCCGAGTTACCTCCAAGAGAGGTTAACCCAGTCTCCAAATACCTCGTAAACTTCAAAACAATTTGCCAACATTTTTATTGCTACCAATGAAATCTTAACGAGTTGAACAGTGCCTATTTATTCAGCGAACGTTACTGTGTGCAACGTATTCATAAACCCAAAACTAAAACGTAGATTACAGAACAATGGGAATCATTGTTTGACTCGTGTATGTGTGTGTAGTTCAATCCAAAGCCGCCTGGCGCGCCACATTCCGCGCACGGAAAATACGTTGAATTAGGCCATTCTGTCTCGCCAAGTGAACTCTCTGTTCGTATATTATGTGCTTGGTACTGTTATAATGGCTTCGTTAATCTGTCGCCAAAATTCGGAGCCCCTAAACAGCGACGATTTCTTTATGCTATTATTTGACCAGCGTTTCTGCATCTGAATTCATTTAAGCGAAACGTTCTGACATTACTTCACACAAATCTGTTTCCATCTTAATTATTTTTAGATATTTAAATGAAAATATTTTTTAAAATACAAACGTAAAAATTTTTCTAAGAAACCTTGAATTTTATTATTCATGCAAAGTCAAAATTATACATTTATTATTACAGTAAGCACAGAAAATTACTCGTAACTAATATTTCACATATTTATATGCAGCATCACTCCACAAAGTTACAGGCCAAATCATTTAGAGAGAACAAATAAGTGATTATAATAAAAATAATTTGTAAAAGTGGAAAATATATTGCATTAACATTATATGAAATACTATCGTTTGGATAAATAATTTATTTTTTATAAGTCAGTCAGAGAAGGACTGGTGGCCCCTGAGGATTTACAGCGTCGGTGTCCTGTAAATCGCGCCTTGTGAAATTCTCGCCCCGTACGTCCGCACGCAGTGTAAATCGCGACAAGCAGGTCCTCACTTCACCTGTCAAGTGTATTCAAAAGAAACTGATTCCCATTACACTTTATCCAGGCTTTGGACTGGCTAAATGACAAGTGCAAGTTATTGGTATTTAGGCGTGTTTAAAATTAGCTTTAACCTTTGTCATTTTTTGCTCATTTTTATTTCAATATTTGTATTTTTTATATTTTAATAGTTTTTCAATAGTTAGTCCAATCACTCAAGCTTTTGTAGGAACGATATTGATTTCAAATGTCCCCATCTTCTTCATACTTCTGGATTATTTTCCCCAGCCTTTCGTCTAGTTGCATGTAGGTTGTTTTTCTTCGTTTTCCTTCCATACTCAACTCTATCCTTATTAACGAGCATGCTGAATTTTCTGCCTCTTTCTTCATACATTGGATTACATCTCTGATTTTAGGATGCGGTTTTCCAAGTGTGTTATTAATACTATTGTGCCAACCTTCTACGGCGTTAGTCGTACGATGGCGGCGTCTGTAGCAATTCCAAAGGCTAACCGGCACTTCTTCATTTTCCATCCATCTCTCTACAAAGTAGTCGAAATATTCTGACAGCTTTGTGACATTAGGTGCTTGTGAATGTATCTGGAGCCAGCCATCAATCACATCTTCGGGCCGAAGAAACGCTAGCTCAGCACACATGCGAATCAGCAGTCTTATTTCCTCATTTTCCCTGTATTCGCGAGTCAATCCCAATTCTTGCACTTTTCGCCATAGACACTTCTTCATATGGAAATGACACCCGTATACTTAAGCAGATGGAAACACAACTCCCAGTGCAGAAATCACTGTCGCTTCAAAATCCACAGTTACGTTTTTTTGACTCCATTCTGGAACGTGTTTTAATATATCACGGAACAGCTGAATATATGTTTCCTTTTTCTTGTTTGGTAAAAATGCGAAGACTACTGGATATATATTGGTTTCGGTCTCTGAACTTCCATAGTCTGCGTGGATTGTATAAACTTGAGCAAATTGTTTACTACAACTTTTAAAGGTGCCGTCCATAAAAAAAAGTCTATTTTACTATTCAAAACTTCCTTTCCTGTTTTTCTAAAGAGAAAACTATCAGGGATGAACCGGGGAGGTGGCGGGTAATTCCTGGTCATTCCCCTTATTAAACGGCTGTCAAATGACGCTCGCGGTCGATGATTCAGTGGTAAGCTCGGTTCAGGTAGACAGGGCGCGATTTACCCAGATTTTTGCATGGGCGCGATTTTCACAGGGCGCAATTTTCAGGCATTCACAGCGTCTGCCACGCGACACTGGCTGCAGGTAGGAATTTGGTATTAGGGTTGTTTGTTAGGACTGGATCTGAGGAGGGGTTTCTGCATGGCAGGACGTTTTATTGGTGGGACGGAAATTTATTTTATTTTTATCACTACCCGCATTTTTATTTATCACTGCCCATTTTTGATTCATCCCTGTCCCATACTATATGCATTGCCTATGTCTTGGAATTCTAACAATTACTCTAATTAGAAGAATAGATAGAAGGTAGGGTAACAAGTTAGTCAGGGTTTGTTTGATTTTCAGTTAAAGTAATTCCATAACAAAACAAATTTTACAAGTTTACTTGCCAACAGACTACGTTTAAATTTTCCAAATAGTAACAATATTCCTTTATGTTCCCATTCTACTACAATAAAAATATTGACAAACACCCTAGTACCACCAAAATAACCAATATTACAAGTTACCTAAGATTAAACGCTCCGTACATTTCGATGACCGTGTCATCATCACCACAGGGTCTTATTACAAAATTACAATCTATAATACAATAATTCACTAACCAGACTGATTTAATATTAGTTATTTTTTTGTTATTGATATTGTGGTAGGGGATTGTTTGGCAATATTTTTATTGTAATCTATTTTTATTGTACCATTGTTCTCTTGATATTGCATGTCTCCATTCTCTCAGTCTATAACAGGGGGCGGCAACCCATAGTCTGCCCGCAAAATTTTGATTTTGTGCTGCCCTTCTCCGCTTGTAGTATTTTGAATTCTGAGCGGTCCGGATAGCTTACTCTTACGGGTTAGAACACAAATAGTTTGCTCAATGGCTACAACCATTACACTAGCCACAACAATTACGCCTAATAATAAATTACAGACTCGATGTAAGTGGAAAGTAGTGTCCACGATGTGGGTACAGGCAAGTTCACCCCTACGGCAATTGTTTTATTTTAGTAAAACTTTGTTACTTTTTAAATGAACGTGTTTTATTTCATTACTTTAGCACTTAAAAAAAATTAATATTTGTCGGAATTGAGTTAGAAAATTGTTAGAATTGTAATAAGGAAGTAAGTAGCTTATTTTATTAAAATTATTTTAAAGTCCATTACAACCCTTTACCACCCTTTCTAGCATTACTAGTAAAGTCATATTTAGTACTGTATTAAAATCAGTTACATTATCGGTCTAAAATTAGGAAATATAGTACATTTCTTGGTTATTTTGTATTTGTTAGGTTACAGGCATGCTAGGTTACAGGTTAGCTAGGTTGAACGTGCAGCCCTCAAGAACAAAAGGTTGCCGACCCAAACTCTACAGACACACAACAATCATTTCAATCTACCACTGCATCTGTTTTTTTATATTTTTTAAAATGCATAATAAATTTTGTATTTTTCCAGAAACATTCTGGAGAGGGGTGAAGTCCCTCGTGCTTTTTTGAAACAATACATGTGTTTTAATATTTAGGCTAATCCTATAAAATTATGCACCATTTGTGTGTTACCGGTAAATAAAAGATTTTTTAGTTATGTTTTGACAGAGACAAAAATGTTCCACTCAAATTGCAATATAAACAACAACGGATGTAAAGAAATCGTTCACTTCTTGCGATTATCCTGAACTCTGATTCTACAATCCTGAATTCTGATTCTACAATCCTGAACTCTGATTCTACAATCCTGAACTCTGATTCTACAATCCTGAACTCTGATTCTACAATCCTGAAATCTGATTCTGCAATTCTGAACTCTGATTCTGCAATCCTGAACTCTGATTCTACATCCTGAACTCTTATTCTACAATCCTGAACTCTGATTCTACAATCCTAAACTCTGATTCTATAATCCTGAACTCTGATTCTACAATCCTGAATTCTGATTCTAAAATCCTGAACTCTGATTCTACAATCCTGAACTCTGATTCTACAATCCTGAACTCTGATTCTACAATCCTGAAATCTGATTCTGCAATTCTGAACTCTGATTCTGCAATCCTGAACTCTGATTCTACATCCTGAACTCTTATTCTACAATCCTGAACTCTGATTCTACAATCCTAAACTCTGATTCTATAATCCTGAACTCTGATTCTGCAATCCTGAATTCTGATTCTGCAATCCTTAACTCTGATTCTACAATCCTGAACTCTAATTCTATAATCCTGAACTCTGATTCATGGATGTATTCACTCTGATTCACAAATGTAAAGTATAAACACAGTGATCATAAATGTAAAGGAAATATATCTATAGTTAAATGTGATATGTTAAATTGTTAAAATTGTAGATTTATTTGTAAGAAACTAAAAACACATCTGGAAATAGCTATATGCTATCAATTAATTTTGTTCAGTTTTTTTAACTATAAAGTATATAAAAAAATTGAAAAAATTTTTTTTCAAATAATTTTTCTGAGACCGTTAGAGCTCCCAGTTCTCCTCTTATTAGGGGATTGGGCCTATTGCAGACACCCATATTCTCCTGATTGAGCCTCCAGAAATTCGGGTATGTCACTGTTAGACATTATATATATATATATATATATATATATATATATATATATATATATATATATATATATATAAAGAACAAAAGTCAAAATACAAATACAAGAATTATTTGTTATATTAATTTCTTTATATTAATTGTTTAATATTCCTGATGATGTTGGTACTGTTAGCCAACGAAAAGCTTTGAATTGTAAATTCAATTATAATTCTTGTATTTGTATTTTGACTTTTGTTCTTTATTAATACACAAGAATACATATTACGATATATATATATATATATATATATATATATATATATATATATATATATGTGAGTGTGTGTGAGTGTATGTGTGTGTGTGTGTGTGTGTGTGTGTGTGTGTGTGTGTGAGTGAGTGAGTGTGTGTGTGAGTGTGTGTGTGTGTGTGTGTGTGTGTGTGTGTGTGAGTGAGTGTGTGTGTGTGTGTGTGTGTGTGTGTGTGTGTGTGTGTGTGTGTGTGTGTGTGTGTGTGTGTGTGTGTGTGTGTGTGAGTGAGTGAGTGTGTGTGTATGTGTGTGTGTGTGTGTGTGTGTGTGTGTGTGTGTGTGTTACTGTGTGTTGAAATTTTCAATCGTTAATAATATATTTTTTATCTATCCACTCAAGTTTAAATACATTTTTTAAACTTGTAGTAGATGATACTTGATGTTAATACAGTTTTTCAAATATTAATTCATTCATTAAATTTAAAACTAATTAATTTTAGTTTTATATGGGAGGAAAACTTGCATGCCTTTAAGATGGAAGATACCGATACCACCTCATCTGAATGCGATATGGAAATTCAGGAATTGGTTCTGTTATACAGCGTTTCCAAAATTCGAGTGTAAAGTATGTGGCAGAGTGAATACATGAAAAAACGAAACACACACATGGCTATGTTGGCTCCCAGTCTTTACACGTTTACTTGCTATAACTTTCATGATTCAAATCGTATAGCACATGTAACTCGAGCAGAGTTAATAGAGATTTTAAAAATAAGCGCCAAGTACAATATGTAAACTATGGTTCAGTGTTTGTCCATTACCAGATGAATCAAACGGTCATTTACCGACATCTTGGATCCCTAGTTGCGTGGCTGTGTCATCAAATCTGTGTCTACAAACTGACGTACTGGCTCACGCGTGTGCAGACACAAATACGCATGCGCACCAGCTTGTGCGGCGCCGTCAGGAAATATGGCGGCAGAAAACTCTGCGTTGCGTACGCTGCGCCGCCTGCGTCTCAGCTTACGCCCTACCTTATTCTCAATGTAGGATATAGTCGCTTTACCTAGCCACTATTTGCTTATTAATTTTTGTAACCTAACAAATCATTTTTAATACAAAATAAAATAGTTAAAGTACTTTGGACTCCGATTATTTGTATAACAAAAGCGGTAATTGCTGATTTACTAATCGAAAAAATAGCCCATCAGTTGTAATTAGGCCTACTAAGAAATTAAAGATATAAATGTAGTTAAATGCCCATTTCCGTTAGGGAAGACATGTTAGTTAATTAGATTTAAGTTTAAGGTAAAGCATTTATATTGGCTATAGACCTGTATATTTTTACTTTTATACTTTCTTTGCTTCATGACGTAAATACAAAAAATCTATAAATAAATCAATAAATCACATAAATACAATCACATAAAAGAAACAGGACAAAAATACACAGACATTTACCATAACCTAGAAATCCCACACATCAACAAAAAAGGACCACATCTCAACACACTAGAACAATTTGAAATTTACAGACACACAAAAACACAAAGTACAAACATATTAAACGAACAAACACATTACAAATCACACATACTCTTTGGTACTATCGAAAATCTACCTTTAAAACCGTCACCGCTTGATCCAACATCTCCAAGCAGAAGACACTGATGAAGATCGGCACATAGCGATCGAAAACGTTTTGTCTCAGTAAGTTTTTACAAATTTACAAAATTTTAAGTTCGCATAGTCATAAACTAATGTTAAAGTGATTAATGTTTTAATGTTTTTGATAACTCATATAGAACGTTTTAGGGTATAAGTTATAACTTACTCAAATTGTCTTAAATGTTTAATGGATTAGTTTTGTATCTGAAACATAATTAAATTCTGTTGAATTTCCTGCATTTTTTCTGTTTATCAAGTGAAAATGAAGGTAAGAAAAGTTTTTACAATATAATCAAAGAAGATAACTGAAGAATACAATATAAATATTTTGGTAAGGTATTTGACTTCGGTGGTAGCTTTGCCCTCCTGGAAATTGATGATGTATAGAAATACAAATTTTTAATTTGGTTCTTCAAATTTATATTTCCGTTGGTATACATACATAGGAATAAAATTTAATTCTATTTTCAAAAGTTTTTATTAATAATATTTCATTAAATTTGATGTGTTGTAGTAACAACTTAAACACAAAAATTTAAGGTTAGTTTTTTGTAAGACGAAAAATGTATTATTATGATGAAATCATAACTCAACTAATACTCACTTATTCTAATTGCATATTTATATGGCTTTTTAGTATTCTTTTACAATAAATTGTTTTGTACTAGTCAAAAAGCCGTTATATAAAATATTTTTGTTATACACAAATTTAGTAAATTGTTTTGACCTCAGACGTACTAAGTTCGTTTCACTAGCTGTATCCGACCAATCACAGACAACTTATTAAAGTTCTCCCCCCTCCTCCTTCTACGCGTCTTATTTGCAAGGTCCACTTTCATTTCTGGTTCAGTAGTGTCTAGTGCAAGGAAGGCTGAGTTTAGATTGACTGTACAAGGAAGGCCATATAGGTAAGTACATTTTGTCATGTTTACGATCTTAAATTTAATTATTATTACATTTTTTCTAGAACGCTATTTACTTACGGCTAACAATAAATTTATAAATAATTTTGTAAGAAAATTGTTTCGATATTTCATGCAAGAATGAAAGGATCCCTTATATAGTTAATTTTTAGGTTAGGATATTTTCGATCACCTCATTTGAAAGATAATCTTAAATATTATGTAACAATCGTTGAATATAATAACTAGGTTCTATATACAACTTTTAAGTGAAGATTCTTTTTTAACAAATTTTGTTTTGGGGGCTGTATTACTTACTTTACTGAGCAAGCCACTTCTGAGAACTCGCAAACTGTCTCATGATATACCATTATAGTAAATCCGACAATTTACTAATTTCATCATTTTTGATTGATCCTACAGCGAATTTTTGTTCAATTAAAGGTTGTAATTTAATTTCACCTCCAATGTTAAAGGAACTATTTTGGTAGAGTGCGTTGAGTCGTTATAAGTAAACTTCGTAAAATTTAACGGTTGAAATGCACATTGTCCACCCTCATTACATTGCTTATAAAGTGAATCAAAAAACATGTTCTGAAGCTATATTGGTAATTATTGTGTGTTATTGTCACGGAAGGTATATTTTAAATATACCTATAAAGTATCCAGTCGGGATAGATTTAGTTATACGTTTAACCAAATGTACACATGTAATGCTAGATAGAGATCACGTGACGTCGCCCGGCAAAAAAGTATTACTCCACGGAAGTATTTTCCCTAAAATCGTACACGTAGGCACGGTAAATAAATTGCCCTATTGGCCAGCATTCTGATTGCTGCATAATTTTAATTCAAGTAATTATTTATTTTTAATTAGAAGAAATTCAGTTGCCTTTAATAATGAAACATACCACATAAACATCATAGCGTAAAATAATGGAATTATCTCTTTTTGTAATACGTAAATTAGTTTTTAACAATTCATATAAGACTTGAATTTTTGTAGTCCATTACGTTCCGTGAAACTTAATCGCTTTAACCGAGTTTATGACCAGGTCAGTAAGTTTTTAGAAATTTACAAAATTTAAAGTTCGGATAGTCATAAACTAAGTAAAAGTGATCATAAGACATTGAAAAATGCCTATTTAAACCCTATTTTCAGAACCTTGCATAAATGAACTCACCAAAATCCATTATTGACTTTTCTTCTATATTTGATAGAGTATTTCCTTTGTACGACTCATACGGCCTCATTCAATTTCATTCGAATTTGTTTCGACAATAGTATAACAATACATTTGTGCGTTTTATTTCAACATACTTTGCTTCAAGGCCTACGATCGTACCATTGCTTCAAGTTACGCCATTTGAACTAATTTAGATTGCTTGTGTGGGATTGTAAATGGTAGTGTCGACATAGCTATACATTTTTAAGAATATTTTACTAGATATATAGTGCACTGTTTTACAAAAACCTGATTTTATACCCATAATCTGGCCCTGGACTTCATTTTTGGACCGTGAGTATAAGTTTTCGTTAACTTTCCCGTGTTTCTAACGACATTTTGTACTGTCAATATAAATTACACGAGAAAAGTATATAAATGGAGAATACGCCAGAGAATAAAAAGGTACGGTTATTTTTTATTACGGCGGCCCCACTCCATATTTTGGATTATTGTTCAAAAGCACGAAAAGGTACGATATCCACAAAAAAAAAATTTTTTTCCTTTGAGCAAAGTTACTTTTTTCGACTTTAAAGTAGGGCAAATTTTTTTTGGCGGAAGCACAAGTTGTGAATAGGCGCGGAGTGATACTTACGTCACAGTGCTGCGCATAAGGTTGTACGCATTGTCCGCGGTACGTCACGCAAACTTACGTGTGTAGATATTTGAGAAACAACTTCTACAGTTAGGATAGATTGGTTTTAAATTTATAAAATACTGTATACCTATATTAAAATATACCGAAAAAGTGTAAAGTCAGGTTAGGTTTGGTTTTAATTTTATACATTGAATTTCATGCTTCATGATTTTACAACTGAATTTCAATGTATAAAATTAAAACCAAACCTAACCTGACTTTACACTTTTTCGGTATATTTTAATATAGGTATACAGTATTTTATAAATTTAAAACCAATCTATCCTAACTGTAGAAGTTGTGACGTACCGCGGACAATGCGTACAACCTTATGCGCAGCACTGTGACGTAAGTATCACTCCGCGCCTATTCACAACTTGTGCTTCCGCCAAAAAAAATTTGCCCTACTTTAAAGTCGAAAAAAGTAACTTTGCTCAAAGGAAAAAAATTTTTTTTTTGTGGATATCGTACCTTTTCGTGCTTTTGAACAATAATCCAAAATATGGAGTGGGGCCGCCGTAATAAAAAATAACCGATAAGGGAAGTATGTACTTTTTAAAAAAAATTCTCAGTAGTTTCATTATACTACTTTAACTAATTTTCTTAGTGGGGTAAAGCTAGTGGAGAACTGCGACTGCAAAACAAGTGGCTAGAAAACTGCAGTTGTTGACCTGCAGTGGATGTTTGTCAGCCCATCCCTTCCTTTTCAAAGCATGACCCTTGTTCCCTGCTATTGTGTTTCGGAAGCCAAATGGCGGATTGGGTCTAGGTTGAGTGTAGTTTTACGGAAAATAATTATACTTTTTGACACCCCCAGAATCCAATACACTTCATTGCAGATACCGTATTTAAGGGTTTGCGTCTTCATCGTAAAGCGCTAAGTTAAATTAAAATTAAAATTATTGTATATTTAATCAAGTGTTTATCAGAGGCTAGATTTCTTTCCACACGTGACTGTACCGCCAATTTGAAGTTCATACATTTTATAATGTGTAACCATCGATTCAGGCAGTTATGGCAAAAATTATAATTTGGGAACTAATTAGACAATTAGAGGACTGCTTGTCGGGAAAAATATACTTTGTCAGGTGACGTGTCACGTGATCTCTATTCTTATACATGTAGATTTGTTTGTTCACGCAGGCACGCTCGCACGCACACGCTCAGGTGATAATGTAAGAAAATTTATTTTATGCAGAAGGTTGTGGCCTGGTTATATTTGTATATAACCTATTTGTAAAGACTATGATTAAGTAAGAAGTTACTATACTAATTTTATAAGTAGGCCTACATATTTCATTACTAATAGTTCACCTTTTTTACCCAGATCTTAGAGTTAATATAAAATTGAACACGAAAATACGCATTAAAAATCAACTGACAAAAGTTGTGGTTATAAATCATTATTCAACTTTAAAGCCCTCTTTCCGGCGCTACCACTCGGGACCAACTGTCCGACATCGGGGTTTGGTCATTTCGAGGTTTAAAGAAACGTTTACGATAAATAATTTTTTGCTAAATAATTTCGGTATTTATTTCCCGTGCCCACGTGTAAAAAATGTATTATTTATTCAGTTCTTCTTAAAAATTAACTATAGTTCCTTTGAACTAGTTCATTGACCCTGTAAATTAACCCTTTGGACGCCAGCCGCTCGGGCCGCAGCCCAACTCCTGACCGCCAGCCGCTCTGTCCGCTGTACTAGCGAGAACCGCCAAGGCCTGTTTGAACGTTTTTGCACCGGTTTACATTTCGCTCTGGGCTTTCGTTATTTTTTATGCAAATGTAATGGTTTTTTTTGTTTTATAGATAATTACGTGGGCTATCAACATTTAGTAATTAAAAAAGCGTTACTTGTACAACAACATTATTGATAAAGCAATAATGCCTAACAGAAAAAAAAAATTATACAAAAAATCAACTTTAGATAAAAAAATTAAGTACTAAAAAAATATTTTTACATATCGCGAAAGTTTTTATTCAATTTAGTAACTAAATATCATACTGTTTGCAAATTTTCACAACTCTACTACAAAAAATAGTTTGTCAAAAACGTTTTTCAAAAAACGTTACAAATAGAAAAAAATTTATTATTATAAGCACTATTTATACAAAAGAATATAAGTTTGTAAATACTCAGATAATTTACAAAATACTTACAAGGTATGGTGATATAGGCCTTTTCGTACTAACAACAGTTCATTTTATAGTTTATAGTAGAATAAAAGTAAACAAAAATATTTACATGTGGCCACATCACTTTCTAACACAAATGTTTAGGAAGCCACAAAGGGTGGACACTTTTATTGCACTTATTACAAAAGTGTCTTTTTTTTCTTTTGCCACCTTGAGCAATACTCACACTACTGCACGCAGAACAATTTCGTTCCTTGTTATCAGGCAATCGAGCAGGAAGTCCATTTTGAGCACGCTGTACTTGAACTGACGCTTGTTCACCAATCCATTCAGCAGCAAGTCCTTCAACCAGTGCAACTTTGAATTCCAGATAGCGGGTTGTCTGTGTTGATTTTGTATAGGATGTATAAGTTAACAATCATACGACCAAAAATATGAAACGTAACCTTTTTCCAATACTTGAGCGTACGCCGCTCATCCAGGTAGCAATACAACATTTGATCGGACGAATCTACGCCGCCCATATAGGAATTGTACTGACGTATGATAGATGGCTTGCTAGTAATAAACAACTAATTTCCTCTCTCTTTAGATTTCCTTTCACTTTTTGCCGCAGCATTTGTTGACAAGAGAAGTACTTGATTTTTTGGGGATTTTTTTGGGAAGGAATGCTGACGTCTGGCGACAGCTCGCTGTATGAGAGCACGTGCCTTATCAGCTCGGCCCCCGATGACGACAAAAACAAATAGCTGAGCCAAGGTCACTGGTACTACCATCGTGAAAATTATTTTCCTGTAGTGTTCGTGACTTCAACGAAAGTCCAAAACAATAGAAACAAAATTTAAAAGTGTCTAAATACATCTTAAAAATAATGTTTTCCTGGCGGTCCGATTGATCGGACCTTGGCGGTTTTCGCCTACACATCGTCGGACCGTGGCGGTTTTCGCGTACACACCGTTGGTCCGATAGATCGGACCGTGGCGTCCAAAGGGTTAAAAAGAACTATCTCTAGAAAAAACGAGCCCGTAAAAAAAACTTCTCTCACCTTTGTGTCGTATTGGTATGAGTGTGGTGTATTGGTGTTCCTTGGTGTGCTATCGTTCATAGAATAGTTTAGTAGTGGTTTTTTGGCAAGTATACCAAAAATATAATTTATAAATAAAACTACGTTGTACAACTCAGAAACAGCAGGTTATATTTGATGCTACTTGAACTAAAGATTTTTATGAAACTTTAAATTACCTTTGCTCGTGCCAAATTTACAGATTATATTGGCAAAATTTGTAAGTTAAGTAAATAGATAAGAGAATATACAATGCTTAATGAAGGAAATGCTGGTCTTGAGAGTTGGGTCATGAGGAAATCTGTGTAGGAGCAGTTGTTCCTTATCAGTAACTGCTTAGCAAAGTTGTATTAGCTGTAGATATCCTCCAACATCTGAGGAGAAATGGCCGTCTTGGTCACATCCTGCAGTACAATCAAAAACTCTGGAGCCACAGATAAAGTTGTCCCAGGAAGTAGCCCCAGTCAAGTTAGCAGTACAGAAGCTGACTCATATTCTGATGACTGTAAGAGTCAACCGCCAAGTTCGGATATTTATTATATTATTAATTTTAATATTATTTAAATATTATTATTATAAATAAAGGATATTATAACAAAATTAAAATTAACTAAATTTTATAGATAAAATAAAACTGTCGGCTGAAAGTAGAAATTTTATGATAAAGGTTATCTCAACGGAATAATTTGTAGATTTGTTGGGTAAAAATGCAGAAGCTCGGCACCATACCATATTTTGGGAAATGGTTTACTGTGACGTATCACTTCGCGCCCATTCACAACTTCTACATCCGTGCTTAATTTATTACCCTACTTTAAATTGAAAAAAAGTAACTTTCCTACTTCAATAAAAAAAAATTCTTTTGGATATCGTCCTATTTGATGGTTTCGAACAATTTCCCAAAATATCGTATGGTGGCGAGCTTACTGCATTTCAACCATTCTTTTTTCCCATGTTCCAACACAACAAGATTCATTCAATTCCTATAGTGCTAAG
The DNA here is from genome assembly GCA_036971475.1 of Prosapia bicincta. Classification (NCBI taxonomy): domain Eukaryota; kingdom Metazoa; phylum Arthropoda; class Insecta; order Hemiptera; family Cercopidae; genus Prosapia; species Prosapia bicincta. The sequence continues at coordinate 340,335 of JBAIZL010000117.1, read as the reverse complement.
GCAGGAATGCACTGACTGAGGGGGGAATGTGACTGAAAGTATACAAACCTGCCACATTTATATATTAAACTAATATAATCCGGTCTGTATAGACTGAGGGGGGAATGTGACTGAAAGTATACAAACCTGCCACATTTATATATTAAACTAATATAATCCGGTCTATATAGACTGAGGGGGGAATGTGACTGAAAGTATACAAACCTGCCACATTTATATATTAAACTAATATAATCCGGTCTATATAGACTGAGGGGGGAATGTGACTGAAAGTATACAAACCTGCCACATTTATATATTAAACTAGGTCTATATAATGTACTTGCTAAACCTAATTAACGACGCACACTTAGGTAGTGCAAGTGCACTTATTCACACCCCGGCGGGGTTTGGAAACCCCGTTTAAGCCTTATGTCAGCAGTTTTGCATTATGTAGTGGCTACAAGAGTCACGCATTAATGTTTGTAACAAAGTCTTGAAATGTATTTGTGATCCGGCCTCGGCTATTTTGTACGTAATCTGTGATCATTTTGATACCCTCGATTAATATAAAAACACCTTTTTTATAAAAGTTTATTTACTTGTTCCATAATGCACATATCGGCTGCAGAGCAACCATCTTCAGAGGAATAAGGAATCATAAATTATTTCAAGTGGGTGGGTGACACGAAATACGCATGCGTTCCCAGGTTAAAACCTTGTAGACGAGTACTTGTAGTTATTTCATACCAGCGCACCAATTTTTCGTACGAGGGCGATGCATATTTGTATAGTGCTTATTGCATTCCGAAATAAAAAAACTGATGAAATGATTATTAATAAGAACATGTTTCCACAAAAGAAATTTTTATAAATCTGACTATTAGCAATATTTGCAGCTTTTATTTTCTTTAATGAAAATAGAAAGTTAGTTTAATATTCCCCTCTCCATATTGAACATATCCTCACATAATCGTGGCTCTATTGTAAAAATATTATTATTTATTAAACTATTTTATTATTATTAGTAACTATTGTTATTGACGATTTTAATAAATTCTTGAGATTTTGTTAGCACAGAATTAATTGCAAATGTTATTTTAACTCGTTTCATTTTAAGCTTACTATTTAGTTTTATAACTCAATCCCCTCTTCATACTCGAATCATCTTTGTATAATCATGGCTCTATTGTAACAAATGTAAAATACAGTAATTGTGTAATTAGTAAATTTATTTGGAAATAAGGCAATCATTAGATAATTTCTATTTAGAATGTTATTTTTCGCTACAAATCCTTTATACTTTTTATAAGATTGTATTGTAACTAATTTTATGTTTATCATGTTTTAATAAATTTGAGATGTTACTTTGGAAATAATTGCAAATCTTATTGTAACAAGTTTTGGTTAAGGTGTACTATTTTAAAGAAATTTCTCACGTAAAGTAAATTGTATACTTTTGTTGTAGATTATAAATTCCTATTTACAGTTTATAAAAAACAAAATATTGTCTAACAACCGCTCTATGTATAAAGATAAGTTCAAAAAAGTAATCAATTCATTTTTTTAATCCGTTTAAAGTAGTTTTAGCTAAATTGTTCCAAACTGCTTCGCATATGGTTATAGTGTCCCAGCGCAGACTATGGGGCCACATCTGGTCTGACCAAGACTTCAGTGGTTCTCTTTGATATTCAGTGTTTAAATGTTATAAACAAAAGAATATAATAAAATCACGTATTTGGATTTGTTTAGTAGAATACCTCGTAATATATTTCTCACAAGGAATATTTATTAGTTTACCCAACTAGGTATGTGAAGTGTGATTGTAGTTAGGGAGGAAAGTGCTATTATAAACCCTATTAGGGAGGAAAAGTGCTATTATAAACCCTATTAGGGAGGAAAAGTGCTATTATAAACCCTATTATTAGGAAACGTGCTATTATAAATCCTATTAGGGGGAAAAGTGCTATTATAAACCCTATTAGGGAGGAAAAGTGCTATTATAAACCCTATTATTAGGAAACGTGCTATTATAAATCCTATTAGGGGGAAAAGTGCTATTATAAACCCTATTAAGGGGAAAAGTGCTATTATAAACCCTATTAGGGAGGAAAAGTGCTATTATAAACCCTATTATTAGGAAACGTGCTATTATAAATCCTATTAGGGGGAAAAGTGCTATTATAAACCCTATTAGGGGGAAAAGTGCTATTATAAACCCTATTAGGGGGAAAAGTGCTATTATAAACCCTATTATTGGGAAACGTGCTATTATAAACCCTATTACGGGGGGGAAGTGCTATTATAAATCCTATTAAGGGGAAAAGTGCTGTTATAAACCCTATTAGGGGGAAACGTGGTATTATAAACTCTATTACGGGGGAAAAGTGCTATTATAAACACTATTAGGGAGGAAAAGTGCTATTATAAACCCTATTCCGCTTGAGAGAGGAATATCTTATTAATGATGAGGTTACAGTCTCCCTTGTGAACGGTTCTCTTCAATTCCTCCTTTAAGTTCACACATTTGCTGTTTGTTTTTTCGAATTTCAATCGTTGATAAGACAATTTATTTTGTCAAAACTTTTTAAAATTGATTTTGTTTTAAATAATAAAACTATTTCTCCAATCAAATACAAATACATTTTTTTAAAACTTGTAGTAATAACAACTAAATTAATATTCAAATATCATTTCATTAAAGTTAATAACATGATTTCATGAGACAGCAGATTTTATAGGTTATGTGGTAGAACAGCTGTTTTAACTCATAGGTTATGTTTTTATTGGTTGTAATTATTTGATAAAATAAAATAAAATTTTTCAAAATGAATATAATTTTAGTTTATTATGGGAGATGAACTTTCACAAATTGGGGGAGGAATGGGAGTATAGTTATGACTTCCCATGCCTTAGGATGAGTGATAACATGATTTCAGGAGACAGCAGATTTTATAGGTTATGTGGTAGAACAGCTGTTTTTACTTATAGGTTATGTTTATATTGGTTGTAATTATTTGATAAAATGAGATTTTTTTCAAAATAAAACAAATGTTTGAATACATTACTTGTTATAACTATTGTTTCTCCATGCGAGAGAGTTTAGGGCTCTGATTTAGATGTTGTATGAGCCTGTTTTATTTTTCACATTAACTGCTCTGTTCAGTATGTTTAATTTATAAAAAATTCATTATACTAGCTCATGCTGTGTGGCCTAGTCTGTTGAACGTTTTAATTGTATAAGTTTCTATTAAAACTAGTTTATGTTTATTAAGTATAGTTTTGTATGCAATTTTTTCGACATAAAGTGCTCCAAGGGACCAAAGCGAGCTGGGTGCTTTACAAATGTTCTGGGCTTTAAGGAACGTAGCGAGGGTCGACCGTTTCAGTCTGTCGTCCTTCTCTAAGCTCCTGATGAACCGGTACATTGTTCAACACACGCCCACAGCACAGGACATGGACAGTGGAAGTTTGCTTCACGACCGCCCAGAGAGTACAGTTGTGTATATATAAAATTAGGTATATCACAGCTGTACTCTTTGGGTGGAAGTAGAGTATGTGTCTCCCGATCTTCAGGTCTCAGCTGTCTGATTCAAGATCTTCAGTGTCTACTCTTATATAGTTGTTTTGGTTTGTAGTAATAGAGCGGTAGCCCGAGAGTTGTCTTTATATTCAAATACAGTAAAACCCCTCTTATCCGAGCTTCACTTAACCGAGTACATGAAATTTTCGTAAATATTGCCAGAAGCGTCCGCCGCATGGAGAGGTTGATGACCCGGCCGGCCAAATCGGGCAGTCTCGCGATACGCGTAATTGGGGTGAAGTGGGAGATTGTTTTGTTGAAAAATAAAACTACTATATTTACAGTAGAACAGGTTTTTTTTTACTAGAAATATACCTTGAAATACTTGCTAATGCTTAAAGTGGTTCCGCCCCTATTATTCCGGATAAGCGGAATTGGCCACTAATTATGGGTTTTAACATTAGTTCAAATTTATATGTTATTAAATATTTCGAAATGTCGGGATTATCTTTATTTTGAAATATCTTTCATATTATAAATAATATTCAAGCTGGCTTGTGAGTGAAAGTTATAATTAAAGAATAAAAATATGGTACAACTCACAAATATACAATTTTTTTTATATGTTTGAAATAAAAAAATTGTATATTTGTAAGTTGTACCATATTTTTATTCTTTAATTATATCTTTCATATAGCGTATAGAGTATAGCTAGTTAAGGACTTTTATTTAATTTTCAAAATGTAGTGCTGTGCATATAAACATACAATAAGTCGATGTAGATGTTTCTCATTTCTCCCCACACACGATAGGCACAGACGGTCGCTGTCCATTCTGTGCGTTCGGGATGCTACATAAACACTACACACAGTGCATGAACTAACTGACCTGCTTTCAGATGAAGCGGGGGCACATCCAAAGGGACGCAGAAAGCCCCAACGGACGCACTAATTTGAATTGCATGCACATTTCAGTTTCGAGTAGGCTGCAGAAGAAGAAGTGCACGCAATTTCCCACACCATAGCCTCACTAACAAGGTATATGCAAAGGTATTAACTATCCCTAACCTATAGAATAAGGTAGGTAACCTAGCCCCCAGGGTTCCTGCATGATATTTCGCGGGATTTTTCCTGCCAGGGTTATTTCTTGGCAGGTTTTTTTATCCCGCCCTTACGCGACACTTAACGTTCTGTTTCATTTCACTATCTCCTGATTTTCCATGGAAAGAGCTCATCAGCTTGGCACATGGACAGTCTTCCTGAATCATTCACGCGCGTTAGGGATACTAACCGCATGCGCATGTGAGACGGAGGCAGCTCGCTAGAGGTTGGCTGCCACGAGGGCTGAGCGGGCTTTGGGGGCTCAGACCCGGGGGGAGGGAAAAAAATTTCATTTCTGTTTGGCTTTTTGGTATTGTTAGTGGTTAATTATGTTTTATAATGAGTTTTTATGTAAAAATTGAAAATCCAGTTTCGCCGTGTCTGGGAGGGATCAGCTCAGCAGGAATTTCATTTTCCATATTTCGATTTTGTCATTTTTTATTACAATTTATTATTTTCTTTTGTAAAACTAAATGCAAAGACAAGTAAATACCGAACGGGCATAACAAGTGAATTTATCAAATTGCAGGCCATAAGGTCTAGTACCTCACGCCTAGAGATATATATACATGTAACATAAGTCGTAAGAAGGATATTAGATTAAGATAAATGTTAAATTGTAAAGTTCTTTCAGTTAGTTATTATCGCAGCGTCATCTAGGAAATTACCAAATATTGTTATTCACAGTGTAAATTAATGTTCAATTTAATAAGCAATTCAGGTAGTTTTTTTTAATCCAGAAAATCTGGGTTGGTTTTAATCTGTTCGAAACACAGATTTGACACTAAACAATAAAATATTTGTCATCACTTTTACATTAGATTATGACTATCCGAACTTTAATTTTGTAAATTCGTTAAAACTTACTGAGACAGAACGTTTCAAAACGCTCCGTAGCGATCTTCATCAGTGTCTAAGACAATCTGCAAAATTATCGTTCGGATAGTCATTTACTAATGTAAAAGTGGTTACGTTTCACCTACCGTAATGGACTAAGAGATTCGAGAGAATAAAATATAGTTTATTGGTGATAAGTTACAAAATAGTTTTTTCATAAGCTATTTATGTTGAAGATGACACAGAAACGTCGAACTAATGTTGTGTATAACCAAATCTATCCAAGAAGGAAAATGCAGCTGTTACGATCTAGCTTTAGTTAAATGGTAACCATAGTAACCCAATTATGATTCCAAGTTGGTGTGTTTGTGAAGCTATGTTTCTGGCTTGTAATTAAAATTTATATTTTCCACGTTTTAAAATGTAAGCCAACTTTTAAATCTAACAACTATTGCAAATACTGTCATGTGCACACTTTGAAGAGCCCTGGTGTAGAAGTGAAACTCGCTCGTTTTCAGTTATGCGCATGCGCTGTCTATGTATTCCTGACCTACAAACATAGTCTTAACGGTACGGTAGTTTGTTAGTTATATTTTACCAAGTAATAAAAGTATTTGCAGATAGGCAAAAGTACTAATTTTAATAAGAACGCGTGCAGAAAATAAATTAAATATGATCCTGTTTATGGACCGTAATTTTTTGTAAATCTGACGTTTTGTGTTTTATAATGTTTTTGGGAATGACCTTATCGTTTTGACCTGCCTTGGGCCAGGGCTCTTCTCCTGCGCCGGCGATAGTACCTGGTCTATAGAGTATAGCTAGTTAAGGACTAATTTACAAAGACAATTAGTAAACATTACAGCCTTACTAATCAAGGGTTTTTTATTGTTTTAGCAACGGTGTCATCACCAGACACTCGCTGATGCACTTATTGCAAGCACTTAATGAGTTAAGTAGTTACGAAGCTGGCCTATTGTTCGTAGAATTTAGATAATATAATTTTACTTTGTGTAGTCGACACATTATGTCTTTTACTTTTATGTTTAATTAGATTTAGTTTTAAAATATTCTGTATGTATTTAATGCATTTGAAATATTATAAAAGGAAATTTGTTCATAGTTTTTTTGTTTAGTTTTTACATGGGGTAATAGTTTCTAGATTGACAGTAAAATTAATTGCATATTTTATTAACTAATTTCGTTTTTCTATTCTACAACTCCCATATATACATATTTATATTGTAATTATTTAATTTTATCTAATACATTTATAATTAAATTTATCTGATTTTAAATATAAAATGGGCTTATATATTTTTCTTTAATATTCCTACCTAAGTAGAATTTAACTATTTAAAATTTTTCCTTGGGTCCATTTCGATCCATTGGTAACATTACATATTTTTGCGCATTATTTTTCAGGAATTTATCTTCATCGCAACATTCTCCACCCAGAACTTTGCACTCGGTCATCGACAACGGAGTCTTCAACCAGAAAGTAAACTGTAGCCGCATATTTTTGTTTTTCCAGAAGTTTCCAGCTCAACCGGATCCTCCTGGCAAGTAGGGCTTCGTATGTTTATGCTACATAAAGCTATACTTGCGCCAGAAGGATGTGTGTGAAACCTTCGCCTGTTGACCCTCACATGGGTACTTTTGCTGGCGACCTCAAAGGAACTAATTAGGTGGCATTTGTTTATCCTAACGCCATCTTTTTAGTTTCTACGAGGTTGTTGGCTTTAAAATCAACATGGAGCGTCATAGTTATGAGTGATAAGTTGTATCTTCAATATGAGATGAGATTTTACCTCTGAATTGCTGTAAACTGCAAGTACCTGTTTTTGAATTTCTGTAAACTGCATTAAAACCCCATGTCTCAACTTCCAATTAATATGTTACTATTTTTAAGATTGATTTTTTGACTGGAACCCATCCAATAAATATATGTTACTATTTTAAGATTTATTTTGTTGACTGGAGCTCATGTGTCACTTAAAACTTTGCACGCGTCTGCCAAAAATATAACTTGAAAAATTTTTAAAGCCAGCATTTAAACTTTGTGCTATAAATAAATAAACCTTTGAGAATATCAAGGAAATATTGATTTCATTGCTTATTCGGGTTCCCATTATTTTTTAAAAAGAATACATTTTTTTCTGCAGTATAGGCCAGCCAAGTAAATAATAGTTTCATTATTTTTGCAAGATAATTATTTTTTTTATAAAATGACATTTTATACTGTCTCACTAGACTAATTTTTTTAAAACTTTTAATAAATTTTTTTCGAAGATAATAAATTAAAATCCATACAAATATTTTGGGTTTAAACTGTTTTCACTTTACTTAGGTACATATCTTGAAATTAAACCACCAAACTAAATGCTTGATGTAATTTAAGGGTTCTCAAATTTTTGCACTAGCAACCCCTAATTGCCTGTTATTGTATTAGCGTAATAGAGTCAACCATTTTTGATGAATTAAAATATTTGATTGGTTTATAAATTTAAGCTAAAATGAACCTTATATATTAGACCTCAAACAATTTTAAAAATATGGCTGCGAGTTTTGTAAGTATTGTTTTGTAAAAAAAACAAATTTAAAATAGGTTGCTGTTATCATCTATATTTCACTGAAAGTGATTATCAACAACTTAAAGCAACTGTGGCGTAAATGTTTATATTAATTACAACAACCTCTCACCACAAAGTCAACAAATTTTGTTTTAACCTTATGTACATTTCGACTACAAAGTAATCATCTTCGGAGGTATTTTTACAAATAACTGTTATTTGTAAAAATACCTCTGAAGATGATTACTTTGTAGTCGAAATGTACATAAGGTTAAAATAAAATTTGTTGAATTTGTGGTGAGAGGTTGTTTTAATTAATGAAAGTGATTATATTGAAGAACCAAGTAAAAGTTTTTTACCTACCTACTGGAACGTTTCGAAACAGTCGTTTCATTCTCCTAGTAACTGGCAAGATTTAGGTTCATACTATGCGGTCCGAAATAACGCGGCCGAATATCTGCATCGTATGTGATGTAACTATAAGGCAGAGCGTAAGCTGAGACGCATACGGCGCAGCACACGCAACATACGTTTTTACCAGCACGAGCTGAGCCGTAGCACATTGCACACGCATGCCATTTTTGCCTTGTAAATGGAAGATACCTATACCGACTCATTTGAATCCGATATGGGAATTGAGGAATTTGTTCTGCGGCAGAGTGAATATATAAGGAAACGAAACACACACATGGCTATGTTGGCCCACAAAGAGTCTTTATACGTTTACTTGCTGTAACCTTTATGATTCACATCGTATAGCACATGCAACTCGCGCAGAGTTATTAGAGATTTTAAAAATATAAGAGCCAAATACAATATGTAAACTACGGTTCAGTGTTTGACTATTGACTGCAGTACAATATCACTAATCCGGACTTGATGGGACCGGACCCTGTCCGGATTAGACGGAAAAAGCCAAACAAATGCGTACAATATGTGTTTTAGGCGGGGAAACATTGAAATTGTAGTTTTAGTGAAATAGGCCGTATTTCATAGCTTATTTAGCAAAAAAATCCTGTAATTGTAACAAGTTGTATATTATTCAACGTCAGGTATGACATGAATAAATATCAAAGCATCTTTCTCGTTGAATAAATAGTTATTTACACTATACTGTGTAAGCGCACAAAAAACTGAAACAAAAATAAACTTTAGAAACTTCGTGAAAAAAGTCCGTAATGTTCTTTTGTTTTAACGATGAATGACGTTTCACAATACGTTCTTGTAGGCGTTTCAAGGTCAGTAGCTCCGCAGTTGACGTATCACTTTGTTTCTCAAAGTAGGTCATCAACCCCTTCCAGCATTGCTACCCTGGTCCATCGGCTGAATGAGAGCCGTGACGTTAGGAGGAAGAAATTTAACAAAAATGTCACCATGATGCAATTCTTCTTCATTTGGGTGACATGGGGCATTATCAATTGGTAAAACCGCTTTTCGAGGAAGTTTTTTCTCTTTTATAAACTTTTCTGTTGTTGGAACAAAGTTTTCAAAAAACCAGTCCTTAAAAATTTGACTGTTCATCCACGCTGATTTTTGGAACTTGTATTGGGCCGGTAGAGCACTTAAATTTACATTTTTAAAAACCATAGGCTTTGCGGATTTCCCTATCACCAAAAGTGGAAATTTTAGATAGCTAGAAGCATTACTGCAGCCTGCAGGGCAGCAAAGTCATATGTTCTTTCTTAAATTTGTGGCCTTTTGCTACTGAATCTAATTTGGAAGCTAAAGTTTTTTTTGGGAACACTTTATAATTTAATCCGGTTTCGTCAGCGTTGAACACCTGACAAGGTTGTAAGTTTTCATATCTGAGAAACTTGCCAAATTTGTTGTTGAATTTTTGACTGGCATCAGTCGCCTAACAAAATTTCACCACTTATTCCGAGTTGACGGATGCCGTGTCGTTCCTGCCACCGTGACAGCCAACCCACACTGGTAGTAAAATTAGGGTCTCCTTTTAACTTTTCATCCAGTTTCAGGGCGATCGTTTGCAAATTTACACCCGGTAATGGAACACCCTGTTTTCCGTTGTTGGCTAAACCAAACATTCGTACAAAGCATCATGTAGATTTCATTTTTTGGTATTTTATGGTGCTTCTGCCGTCTAAACGGTCGTTACTAATCATTTTTGCACAAAAATTTGCTGTCGCTTTTTTCCCAATCACAGTTTGTTTTCCCACGCCTAACTCTTATTTTTGCAATATAAGCGATTTACCTACATCAATACGAAACAAAGCTTGGAGTTTTTGTTCCATTGTCACTGACTTTACGTTTAGTCGCCATTTTCACTGAACACTGAACGATACGTAAATAAAAAACACAAACCAATATCCCTCTAGAATTAAATGGCAACTGAGCAGATATCTTGCGAGAAGCAGTAAAGGTGGCATCCGTCCGACAACACAATTGACCTGACGCCAGACGGATAGACTGTCTATCCGTTTAGTCAGCGGTCCTTTATCTTTCGTTTATCGCAAGATGTCTCTGATGTCACTTGCGTTGTAGTGTTGGGAGATCTAATGTGAATATATTTTTTCAAAGACGTTTTCCCTACTTTGATAGGCAAAAGACACAAATAATATGGTAATTATTTGTCTATTAGAGCAGGAAAACCCCTTTAGAAAATAACAAATATAGACGTATAGAAATAAATATTTTTGTGGACGGCAGACTGATTGTGCACTGTAAAATACTATAACTTAACAAAAATATTGGGCCGTCCAGATCATCGAAGACTGGATTAGCGAGACTACTATATATCAACCCATATCGACCATATATGTTAAAACAGGTTTGGCATTAAAGATTTTAAAAATACAAGATTTAGGTACAATATGCGAGCTACTGCTTAGTGTTTGTGTCCATTACAGCTGAATCAAAATTGTCATTTACCGACATCTTGGATCCCTAGTTGCGTGGCTGTGTCGTCAAATCTATGTGTGTGCTACAAACTGTGTCACACGCATGGGCCAGACAAACACAAGCATGCGTCTCGGCTTACGCAGCGTCGTTAGAAAATATGGCGGCACAGATTTCTGCCGTGCATTGCATGCTCTGCGCCGCATGCGTCTCAGCTTACGAGCGGAATTACTCGGGGCGGAATGGGCGCCGACGTTTTCCACGTGACATGGGGAAGTACCGACTATCCAGTATCAAAATGGAGGGGGAAGAAACCACCGGGCAGTTTCACATTATGTTTAATGATCTCATGAAGTATCAAGACAAATTTTTCCAATACGAACGAATAAACCAATGCCTTCCTATGATGAACCGCTCATTCTGATTTGCGATTGTCTGAAGATACAGGATATGCACATTTTGAGAAGCATTGGAGTTGCCTAGAGGCTCGTCATTACCTTGAAGTAAGTTTAGTTACAATGAAATCATTTGTATTCAGGCGTATAAATGTCGTTCCGCCATTGGTCGGTCAGGCCCACTTTCCACTCCCAAATCGTCGCCGCAGCCGCGCCTGTCTGCTCGTATAGTATGCGCCATATGTGGAGCGTGTGTTCCAATACCGACGGAAAAAACGCGGCCGATATTCGGTCCGTATATTACGACCCTTAATTACTGGAACATTTTTTTTCCGAAACGCATCAAGTCAATAGTAGTTTTTTTAAAAATAAACTAAAATAAAACTTTTTTAAAAATAATTACGGTTATAAATTTCTCTTTATTTAATATTCCAGAACCTTTTATATATTATAATTTGTTGATGAATTAGCATATTTTAATTTTAGGTTCGTTTTTCTTATGTTTAGAATATGACCATATTTCATTCTGCTTTAGATTATGAAATAAGTTTCTTATCATTTAATTTTCATAAAATCGATCATGTTGAGAAATTGTATTGTGCAAATACTTCATCTTGTATTATACTTTTATTTTTAAGTTATATTAGTATATTATTTGTTTATAAGTATATCAATACTTAAGCTAAGTATAGCTTACAGAATCTGTATGCAGTTTTTGTGTGTATGTTTTTAACTACTAAAACTATTAATATTATACAGATGCTAGCTCAAATGTCTTCTCTATTTATTCTCTTTAACTTGATATTTATTCCTTACCATATGAGTAAGTCTGTATTTCTTAGTATAATGTGTATGAAGGCTTGGATTTACCTGTATGTAAACCCTTTTGGCAATAGTGTGTCACTGTAGCCGTCAGCTGATGCGCCTAATCTATTCCTACCATAAAACCGAACTTTACTAAATATTCGATTAATAAGATTTATCCAGCAACAACTTCAAGCGGGAAATTTAGATACTAAACGTTCTGTCTTGGTAAGGTTTACAAATTTACAAAAAATTCAAATCAGGATAGTCAAACTAAGGTAAAAGCTATTAAATTTCACCAAACGTAATGGACTGCATAATTTAAGAGACTGCCTAAAATATCCGTGATTTTTATGTCCAATTTATACCCTTTCTAAAAATCCAAGTATTCTCCTAAGAAGGCAAGTATTGGTCTAAATATGGTTTATATATAATTAACCCCATTGTTGTTACGGTTTAATGAGATTTTTACAGCCTGCCTAGGATTAAACCTTTCAACAGTACCTTGGTGTTTTTGCTATTTATTGCTTTTCATTAAAAAGCTTAGACACTTCGGCATTGTGGCTAGGTTAAGCAACATCTCAGGACTACAGTGTTATTATTTATTATGTTAATTTTCTTTATTATCAAGTAGGACGTTGATTTTATATGTTAATGTGACTCCTCCATGGAAAAGTTATTGTATAAAGTTTGTTTATATACTAGGCTAATGGATCACAGACAATTTTGCTGTTTTAAACTTTCAACGTTTCGAATTTCTTTCCGAAATACCTTTCTACAAGCTCGGCTTTAATTTAACAATTACTCAGTATAACTTACGATATATAAAATACATCACATTATAAAACAATAAAAATCAACAAATTACAAAACTCTTGAAAATATCCATTTACAAGTGAAAATTTTGTGGTAGAAAAAAATATGACTTGTAAATGGGTATTTATTGAGGGTTTTGTAATTTGTTGATTTTTATAATGTTATGTATTTTATAAATCGTAGGTTATATTGTGAATTTCTTAGTTAAGCTGAGTTTTTGTATAGGAATTTCGGAAAGAAATTGGAAACGTTTAAATCAAATTGTCTGTGGTCTGTCCATTAGCTTATATAAAAAAAATTAATAGTTATTAACAGACATTAGATGATAATATTGCATAAAGGTTTTTCAACTAGTATTTGTACAACAGTGTTGTTTTACCTCAATCAGCCATTTGTTAATTCCGACACTTATTGATTTTATATTTCTGTGTCAGACATTGTTTGGAATACTTTTATTATCGTTTTATTATTCTTGAGTTAGAGACAAGTTGGTCCTCATCAATGAGGGATGAGGAGGGACAACTCCAATGTCCATTGTGAATCAAAATAACTTTTTAATGTTCTACTCTATTAATTCTTTAATTGCCCTCTCATTACTCAAAATTTACAGTTTGCCTATTTTTTATTTTCTATTTAGTTGACTGGAAATGCGTAGATCAGGTGAAACAATGCTGTTACTTGTATTGTGAATTATTAAGAACTTTTGGGTTATAATTAACTTGCTCAACTCTTCTAGGCTTTATTTTCCACACTTCAATGTTTGTATTTTGTTAGGATTTATAAGGGATGTAAAACCTAAATGATTTGTAAAATTGGTGTTTAATATTTATATGATATATAGTGACCATTTATTTGTTCAGAACACAATTGTTCTACAAACAAGGGTACCAACTGTGCCTTTAAAACTTGATGGCAACTAGTTATGTTTGTACAACTCTTCAGGGGCAGTATGACTCGGCATGACGATGTAATAATTCACCTCTTTAGCGTAAAAACTAGATCATGTACATTTGAGAACTTTAAATGCATATCAAATATATTAAAAATTTCACTAGTTTTAATGATAGCGAGTTGGCGAAAAGCTTCAAACCTAGAGTTAATATGTGGTACAAGTTTTGCAATGAAACGTTTATCACTTAACATTATAATTGGAAGTGCATATTCCTATATAATCAGCCTTTATATTTTTGTAATTCTGTATAACTGTACTTTGGTTATTTCCAGACATTAGTTATGTAGTTAATTTTTTAATTCTTTTTACTCACACTCCTGATATATATATATATATATATATATATATATATATATATACATATACACTGGATACGATATGTTGACGATGGATTATAAATCTCACAAAATAAAGCACTAAATAATAGTATCATCCTAAATGAAATCGACAACTTGCACCCTAATATAAAGTTCACCATGGAAGAAGAAATAAACAATTGAATAAACTATCTAGACCAAACAATAACCAGAAATACAAATAATATTGGATACTCAATTTATAGGAAACCCACACAAACCATTAATACAATACCAAACTACTCTAACCATCCCCCACAACATAAAATGGTTGCTTTCAACTCACCCTTATACAGAATGCTAAAACTGCCTGTTAAAAATGAAAAAAAGCCAAAGAAAAACAAATAATATATCAAATAGCAAAAAAAATTGATAAAATAAACTATAGATAATTTATAATTTAAAATATTAAATATATTAAAACAACCTAAAATCGAACTACAAACAACAACAAAATGGGCCACATGCATATACACAGGGTACAACATAAAAGGAATAACCAAAACACAGAAATAATAATATTTACATAGCTTACAAAAACACAGGAAACAAAATATGCCCCACACTTAATAACGGAATATACAAAATCGAATGCCCAGACTAATAAAATATACATAGGCCAAACAAAAAAGAAAATTAAAAGACAGATATCAAGAACACCTCAATGCATACATCAAACCTGAAACTTATAACTCAAACTTAGCTACACACGCCATCAAAAACAAACACATTCCCCATATTGAAAAACGCACACCTAATAAATGTGCAAAAAGGCCTCAAAATGACAATCTGATAACAACTACAAATTTATAAATATAAAAATAATATAAACGAACAAATACAATCAAAAACCGATAAATTATTCAACCTAATAGACAAAATTAACCCCAAGACAAACTTAAAAGATTCGCACAGTGCATTGAACCCGAAAATAGGACATAACGGTACACCACACCTTGTGACAACGGAAATTCTACACAGCTCGCAGTTTACTACAACCCCCGGTCAGTGATGCCCGATGATGAAGATACTATCAATCTTTGAAAGTTAACTCGCATAAATACCAAGTAAGATTCCAGTTTGAGTGCATTTAGTGATAACCGGTGGATATAAATCCATATTTATGTTGAGTATAGTTATGTGTCTTCATAGATTTAAAACCACTCTCCTTCGGGCGCTATCACTCAGGCCGAAACCGTCCGACATCGGGGTGTTTCCACCTCCAAGGTTAAACTTTACTACGATAAATTTTGGGTCTTGCTAGATAATATCTAACACGGTTTACACTTAGCCTATACCTATTTCAATAAAATTAGTTCAATTTTGTCTCATTTAAATAATTAAGCATAAAATATATATTCACCGTTTATTTAGTTACATCTAATTCACATTCCTGATATGTATTTTGTATAAATTTTCAATCGTTAGTAAAATACGTTTTTAAACATCCAATCAATTTCGAGGATACATTTTCTTTAACCTATAATTAATGACAGTGTTGGGTTTTTTCAAGTATTTACTGAAAACTAAAGTATAAAATTTGTGGGGTTCAGCCGGATTTGATCTGAAAATCTTCATGTTCGAAGTCTAGTGCGCTTTGGCACTGCTCCAACGTCCCAATACCTAGAAATATATTTGTCAAAGATGTATATGAATTTTTCCCCCCTCTCCCCCATAAGGTTTGTACAACCTTAACTGTTGCCATGGTTACCAAATAATACCAGAGATGGTGCTCTAGGTTAAATAAAGTAAAATCTTTCTTTGTTGACCTTATTAGGAATTTTTTTATTGTTTACTTATGTAATTTACAGAGTAAGCCTGTGGATTGTACAAATTTCTAATGTCATAGAATTATCACATTTGTAATGTATTTTTATGACATTTGCCAATATGGAAGTTGATTATACAAAGACAAATTTTTGCATATGACAAAATAGGATTGTTGTGGATAAAGTAATTACATAATTGTGTTGTTATAGATTGTAACCTATTTATAATGATAATTATCATATTTGTAATGTATTTTTGATATTTGCTATTATTGAAGTTTATTACACAATAAGACAAATTTTTGGGTATCAAGAGAAGGCAGGATTGTTGATAAGTTTCAATTTTTAATGTTTCAAAAAAGAATTGTTTTTAATGCTTTGGACAAATTTGTCTTGATATAATTTTTGTCAAGGAAAACATAATTACTTTTTATGACGTATGTTTACATGTGTTTTTGCATCCATTACATGTCTAGGACTAATTTTTTCCTACAAAGCGAGAGCCAGGACTGTGGAAAACCGTCGAACTTCTAAAAATGTTGTTGCTGATATACATTATTATGGTTATATCACAGCTACGTTTTCAGAAGGGCGACTGTTTACAAACCCACGTGACTGCCCTTCAAGGATTTGTTACGGTTGACGATGCAGACTCGATACAAGGCCGGTACCAGCATTACTGCGACCTGGATGGAATCTGGCTCACATTCACCAACATCCTGCGACGTCCAGCAGTGTTGATGACTAGACTGCCAGCTCAGTGCTCATTTAGTCAGCTTCTTGGTGTAATGCTGACTAGATGGGAACTAGCTCGTGAATCTAGGAACACTCGACTTGGCATCACTTTCAACTTGATAGCTTTGAATCATTCTCGATTATCCGGATTAACCGTAGTGGTATTTACAGAACGTTTATACGTTTTGCGTCTGCATGCTATTGGACAATACGTTTTCAGTTTATTGTATTTTTTATTATGTGCATATTAAGTATTGTATTTTCATTTGTATGTATTTCATAGCTATGTCCTTACGTTTTCATTTATAGATCTACAATCGCAAAATCCACAAACTTCATGCATTTTTTAGAGCGAAAATAAATCTCGATATCTCTTCGTATCGATTCCATCTCTAACGCAAGTTGAGTTGTCCGCGGTACCTTTGGTCCACATTATGTCGGCTAATCTATAGGCTCTGCTGTAAGCTGCTGCAAAAATATAACTCTTTTTTAAGCAAGCTATTGGAACTGTTGATGTGTATGTATAAAGTTTGATGTTTTTAATTGTTGTTAAGTAATTATTGGATAACTGAGTGGATACTTTAGAACTTGCTTGTTGACGAGTTTCGAAGTATTCAAAAGTCTACTTGTTAATACACTAGTTCAAAAGTATTCGCCTAGTTGCACGATATTTATAATTTAATTAGGGAATTTAAGATGTTTACAACAAGCAACTTTAATTTTGTATGTTATGATTTTAAAAAAAAATTGTATTAAATGTTTAGATTTGCAAGAGATTTAATTTTTTTGTTCCATAATTTATATATATATATATATAAAGAACTAAGTCAAAATACAAATACAAGAATTATAATTGAATTTACAATTCAAAGCTTTTCGTTGGCTAACAGTACCAACATCATCAGGAATATATATATAATATATGTATGTGTGTATATATATATATATATATATATATATATATATATATATATATATATATGCAATATTGAATTACTACGTATTAGTAACAACCTATAATGTAAGGTTTAGATTAATACCACAGCATGATCCTGGCACCAATTATTAGCTGCGAGATTTGATTGTTGTATGTTGTATAAACAAACTGGGCACTTGTTGCAAATTGCAGAATAGTTTTTTACTTTTGTATTTAGTTGCAATATTATGTGTTTATTATATTGTGTTATAGAAATAGTTGCAATATTATGTGTTTATTATATTGTGTTATAGAAATAGTTGCAATATTATGTGTTTATTATATTGTGTTATAGAAATAGTTGCAATATTATGTGTTTATTATATTGTGTTATAGAAATAGTTGCAATATTATGTGTTTATTATATTGTGTTATAGAAATAGTTTGATTAGTTTTTTATTCATTAACCTACTGTTTTGCGTGTAACTATTTTACAGTTACAGAATAGCATTTAAATGTCACTCTTGTTGTTAACATTCGATTCAGCAACCTGTTAGCTTAGGTTAGAGAAGTATTCTTCTATATAATAACTCCTAATTTTGTGGCCTACTTTACATATGTGTGTACTGTGCAATGGAGTAGCCAGAGGGAACGTGCCCCCTCCCAAAACCAATTAGTTTTAGCCAAATAATATTAACCTATAAAAAACATATAGCTTCTCGACGACTCAAATATTGCGTCGTTTTAAGTGCCAGGAAGGTTCCGAATCTTTATCCCCCGAGCCGTGCCTCCTCCCAGACCATCGTCCTGGCTACGCCTTTTAATATGGATTTATTAAAATGAATAATTTTAATTTGTATATAATTCAAAGCTTTTCGCAAATAAAAGAAGAATTATCGTCTTCAGGTAAAACAAGCTGAAGGGACCAATGAAAATATTCGAATTAACCAAAAGTTTGGAATCGACAGTTAAAGAATACCCTTTCATTCAAGATAGTCTAGATTTTATTTTATCTACGACAACCGTTCTGGCACGGGTATCGAGTCACTGATCCAAGTTAAACACTATAATTTAAATAGCAATTAACTTCGGGATAGTGGAATTATAAAACTTGATATTATTAGCAGTCTATAATTCGTTGCGGATCTAATTGTATGCGCACAACGGACACCTGCGGGTATGAATTAATTTCGCGCGTTACTTTAGTTGTATTTAGACATTAAAACAATATTCTCACTTGTTAAGCATTAAAATATATAATATTTTTTATGCGGGTGTAATATTTATTACGGGTGTTTCACTCTTGGCTTATTTCATCTGTTAACAAGCCTACATTAATTATTAATATTTACAAACCGAGTAAACATACTGAGCTTCTCATTCCAGTTGGCAGTACACTTGCTGGAGCGATTTATTATGTTTAGACGTCTGACAGAAGGTCAATGGGCTATAACTCTGTCTTTATTTATGCTGTAATCCAGAGTTTTAAAATATCGCGTATAAAGCGTAGACGTCTGGTCGTGTGCGTGACAAATCAGAAAATAATCGCTTACCAATAACAAACAAATCGACCGAGCGACCGTCCATAACTGGTTCTCCCGACACAGTTTACGCACCATATCACGTGTTGTAGGTTTGAGCGGATAGAATTCTTGGATCACTAGTGTGCCTGGAATTCGAGCCCATATACAAAGCTAATGGCTTGGAATTAAAAACTTTGAACTTCGAATTATCCATATATTTTTTGTACATCGATAGTTTATAAAGCTCAAGGACCTAACCCAAAGCTTCGAATTAAACACGTTGGAATTATTCAAGTTCGACTGTGTGTGTGTATATATATATAATGGATATATATGATGGATAAAAATATTAAAAAACTATTCTTGCCTTTGAAATATTTTTGTTCATTAACTATATTACTAGAAAACGCATAACCATACAGTATTTAATATATATGTGAAGAGTGAGGATTAGAAAATAACCTCAATTTTTATACAGATTAGACTCGAAAACTTATTTATAAAACAATACTTTTTAGCTGTTGTCAATATACGGACAACGTATCTGGTTTGAGGTTAATATCTCGAAGTTCAGTTAGCAACCAGTTAGCTTACGTTTTGCAAAATTATTTTTTTAAACTTGTCATAACCAGATACATTATTACTGATTGTATAACCAGATACATTATTACTGATTGTATTGAGGTTAGATTTTTAAATTAACTCATTTGAACAACGAATAATTAATATTGAATTAATATTAAAATTCGTACATTATTTGACTTTATATCCAATTTGACCTTGACGTGTTTTCGTGCTAATTAACATGACTTCGTCAAGACCCCATTCAGTTGACGTCGCCCACACTTCAGAAATAGGTTTTAGTTTGCGTTTGGAAACTTTTTACAGGGTGTCTAGTGAAAGGGAAAACCGGGAAAACCTGGAAAAGTCAGGGAATTTTAAGATTCTGGAAAATTCAGGGAAAATTTTAAAAAATCGGGAAAATATTTATTTTGATTAGAAACAAAACTGGTGGCTATTGCTCTCGAATATTTGGTATTGTAAGCCAGCGGTTTAGGGGCAGGGCAGTCAGGAAATAACACTTCTTTATTTAGATGCCCATTATTTATTTGATAAGCCCGTTGCTATGACCTCAGGACTTATGTCAATAAATATTAAACGTGTCGAGTTGGTACAGCTGGGAAGTTTTAGCCTGGACCGTGGCCTTGGGTGCGCAGTGGTTCTGTTATCATATGGACAGGTGGGGATAACAGATAACTCAGTCTGTTTCTGACCACACAGAATGCTGTGTAAACATTCGTAGCCAGCTATTTGTCTAGACTCGTTATAGTATGTGTTTTATTTGACGGTGATTATTTTTACACTGTTTATTTCAACATGGAAGGTTCCGGTTTTCATTGCCGTAGCGGGCAATCACGTCATGCAGATGATGTCGTCATTACCTTCCCTCCTTCCTTAGGATAAATATAAACTGAAAGATGAAGTGACAGAAGCAGAGATTATATGGTGCGTGAATTTAGTAATGCAACACTTCTTTACGCAATGCAAAAGGTAGTGTGTGCCTCTTTCCAAGGATGTTCCCTGATAGCACCATTGCACAGAACATAAGATTGCGGAAAGATAAAATTTCCTATCGTGTTGTATTCGGTTTATCAAATTATTTTAAATTCAAATTCTAACTATGTAATTGGCTTTGATGAAAGTTTAAACAAAATATCACAAAGAGCCCAAATGGATTTGAGTGTTAGGTATTGGGATGCAGAGACGGATGAAATGAAAGCTCGATATTTTGGTTCTGTGTTCCTTACAGACACAAAAGCAAAAGAGTTACTCAATTCGTTCTTAAAAGGTGTTCAAAGTCTGGATTTATCAAAGATCCTTCAGATATCAGTGGATGGGTCCAATGTAAACTGGGCTTTCTATAAACAGAAAATGACCGAGAAAGATAGAAGAGCAGCTAAGAAGAGGAAAAATAATATTCAGCTGAAGGAACTGGAAGCTAAAAAAGCAAGAGTGATGTCAGTTGCTACAAAAGAAATAGAACTTATATCTGAAGAGATTGAAAAACTAAAGCAAAAAAGCTAAGACAAGACAGTTGTATAAATTTGTTTATATTCTAAGTGTTATAAATATAGTGTAAATACAATTTAGAAAAGTCAGGGAAAACTCAGGGAATTTCTTCAAGCTATTTTACTAGACACCCTGTTATAACCCAACATATTTCAACATGATATTGTATTATGTATTAACTAAAAGCATCTTGCTGTGGTGTAATTTTTAATAATATATAAATACAAGGCACAGTCAATTTATAATTAATTATGAAAATGCTTTTAAATTTAAACTAATTTTCTTGTTTTAAGGCAATACGAGTAGTATGTGAAAACGACCCTTTTTTTGCCATGTATTACAAACCAAAGCAAGTTTTTATTATTTTCTTCAACTTCATTTAACGTTTGTTAGTATAAATTTGATGTGTTTAAGGTTAATGACGGATCGCACACAAACTAGTGTTCATACAAATACACTCTACGTTTCGATTTTGTATCAAAATCATTTTCAAGAGCTAGTAGTTTATTAATTTACTATTTAACCATAATTTATAGTTTACAAAGCCAAGTAAGTTTTTTATTATTTACTTGAGCTTAATTTAACTGTTGGTATAAATGTGATGTATTTAAGGCTAATGACGGATCACAGACAAATTCATTCTACTACAAATACACTCTATGCCTGGATTTTCTATCAGAAAATACTTTTCAAGATTTGAAAGTATATACATTTAATATTTAACCATAGTTTATAGTTTTATACTCATAAACAATTCTTTTAGCATCTTTTAAATCAAATAATTACCTTACTAAATAAACATTAAAGTTTACAAGTAATATAGAACCTACAACTACGTCACGTTTTAAATGAATCAAAATTATTACGCAATAATTTCATAATTTTACAATTTGTTATTTAAAACGGGATATAATAATTATTTCAATAATTATATGGTAGTGCAGTAATTCCTGAAGATTTATTTCAAGTCGATTTAATGAGATAATTATTGTAACCATTAATGATTTCTAGATTTCTCTATATTTTATACGGTTTACAACTTATTTTTTAAATTATGTATAACCCAAATTCCCGCTCCTGCCAAGTAGTAAATGGCTACTTAAGATAGGAAGGGCAAGTTAAGGCCATCTATTTCGATAATGGGTTTTACAGAAAAATGTAGAGTGAGCCATAACAGGAACTATTCGACGCATCCTGGAAAAGAGAGTGGGTATTAAGGTGGTATCTTTAGGGAAAACTTCGATGTTTACGGTCGATATTAACGACCAAGACTATCAATGAATCATAGTATAGCTGTCATGGCGTGCGATCGATCGATAGAAAGCAAAAAGCTGGCCCTATTCAAAAACATTAGTTTTTGTAGTGCGTGTTGCATCAAAGACCATCGCTAAGAAATCGCAGGCGTTGTGGTCGTTTAGAAAACAATGAATTTGTTAAAAACTTTATGTACCTAAATGATCTGCTTAAATGATGACATTAAATAATATAATATTTAAAGCTGCCTTGTCAAATATACATTAGTGTTATATAAATACTATGCTCACATTATGTCTAGAACGGTCGTTTATTTCCCCTACCCTTCTCTCCTCCTATGCTCACTTTTCGACGTTACTTAAACTTCAAAACATCTTTGTAAAAGATCGATGTTCCATTCGACAATAATTAATTCTTTATGCATAGTTTAAATTATAATTTAGTAATTTATTTCAAATTATTTTATCTTAGTTGAGTAAAAATCGATATTCTAAGAATACCAATACGTAGATTCCAAAATTATGCGTTCAAGGTCGCTGGAATTAGAAACCGTAGGGGTAATGCATGTTATTCCCTACCTGATGTTTTACTAAAGTCCACCGCACGAAATAGAGCAGGTGGTTTGTTTTCGCTTTGGCCTCGAGGTATATGGTTAGAGCTAGCTTATCACTGAGGGAACAGTGTTGCCTTTTTCGAGCGTCGGACTGTAAATTCTACTTTATTCATATTATAAATGTGAATTTGTGTCTGTAAATTTATTGTATAATGCATTGTAAATTTGTCGATTGAAATGCGCGGGACGAACACTGCGCGCCATTTTTTAACGCCTATCTCTAAAAAAACAACTGTATATCAAAAACGTCTACCAAATAAAACTACTCTTACAATCCGTAAATGAGCAAAACCCAATTGCGACTCCCATGGTAAGTTGAAAAGCACACAGACAAAAAGAAACCAATAAGTTGGTATTTGTCTCTTGGAATTAGTTATTATAGAAGAGTTTTATCGCCAGTAAATGCGGTACATTTAAACCACCCGTATTATGGGACCAACCCTAGTCTATTCACCCTAAACCACAGGGCGTTCCAAAAATAATGCCGGGACTTTGAACGAGGGTAAAGGAAAGGATGCCGCATGAATTTAAATATCGAATTGAAGATACAAGAGCAAGGTTTTTTCATACCTTATAATGTTCAAAGTCTTCGATTTGAAGAAATAAAAACATTTTCAGCATATCGAGATAAATTATGCCATTAATTGTTTTTTAGGCGTATCGTGCGAATGTTCCTGCACAACGTTTGGTTGTCCTGAACTTCATATCGGACAATTTGTGACGATTAACAGCATTTGTGAGGAATGTAGCTTCGTCTGTGCATAACACCCTTTTAAGCCAATTGGGATTGTCGTCAATCTCATTAAGCATGTAACTGGTAAAAATTATAAACAAAAATTTCTTGTTTCAACTTAAGATTGGTGTTTAAATCGTTAAGTTATCTTGAACAGACTTTCAGTGTTGCTCGTTCGAAATCCTTTTTGGAACACACTGTACTCTGATAGAATTGTACGATAAGCTATCATTTGACGTATCAGAATTATTGTCAACATTTTCAGCTGCCATTTCTCCCTCAAATATAAATTATATACAAGCAAGACAAGATTGATTAACTAGCCTAGTAAATAACACGTCCCACTAAGGAAGGATGGTGTGCAACCGAAAACGGCCGTGAAATAGCCTAAGTTGAGCACAACATACTATTCCTCACCTTGACAGGAGCCGAGCCCACCCTTCAGACTTTACCAACAACCCCTTCATTACGTATACCTCATCAAATTTTATAAGCTGGCACTTGGCTCTTAGATAGAAATTGTGTATTCGCCGTCTATAAAACATCAGTCAATGTCGTCATCCCTCATCGATACCATACATCGCTGCCTACCCGTCCCAACCCTTGGGCAGTCCTACACGCTTCCGTGAACGCCCTTTTTACACTTGTTAATTTTATTATACATTAAAAGTTATTAATAAGTAACAATAATGAATCAGTGGAAATCCAAGGGTCGATGTTTTTGAAAATGACCGGTGAGCACTCCACCCTCCCCTCGTCCTCGGTCTGCAGTCCCCAAGTGCCAGCTTATAAAATTTTCCAATATCCTTTGTTGGTAAAGTTCCGATTTATTTGTGGTTGCATTGGTCAGTAACCGCTAAACGAATGCCACTGTAATTTTCAGTTTTGTCACTCATGAATTGTGTAGAACGAAAGGAAGATAGTGTTGAAGAGTCAAGATTGATTATTGAATATGTCGACGTTTCTACGCACGAATCATTAATTGTATACTCTGAAGACAGAACATCAACAATGTCTTGTCAATATTAATCTTTATGCTATTGTAACATGAGATATTGTGATAATATTGTATCACTGCATAAACACGTTGCAAAGATGCCCACTGATTTTTTTTCTTTTCTACTTAATTTCCATCTTACTTATCTTCGGATATTGAATGAAAATACTTTTATTTATACAAACGTAAACATTCTTCTAAAAACCTAAAGTGTATTGTTCACGCAAAAACAAAATTATATACAGTAGCCCCCTCTGTTGACAAAATTACGCCATTTCCCGCTAATATGTGTCGTATTTTAAACATAAAGACAGTGTAGTCACTGTGCAGGTCGTACGATAATGCATTCTTGTCTTATTTCTTACAGCACTGTAGTTACTTGTCCCAAAGCAATCTAATTATTCTCCAAACATCCGTTATACTGTACACTACTGTGCCCACTACTCATAAGATATTCGTTATTTATAACAAGTGGCGTTATCGTCACTGAGAAGCAACGATGAGTCAATCCGGCGACGCCGTCCGTTACCAACTCCACACATAAATTTAGCATCACTTCTGTCAACTTAATAGTTTTCGCAATCCAAACATTGATAATAGTATCCGGCGGCCATAACTAACTCTGATTTTGTTTTTTCCGTTACTTATTAACCCTTTGGACGCCACGGTCCGATCTATCGGACCAACGGTGCGTAGGCGAAAACCGCCACGGTCCGATCCATCGGACCGACGATGTGTAGGCGAAAACCGCCAAGGTCCGATCAATCGGACCGCCAGGAAAACATTATTTTTAAGATGTATTTAGACACTTTTAAAGTTTGTTTCTATTGTTTTGGACTTTCGTTAAAGTCACTAACACTACAGGAAAATAATTTTCATAATGGTAGTACCAGTGACCTTGGCTCAGCTATTTGTTTTTGTCGTCATCGGGGGCCGAGCTGATAAGGCACGTGCTCTCATACAGCGCACTGTCGCCAGTCGTCTCATAAAATCAAGTACTTCTCTTGTCAACAAATGCTACGGCAAAAAGTGAAAGGAAATCTAAAAAGAGAGGAAATAAGTTCTTTATTACTAGCAAGCCATCTATCATACGTCAGTACAATTCCTATATGGGCGGCGTAGATTCGTCCGATCAAATGTTGTATTGCTACCTGGACGAGCGGCGTACGCTCAAGTATTGGAAAAAGGTTATGTTTCATATTTTTGGTCGTATGATTGTTAACTTATACATCCTATACAAAAACAACACAGACAACCCGCTATCAAGAATGGAATTCACAGTTGCACTGGTTGAAGGACTTGCTGCTGAATGGATTGGTGAACAAGGGTCAGTTCAAGTACAGCGTGCTCAAAATGGACTTCTTGCTCGATTGCCTGATAACAAGGAACGAAATTGTTCTGTGTGCAGTAGAGTGAGTATTACTCAAGGTGGCAAAAGGAAAAAAACAAGATACTTTTGTAATAAGTGCAATAAAAGTGTCCACCCTTTGTGGCTTCCTAAACATTTGTATTAGTAAGTGATGTGGCGACGTAAATATTTTTGTTTACTTTTATTATACTATAAACTATAAAATGAACTGTTGTTAGTGCGAAAAGGCCTTTAACATCACCATACCTTGTAAGTATTCTGTAAACTTGTGAGTATTTACAAACTTATATTCTTTTGTATAAATAGTGCTTATAATAATACATTTTTTTTCTATTTGTAACGTTTTTTGAAAAACGTTTTTGACAAACGATTTTTTGTAGTAGAGTTGTGAAAATTTGCAAACAGTATGATATTTAGTTACTAAATTGAATAAAAACTTTTGCGATATATAAAAATATTTTTTTAGTACTTAATTTTTTTTATCTAAAGTTGATTTTTTGTATAAATTTTTTTTCTGTTAGGCATTATTGCTTTATCAATAATGTTGTTGTACAAGTAACGCTTTTTTAATTACTAAATGTTGATAGCCCACGTAATTATCTATAAAACAAAAAAAAAATCATTACATTTGCATAAAAACTAACGAAAGCACAGAGCGAAATGTAAACCGGTGCAAAAACGTTCAAACAGGCCTTGGCGGTTCTCGCTAGTACTGCTGACAGAGCGGCTGGCGGTCAGGAGTTGGGCTCCGGCCCGAGCGGCTGGCGTCCAAAGAGTTAAACAGGTGTCGCATTAGATTGTCGTGTCTGCTAGTTTTGGAAACGTCGCGTCTACTTGTGGAAGTGTTTAGGTTCGGATAGAAGGAAAACGTAAATGAACAATAAAGACATATGTAACTGTGTAGTGCGTAAATATACCATACTGTATTATAAGTGTACAATATGGCTGTAATTAATGTTAACACGCTTGATCTGGAACGTATCTCTCACCTATTCATATATATTACCTAAATATTCCATGCTGTATTATAAGTGTACAGTATAGCTAAAATGTTAACATTCTTGATCTGGAACGAAACCCACCTTTTCCCATATACAGTGGGTTTCACTATTCGAGGAAAGTAACCCCCGTGTTTGAGGGATCACTGTAGGCCTATTTATTCTAACATTATACGTAGCAAAGGCATACGTACAGTACTTGAGGTTTAGGGATGGCCGAAAACAACGGCATCAATTGTTTGCCTCTTCGCAACCTAATGCGTAGCAAACTAATGCGAGAGGTCGGTTGTTTTCTGCTAAGCTAATGTATAGCAAACTAATGCCTGCCAACAGTTATTTTATGCTAACCTAATGTGTAGCAGACTAATGGGCGCGCATCAGTTGTTTCCTGCTAACCTGGTGTGTAGTGTGTAACAAACTAATGTGATTCAACAGTTGTTTTCGGCCAACCTGATGTGTAGGGAGTCCCTAATGTCTAATAACTCTGCAAGAGAGACGTTGCTATTGATTACAGACCTAATTCATAATTCCTTATATGTTATCATTTATGTCAGTCTGTAATTGATTTTTACGAGTATAATGTCCGGATTATTTTAGCCGGTAAATGCTTCAGAAACTGATTTCCATCCATTAAAATTGTTTCATTGCAACACAAAAATATATTAAATCATTTAAAAAAATACCAACTTCAAAGAAAAGAACCCGTTATATATAATGTTTACTTTACTAAAAAACACAAATAATAATTTTCCAATAACGAAAACATAATTTATCACAAGCTTATTACCTACAAAAATGTTGTACTTAAACTCATATTTACAATCTGAACGCGAAAAATATTATGACAAAACTTCTTATGATTTCTTATGTAGGGTTAATATGAATATATTTCAGGGTAATTGTTTTTACCATAAGTAAGCCTTGAATAAAATGAGGTTTATTTTATATGTATTTATGCATGTTTTGTTAATAGAAATTAAAATATTATTATTAGCCAATATTTACACCGAATAATCAATACATTAGTTAGCTGTAGCCTGCATTAGTTGGGACGGCCGAAGCTGATGTTTTCATTCAACTAATGTGCACGCATTAGTTCAAGCAACAGTCACTTGCAACCTGTTTGCCATCAGTTGTTTTAACCTTCAAACACACGCGCCGGGGTGTAAAGCACCCCACACCATTCATTTCTCTCTGAGGCGACTCAAAAAAATTTTTGTTCTCGCTCCCCTCCTAGGTAGTTGTTTATCACTTCTTCCTCCACACTGTCACTCAAGGTCAACCCGTTGTGGCGTACCAGTCATTGTGTTTACATCGTTGTTTTAAGTGCGGGGTGAATTTGACCCCGCGCGTGTGTTCTCGTCCAAAAATTTGTGTTGGTACATTTTTAAGTTATTGTTTTTTAATTAGAATAATTATTTAGTGTGAGTCTTTTATTGGTGTTTAACATATTTATTTATCTTTTTTGTTGTAATTTTGTCTTTTTGTCATAAAAAAAAAATTAAAATTCTGGGTCAAGAGCTTTCAAAACCCCATATTGCATCATGAGCCTTACTGCCAGGACTACCTTTGCATATAAAGCACACCTTTGCAGGTGTGAAGCACATAAGTGGTGTTGAGGAAACTCGAGAAATAAAAATAAAAGAAGTTCTGGACGATGCGGAGTTTGCCCGCTGCAAAAAGACCGGAAGAGGACCACTTTATGCTGCAACTGCAACAAATTACTTTGTAGGGACATTCCTTTATATACTGTGAAGAATGTGCACCTGAATAAAAAATAAATTTTGAAAATATGAATTTAAAAAAATCTTTACTTTTTAAATTTTTTTGACTTTTTAATTTGGACTGAACTAATGTTTTCTTCTAAACCAATACTTCTGTACACAGTTATGAATTTAGCTAATTTTTTTTCACCTAATAAAATGTGTATATTTTTTGAAATATTTTATTCCAATGTAAAAAGTTATTTACTAATGTTTACTTGTCTAAATATAAAGTAAATTGCATAGTAATAAGAATTATTTTTCATTATGACGAATAATTTTAAATTTTGAGTGTGGCAAATTTTGACGATTTTCAAGCTGAATTTACATAATTTTTTTTCAAATAAACATATTGTTGTATTTATGTTGTTTAACTTTTTGAAAAGTCCTCTAAAGAATCTAGCCATTACAACTTACTAAAATGTATGAATAAATGTTTAATTTTAATTTGAAAAAAAAAGTTACAATTTATAAAGTCAATTTAAGTGCTTTTAGACTCTATTACTTCAAAAAAAATCTACAAGTGATAAACCCATAAAAATACTATAAAACGTTTTATAAACAACAACATTCACACACACAATTTTATAAAGATGAAAATTTAGTGATAATTAACTTTTTTTTAAGATAAGAAATGGGGTGGAAAATACCCCGCGCGTGTGTTTATGTCCGAGTAGTTGGCGCGTGTGATTGAAGGTTAAACTGATGTGTAGCTGTTTGTAGTTGAGTAAAAACATCAACTTCGGCCATCCCTAGGGAGGTTTAACGGTGTCCCTCGTTCTGCTGAAGCACTTGACTACTAGCCTAACTGAAAACATTATACAATACATTATCGTCTCTTTCGTAATCGCGTCTCTTTCTTTGCAGAAGCAGAGCAACACATTTAAAGATCATGTCTATATCAAACTATTACAGTATTATAATTTAGTTAATTAGAGCGGTTTACACTTAAAACACAACTGATGTTTAAGTGTTGAGTTTTGACATTGCACTACAGCCCAGACAAGCCTAGCGATCTCAAGGTCAGAAACACGATTAAATCTCACGCACGTAAGTACTCTTAAATTATATACGATATCTGTGTAATTAATTAAGGAGTAGTTTGCATCAGAAAAATAATAGACAGTAATATTATTGTTTGAGTAAACTGTTATTATAAATTGATATTTTTGTTATGAAATTCATGTTTAGTGGCCCTTGGCAGTGGGTTAATGACCTAAAGGTTTTTAGGAACCGCTAATCCTTATAAGTTATTAATCATATAACCAAAGCAACAAATATACCAATTTCACATTACATAATTTATTAAGTATAATAAATGGTTTTAAAGTGTAATTTAATTTTAAAATATTTAATATTACATTTATACAGTGTATATAAATGTATAACTTTACTTAACAATTTCAATTACAAGTATATATTATCATTTAGTTAATTAGAGCTGTTTGCACTTATAACACGACATTGATGTTTTCTGAAGTGTTGGGTTTAGACCCCACATTGCGGTCCAGTCCACCCTAGCGATCTCAAGGTCAGAGACACGGTTAAACCTCACGCACTGTACCTGTTACTTCACGTATTTGTATGGAGCAGTGCTTCCCATAGTTACGGTCAAATATTTTACAGAGGAGCAATATGCATTATAATATATTTTGCAATTGTTGGAATAGTTATTTTTAAAACTGATATCAAATGTTCACTGTTTAGATTATATGAAATGCTTTTCGTTTGGATAAATAATTTATTTTTATCACTGCCCGATATAATATGCACTGTATTGTAGTTTACACAAATCAGTTGTCTACAGCCAGATACGCATTGAAGCCCTTCTGTTACGTCGTACAAATAAATACACACGCGCGCTCACTCGCATCGTCGCCGGTGCTGAGTCTTGTTTCTGAAGATGGCTACTTGGTGATTAGAACGTACGTCAGGTTAAACAAAAATATTTGTGGTTTGAAGGTTTTGAGTATTGTTTATTAATTGCAGTTTTTGTGATGTACATCATGAGGTTTTTTGTAAATGACTACCTTTGATATCACTTGGCAAAAAAAAAACACTACATACAAATATTTTTTGATCAGACTCTTGTCTTGTCCGTGACTCAGCATTGAACAATGAACTAACCTAGTGCGAAACGCGTCTGCTTAAAAATATCAGTAATTGTATTTTTTTTTTTTTTTGCTAAATGATACCAAAAGTAGCAATTGTTATTTAACAACAGTAAATTGACCCGAATAATTAGTGGTAGGGTTATGTGCTCATATTGTTGTAGTGCTACCTTTTGGCTAAGGGATTAGAAACATTTATGGTGGTATAGAAAAAATAATTTAATTTTGCTGACAGAAGTTATTTATTTAGATAATACTGGTTATTTTGTCTTTACGATGTACTGTTAAAGTGTTTTTATCTTGACCTAGGAAAGAATGATAGCCCCGCTTCTTATCACATTAATGTAATAAATCATACATGTAGGTTTCCTTTTTTTTGCTTGTCATTTTCAGAAGTGTGTTCAAATATGTCCGGAACAATCTTATCACTTATTTACAAAACTAAACAGAGGTAACCCCCCAAAATAAACAATGTGACAGCTGACGCACTGCAGAGCAAGACAATCGATTTATGAAGCAAGACGGCAAACAAGAAAAACGTAGCGTATCTATTAACCTTCAAGTATATCACTTATTTTTTGTAACGTAACTGTAACACTAGGGTCCACCAAACCCCAAAATATATTTAATCACTGGTCATATACATTGTTTTTGAAATATTTTAAAATAATTACCCGTTTTATTAGGTTATCTTATAAAATAAATGTAGTTTAGTTTTAAAACTACGGTTTTTATGCAGGTGAAAAAAACATTCCCACAAAACTAAATCTTTTTTACAACAATGCATGGTTGTACTAAATTGAAAAAGTAGTTACATTTATTTTATATTGCATAAACAATTATACATATTCTGAGAAAATAGTATTGTCCTTTACCACAGTATTATTGAAAAGTTCTAAATATTAATGCCTACACTTACACTACCCTACAAAATCCCTCATTAACCAACATTCAAAATATATTGAAAAACTCATAATAAAGGCTCACTTAGATTTTCATTAAATGTTTCTGCGCCTTAAACCACACATTTGTTGCAAACCATTGCCCGGTGGTCATCACACATAGCAGCACCGCAAGTTTGGCAACGGAGTTTTGTTTTTCTTTCTTTTGTTCGAGGTTTTTTGTACAAAAAGTATATATTTTTTTTCTTGGAGGTTCTTCCCTTCTTTTCTTTCTTATGTCGTCTTTCACAAATATCCAAAACGTCCTAAATGGCCAATTTAAGGTTCCTGCATAGTGTTGCAGTTTCTAAATGTTTGTAGACTAAAGATTTGATTAGGGATATTCCTAATGTTGTCAAATACAACCTTCGGGAAATTTTTTCTGGTTTCTTAGTTTCATCATCAACTATGGCACTGCAATAAAAGGTTGAAAGCAAAACAATTTTTTTTTGCGAAATACATAATTGTCTTATGGTTAAAAGCAAATAGAGATTGTCCTACAGGATTTATTGATAAGAACTTTGCGGGGATGTCGGATTTGCTTGCCCTCATTGTCCCATAATTGTCTATTTATGGTCTACTAACACGGTGTTGAACATTTTTCTGATTATTCAAGTAAATATCTTATGAAATCAGACTTTGCTGCTAAATTGGAGAATTTTAGTAGCACAAACGATTACTGCATTATTGAAAAGGTTTACGTAAATATAACACTGGGGTCCACGAAACCCCACAGCCACTTATATTGTTTATTGCACCGACAGCAGTAGACTACAAGATGGCAAACCAGTGTGCACTCTACCCAGGAGTACCAACTGAATGTACATGAGGGCTATATATCCAGAAAAAAAATATTACAAAATAATTACCCCCGTAAAAATTGTGTGGGGTCCAGTGAGCCCCAGTGTTATATTTGAAGGTTAAAATACATACTGGGAACAATTGCATTTTGATATATTTGCAGTATATATTAGGATATTTTGAGAAATATTTGTATCAATTTAATAGTAGTCCCAACTGGAGGAAAGCTCGTGGCAGGATATTGAGTACTATCCTTAGACTTGGTTAAAGGTGCGATAATGGGTAAAAGATGACTACTTTTTGTTCCTACGTTTTATTCGAAATATTGCGAGTCTAAAAGTAAATATCACTTACTCCCCCCCCCCCATTTCGGATAGGTGATGTATTACTATAATTAATTATATAAAAAAAATCTATCCCTACTACAGACATTTTTATTTTAGTTACTTTTTATTAAATAATTACAATTAATATGAATAAAGTAGTATAACCTACGCGTTAAAACAGCTGTTCTACCACATAACCTATAACATAGAATCAGCTGTTTTTATGAAATCATATGTTATTTTAAGTCAAATAGAACAAAATAACTATATTGCATATGTAGCCCCTATTGTGAAAAGTTTTTGTTCCATATGAAACTAAAATTAATGAACTATCATTTGAAAAAAAAACTGTATTTCAATGAAATGTCATCAAAGTTTGAACAAATTTTTTTGAGCTAGATTGGATGAATGAGAGTATTTTATTAAAGGTTTGAACAAAATAAGGAGAGTGTGAACTAATAGTAGGAATTGAGAAAAAAACGCATCTATAATACATATTCCAGTATTGTTGAAAGGAAATTATAGGAAATAGTTTATCAAAAAGCAGGCAGTTATGGTGATTTACTAGCTATAATTTTGGTTTTACTAGCTAGGTAAATTTAAATAAATAAAACCTATCACAAATGATTAAAAAAACATTTTTAACGTTATGTACATTTCAGTTGCATAACAATCATCCTCAGGGGTAATTTACTAAACAAATACAATTGAATAGGTATTTTTATTGTAAGTTACCTGAAGATGATTGCTATGAAATTGAAATGTACATAGGTTTTAAATAAAAGAAGTCATTTGTGTTATAGCGGTTTTATTTACTTAAATTACGCCACAGTTGTTTTGTACAGTTATAATTGGGTAAATGCTCAGAAAAAAAATAAAATGACAAAAGTTTATGGAGACTAATATATACAGCTTAATGTCAACAAATGTATATGAAAAATGTTAATATATCGAGAATAAATGTTATGTGTGAATAAATATTAATTAACTGTTTTGAGCCGCAGGTGTGGGGGTAAATTTAGACCCTACTCTACCTGAACAAAATTACTGTATTGAGTCTATTTTGCAAGCTTTTCAACGTATTCTCGGACACAAGGTATTTCCACTTGTCTATTTTTAAAATTTCCTAACTGAGCTTTGCCTCGCACTCTAGCAGTAAATAGACCGACCACATACAGGTACCGTTACTGGGGTTAGAACACTCCCTCGTCCGCTGGTGAAAGTCGGCCGGAAACCTTCTCGGAATTCCCGGCCAAGGATTACTTACGGCCAGTGGATCTGTAGAGGGGAGGCTATTTCCACGCACAGTTGGTTGTATTTCAAGGCGAAGGTCAAATACTTGAAATTCATAGTAAATTGCTTTAGTATTGTCTAAATGTTTTTTTGTGTTTAATACTTTAGGCCATACTGCTAAAAGACTAACTACTGTATATAGTACTTGTAAAAACACTAAACGTAAATACAGACACATTCTATCATGGGTTAGACACAAAAGATTTTCTAGCATTCAGGGGAGTCCCAACAGAAGTGATGACAAAATAAAGCTAATACCGTAGTTTCGCTAAAGTTACAAGGAAAATCGCCGAAAATATGAATTTATACATTGTTTTCAATGTTTACAACTTTATTTTAGGAATGTATTTAATAAAAACTAATACTCATTGTAGTTATTATTTTAGAAATTAAAAAATAATGTAACAAAAAAATTATTAGATGCTTACTGATACATATGTTTTTAACAATTTTAATTCAAATCAGTTCTTTAAAAAGTATAGGACGGGGCTGGAAATCATTTCCTCGCAAAATTGGATTATAAATAATATTATAAACATTATAATCGTTATGTTGGATTATTTGTATTAAGATTTAATAGAATTATAATAAACTGATATATTTTTTGTTAAACTATCGCAATTATTTAATGATAATCTACGTGTAAAACACCTGTTCTACAACATAACCTAACTTATAATATAATACAAAATCGGCTTTTACATGAAATCATGTTTTATAACCTGACGGAAATATAGGCCTATACAGTACTGTAAGATGTGTTGATGTTTTGTTTACCGCACGTAAAGACGTTATCACTTCAAAATAAATTGTAACAAATTCCTTCAATAATACTTGTACAGTTGTGATTTTAGAGCCCCTGCGACTAAATACGAGCACTTTATTACAGCCCATACTAATCTCTATTTTGGAAGGACGTGAGTGTACTTGTTATAAATATTAAGAATAACAACAATTACAGGCCATATT
Source organism: Prosapia bicincta (assembly GCA_036971475.1). NCBI lineage: Eukaryota > Metazoa > Arthropoda > Insecta > Hemiptera > Cercopidae > Prosapia > Prosapia bicincta. Next base: position 304,966 of record JBAIZL010000117.1, on the reverse strand, counting down.
GTAATAAGTGTATGAAATAAGCGACCGTCACGGAATGTGCGAAATAAGCGACCAAACTACCCCTAACACCGTCAAGGTCATTCAACCAAGCGATGCCGAATCCGGGATGCGTGAAATAATCGACCCGGCTACCCTTAACACCAATTAGGTCATTCAACCAAGGGATACCGAATCCGGGATGCTTTGAAATAATCGACCCGGCTACCCTTAACACCACCTAGGTCATTCAACCAAGGGATACCGAATCCGGGATGCGTGAAATAAGTGTCCAAGCTACCCCTAACACCTCCAAGGTCATTCAACCAAGCGATGCCGAATCCGGGATGCGTGATATAAGCGACCTAGCTACACTTCCCCTACCCATTGCAGTTAAACTTGGAAGGAGAATGAAGAAAGCTGAAGTATACGAAAGTGGATACAGCTATGGGAAAAACAATGAAGGAATATGAAGCCTTGTCTCTAAACCCTCTCCTACCTTCAAAGCCTGGATTTAGTTGACGATCATTAAAAAGATAAAGATACAAAAATATAGAAATAAATATAAACTTATGGAAATATGTTTTAAAAAAATATCGTAAAACCTTATAACAAATTGTAAAAAAATATTGACGAAGCTTTCTTGAGGATGATTTTAAACACGCTTAAATGACGTTGAACTCGCCAGTTGAAGTGCGGTGGAAATCAGAAAATATTTTTAAAAAACACTCTTACGAAGAGTGTGGAACACACAGACCAGGTATAGTTCTGTGATTGTCGCTCATTTCACTGAAGATTAAGACTCTAGGCGCACTTAAAAAATCCCTTAATGCTTGCTTTTTTGGCGACGCCATTGTTATAGGCATAGCCGTTATCATTGGTGATTTGATTACAGTCTAGCTAGACAGTCTAAATTAGTACTGATATGATAAATAAACCACACTAACCACAATCACAGGCTGTACTAACTATTGGGCAAAACTGAGATGAAATTATAATTCTAACAAACGTATGCTTACATACGTAAGCTAGATTAAGGGGCGAATTCAATTGTTTCTTATGGGTTTTGACGTGCTAAATAGAATAAAATAGATCCTAGAACTGTAAGCTAAGTAGTTTTTGAGAAAACCAGTGTCATGCAAAAAATGGAGTTAAACGTTATTTATACTACAAACATTTGATTGTTGGTGAGAATTAACCATGATAGAATTATCTTGTAATAATTCTATGAAAATAATTGCTTGGCAATCGGAATGTACTTAAGGATTTATATAAAACTTTTTTGTGGTTAAAAGGTTTTATTAAACAATTTTTTTTTTTAAATACACAGTTTCTCAAAGTTGTTAATAACAATCATGTTCGAAAAAGGTGCAAAATGTGAACATTAAGGGTTGTGTCATTGTTTTATTAATTACCTTCTAAAATAATTTGTTTTCGAGGATTGTTCAAACAAAACTGATTGCATTTAAAAGCTATGTTGACACTTTGAGCAATTAACCCTTACATGGGCGCTATATGGACATTGCTCTTTTAATTTAGAGGTTCGGGCAAAGATCCGCGTTAGGCAAATATTGCTCACGGGTACTTTTAAAAATAATTAAACTTTGCTTTATGACTTATAATTTCCGATTCAGATTTTATACGAATACAAATAGCTTTAATAAAATTTTATGACTCTCGAAAGATGACAACCTGTCAAAAGCTTTAGCAAGATAGGATCTAGAATTGCTAAAGGTTTCCCTTACACATGTTTTACTGTAATCTTGCATCGCCGCCTGGAATATCATTTCTTTAATTAGGTTTTAGCCAGAGTACATATATTAGGTTTTTCTCTTAACATACATTAGGGGCCCTGAACCGACTTCATCACATATATATTCTCTTTGGACTTCCTAATATTTAGTAATAAACAACTACTGCCACGAATCCAACTTGAAACTTGTGATTCCCGCCCGGTTGACTAGCCACAACAGGGGTGGGAGACAGTATTCGTGGCACTACCTGTGGAACAGCAGCTTCTTGCTACCTTGTTGTAAGGCCTGGACTGGTGACCACTCCCCTGGGACAAGACGAACTCCAATTCCAGAACTATTCAAGATCAATAAACCTTCAGTACGGTCAGGTTTCCCTTCCTTAATACCTCTTGTAATTAGTTAGGTCCAAGTAGAGCAATCGGATCTATCCACTCTCGGTTGGCCTTACCTAAGGGCCGGACCCTCAGATTCGGGACTTATGGGTAGATGGGCATAAACACATCCCGTTGGACCTTGGAATCTGTTGCTCTTGATAGGAGGCATTCAGTTAAACGCTTTAGCCCTGTGGTTAACGATCTTTTAGGCGCTGCCCCCCCCCCTATGTGTCGTAATGTTGCAATCGTACAGTGATACACTCGATTCGGGTCTAACCTATTTTGCACCTTGAGAAACAGTTAAACATACATAACGTAGGTAAAAATAGGGTTTGTCACATTAAACCGGAGTAAAAGAGTATATAATAAACCGAGTAAAAAAACTAATTACCTTAAAATATGAAATCTGCAAACACTACGCAGTATACAGGGAAAATGTATTAAAAGATCACCCCAATCCACTGTCATAAATCTATCCCCATCATACTGTTTGTAAAATGCCAAAATGCCGCCAGTAGGGGGTTAGCTTCGTAAAAGGGACGATCGTTTTGAAACGCGTCAGCAAGTAAGCAATTACGTATTCACTTAGTTAAGTAGTTTAAAATTGGTATATAATAATTATTTACACTTATAATAAACAACCTAAGCTCCAGAGATGTTATCCTTGGGTACAGAGACCATAACTTAATCACATGGGTCTATCAAGACTAGATACTACAAAAACCAATGGCGTAGTTCAGTACGCATGTCACGTCACATCATATATTGACGCTGGTTTGCCTAATTGAGGACGCACACCTCTCGTCTGTAGGCAATCGAGAAACTACAGTAATTATAAGAATACTATTATATAAGTATCCACGCCCTCCTGAAAACCTTCTGCCCCCCCCCCCCCCCCACCCCCGTTGCAGAACCCCTGCCTTAGCGCATCTTCGGCAAATGTCTCTCATATTCATTCCAGGCTTCCTGTCCCAAACAAGGAAGTCACTCAAGGATCTCCCTAATCCTACCCGACCGAGGCCTATTCCTCTCAAAGAGAAGTATCTCGTAAAATTCCCCTTACATGCTCCACTAGAGTACGTGGCCACACAGCCACTCAAAATTCACACTATGTATAGTTGCATTACTTCAAAATAAGTGGATATTTAAAAGTTTATATTCACTTGTGAAATATTCTCTACACATACATTATTTCACTATTGTTCTGATGACCAGGGCAGTCCCAGACCCCCTCCCCCCGGATGTAATCCTAAAACCGCGTTGGATGCTTCTAACTAACGTTTCAAATGGATCTCCCGTCTGGTGGATTCTTTGTGACCCAATTACGTGCCAATCCTTTCAATATAAATCGCTTCCATTCATCCCCAATTCGCCATGGTTCTTCTCCAATAACACGGAAATTCCTTCGCTCTCCACCCTATTGGAACACATTCTCAGCAGTGTATGTGTGTAATACTTCACCCGAATTAAAATTCTCCCACTTATTGTTTTCTTCGTGAATCTATTAGTCCCATAAAACTGTGATTGTACTCTTTATGACAAATTTATAAACCAAAACTATTTTCTGGAGAAAATGTGCTGTGATGTCTAATAAGTCAAGATGATTTCTATTCTTTTCGAGCAGGGGCGGTTTTAAGCATCATCCAGATAAGGATGGATAAGTGATGAAGGTACTTGGTCACACTTATCCAAGAATCCCTAAGTTTGTTGAAAAATTGCTTGTCCCGAGAATTTCCTCTGTAAACGTCTCAACATTGTTTTCCTTGAGCAATCTTTTTGGTTGGTTTTGAATAAAGACAGCTTCTTGTTATTTATTAGTGTCCAAAGTTTCCACGAGTGTTCTTTCGCAAACATTTTTTTTTTTGTATTTTCCACATTGCTTTTTAAAATAGGAACAATTTGATGCCCCCGAAAAGCTTTCTTGGAATACTTGAACATTGAGGGCAAAACCGGGACGTATGGGAATCCAACTAAACCCTCTGCTTAGAGGGTTAGCAGAGAACCCAAGCTAAAACGTCGGTAAGCAGTGTTTATAAGCTTGATAACCCCTGTGTTAAACGATTAAATAGAGGGCAGTGGGGATTCCAGGTACAGGGCTCCTCATCAGTGAGTTGCATTTACCAAACATTTTGTATTTTTGACACCAATGAAACTTAACATATCTAATCCCTTTTGTTTGTATTGGTTTATGACTAAACTTATCAGAAACTTAAATTTTGTAAATTTGTCTACACAAAACAAAGCATTATAACCGCTTAATTAACCTAACAACAACTCCAAGCGGAAAATTTAGACACTGATGAAAATCGCCTCGAAGCGATTTAAAACGTTCTGTCTCCGTAAGTTTTTACAAATGTACAAAATTTAATGTTCGGATAGTCATAAAATAATGTAAAAGTGATTAATTAAGCTTCACCGATCATAATAGACCACAAAATTCAAGAGTGTAACACATCTGTTGTAAGAAGTGACAGATGATGTCAGTCCTTGTAAGTATAACTCAACACGGTTGTTTTCTTGTGTGTTCGTAAGTTTTCCTCTCTACTTTTATTACATAATACTAAATGTGTTATTTATCGCTGTAAGATTCTCTTTATATAAGTACTCGTGTCAATCCGCCAATAGTTAGATATAGCTAAGCAAGAAAGTGCTGCCTTCGCATTCCAGTGTTGCCACATTAGACATTTTTTTTTTTTTTTTTTTTTTTTTTTACCTTGGGAGCGGGTTTGAATTGCCCGAAGCACTGCTACCTTAAGGTATATTGTACTTACCTCCCTGATCTAGTCAAATAACCCCTTCCCTCTTACCAGGTTTAGGAGTTTCCTGACTAGAGTTTTACCTTCAGCATCCACCAAAGCCGTTCCATCACCAAAGAGGTTGAAGCGCCTCTCAGCAAGTACTCCACATCTGTAAATGATGTGTGTGGCAGTCTCCTGTTCCTGCCCGCACAATCTGCACACTGGTTCATCCTTGTAGATACCCATTTTATGCAAATGTTTCCTTAGTCCACAGTGTCCCGTGAGTAGTCCTGTGGCTATCCTTAATTCCTGCCTAGACAGATAGATGAGACTCTTCTGCAGCCCCAAGGAAGGTCTCCTAAGGGTTAGCTTACTGTGTCTCATCCCTTCGGCCCTGATCCAGTGCTCACAGTGTCTTTCAGCCATCCACCTTCGCACTGTCATCCTGACCATGGATTTGGAAATACCCACCGCAGGTTCCGGTCCAATCAGGGGAGTCGAGGACCCCTCCCTGGCCAGCGCATCTGCGGCTTCATTTCCAAGTATTCCCCTATGCCCTGGCACCCAACCAATCTTGACTTGATTGTGCCTTGCCAGAGCTTGTAGGTTAATTAGGCACTCCCTGATTATGGCCGAGGTGACCACGTGTCCGTTTAGTGCCTTAATTGCTGCCTGACTGTCGGAGAAAATAGCAATCCGGGCCCCATGTGCTTCCCTTCTTGCTATCTCTCCCAGACAGGCATTTATAGCATATACTTCGGCCTGAAAGACAGAGGTATGCCTCCCCAAGGAAAAAGCTTGTTCTACCCTTGGGTTTTTACAATACACCCCCGCTCCAGTGCCGAGGTCCATCTTGGAGCCATCTGTGTACCAGATCTGAGCTCCCGATGTTAATGTCCCCGACCATTCCATCATAGTTTGGTGGACCTGGTCAGGTGCAAACATTCGAGTAATGTGGTCGCTGCCCATTTCCAAGACGGGTTCTTTGACCACACCCTCGATACTCATATGTCCCGAGACATCTGGGAGGTTAGCCCAGTTGCTCGAGTTGCGCAATCTCCATGCCGCTAGCCTCGCCTCTCCCCTAAGGACAAGCTCAAGGGGAGGGAGGTTAAGCATTACTTCCATTGCTGCGCCTGGTGTAGTTGACATCGCTCCCAGTGTGCACAGACAGGCCAATCTCTGGATAGAGCTCAGTTTAGCTCTTGTCTGTGCCTGGTTGGCCTTTGTCCACCACACCAGAGCTCCATAGGTAATCATAGGTCTTATCACCCTCAGATACATCCAGTGCATCATTGATGGCTTCAGTCCCCATTTCTTACCCACCATTCTTCTCACAGTCATCAGTGCCCTTTTGGCCCTGTTAACTGTCCTCTCAAGATGTGGATTCCAGGTGAGTTTCCTGTCCAGAATAACTCCCAGGTACTTCACCTCCCCCACAAACTCAAGGTATTCACCAAACAAGCGGGGCATCCTGGTCGTCAGATCTTTTCGCTGTCTGGTGAAGTTAATGAGAGCAGTCTTTTTTGGATTTACCCTAAGGTTCTCCTTTTTACACCACTCTTCAATCAGTCGTAGAGGATTTCTGATTACCTCAAGGACTGTATCAGGGAATCTGCCCAGGATCAGGACAACTATGTCGTCCGCATATCCTAGACAGAAGTACCCCTGTTCATTCACATTAGACATTAGATGCACGTTTGGTTTGACCTGAAACAGCAAAAATGTTTAGAGCATTGATTTTCATTAAAAGTTTCTTAGATTCCCAGGCATTGAGTAAGAGTAATTAAACCTGCCGACGAAACCTTTTCTATTTTCCAATTCCTTTTATCAGTTCACTCTCCATATACCTATATCTTGTTCAAAATTTCAATCCTCGATAAAATTCTTGATTTCAGTACAGTTTTTCAAATATTAATTCGTTAATTAATTTTAGTTTTATATGGGAAAAATCTTTTCACAAAAGGGGAAAGGTATGCAATATAGTTATTTCGTCCCATTTAGATTAAAATAAGTGATATGATTTCATAAAAAAAACAGCTGATTTTATGTTACAGGTTATGTTGTAGAACAACTGTTTTAACGCATAGTTACTTTATTTATATTTATTGATTGTAATTATTTAATAGAAAGTAACTAAATTAAATTGTTTTGTCGATTTAGTGATTAACTTTAAAAAAAACTGGTTTATATTACTTGTTTGCAATGAACTTTGTTTTCTAATTTAAATATCTATAAAAATGTTTCCTGAGGTTATTTACTGCTAAAATGAGTAACTAATACTCGTATTTAATTGTGTGAGCCTCGCAGGGAATAAGGTATTTTAAAACTCAAAATGACTCTGTGACCTTAGACCTTAAGAGTGGAAGAACTCTAGACAGTACAAATGCTGAACTGCCGTCGCGTAGGTAGCGAAAAGAATGACGTCACCAACTATGGCCACAATAATAAAAGACCTGCTTTCCTGGAAAACGTTTACCGCCAAGCCTGAAGGCAAGTGTATTTCTGTATCCGATGGAAGCATGTTTTTAGAAATTTGTTTCCGAGTTGTGATGTTGATAAATTTAAATACTTATTGTTCGGGGAATTGGAGCTAAACTTATTGCACAGGGATTCTCTAGGAAACACTACGAATTTCTATCGAAACTAAAAACTTTTTGAACGACATTTGGTAATTTTGACCGGTTATACAAATATTTTTTAAAAAAATCGATCCTTTAAATCATTCAAATTGCTCAACCCCATTTCTGTCCAGCCGTTATTTTATCGGCTCGAAAACGTGTTTCACAGTCACCAGAACTTAGTTTATGCTTTCCAGACATTGTAATTGATAAATTTAGATACGTTTAATCGATTAGTAAATCGGAACAGAGCACCTAAAGCAAGAATTCTCTTGCGTAAAAACTACAAATTTCTATGTAAACGTAATTCTAAAAACCTTTTAAACGGGAATTGGTAATTTAACGGTTATTCAACTATTTTTTAAAAAATTCAAACATTTTGCGTCATTTAAATTAGTTTAACGCTATTTCCGGCCAGCCGTTATTTTATCGACTCGAAAACACATTTACAGTGGCCAGGACATATTTTATGCTTTCCCGGCATTACTATTTTTAGATCAAAATTACGATACTTCAACTTTTGTTAAATTCTAGAGCTAACATTTAAAACTTTTATGTTTTTAACACAAAATTTAATTATCTATAACACTCGAAAGTAGCCTATAATATAACTATTTAAAACTTTTTATTGCTTTATAAAATGTAATAAAAAACGTAAAAATATTTTTTTTTAAAAAAAGGTTCTGGCACTGGGGGAAGTGCCGAAAGAAGTGAAAACAATTAAGGCCGCGTCTACAGACATTTTGAATTGAGAAAGACATTTTTACGTGATAAGAAATAACCTAAACATCTGTTATCAGACGCGCCTAAGAATGTTTTCATTTCATAAAATTGTATTAAAAATACATTACTTATTATTATCGTTATATTGAATTATTTTTATAAAGATTTATCAAATTTTAAAAAATTAATATATTTATAAACTGATTAAAACTATTCAACTATAAGCTTTTTCCTATTAACAATGTTCAATACATAATGTAACATAACCTACATGTTAAACAGCTGTTCTACAACATAACCTATAACACAAAATCAGCTGTTGGATGAAATCATATGTTATTATTGAATTCACTTTGATGTGCCTCATAGCGTGACTTGAGGGAATTTATACTTTGTATGTTTAATTAAGTTTTTGTAGACGTCGCTATAAATGTTTTCCCTTCAATAATCTCGAATATATGTCATGTTGACGATACGTGATATAAATTTTCTACGCCTTCAAATCAAAGGTTATAATTACCTTGTTACTTTTTTTTCGAGTAAATTAATTTAAAAATTATATACTTTCTCAAAATAAATTATTTTTCTACAAGAAATTAGACATATTATATATAACTGAGTTTTCTAGAAGAGCAAAACGGGGTAGTAAGCGATGGGATGCACCGACGGGAGCTGCTGCGGTTGGCATCATTGTCAAGGCAGTAAACTACGGGACAGTACATTAAATTGTCCTCTCTGAGATCATTAATATGAGACCTTCCACTTGTGTTTAAAGTATTCAATATTTATCTGGTTCAAATAATTTTAAAAATTATCGAAAAAGTCGTGTCAATTACTATTCTGGCAAAACGGGACAAATAAGCGTAAAAAAAGGATGGTCGGGACAGCGGGACACATCTCTGAAAAACGGGACGTTGTTTAGAGAAATCGGGACGTTGTCCAGAGACAACGGGACGTTGTTATAAAATCATAAACTAGATTTTGCCTTTTGTTGACATTGCATTGAATTATTTATGTTTATAGGAACAAAATTTACATACAGATGGTCTTGGGCGGTATTTAGACGCAATATAACGGATAGAAAGTGACGCGTATTTTTGAATATTTTAACTTTTATAGGTAGAATTATTTCCTTTATTAAAACCTCTACGTAACGTAGTGGTTTTTTGTTGCAGAACCGATTACGTATCTAACCGATAGTTACCAAAATGTGCATGTGTAAATTAAAGCATACAATTTTACATTCAAGTTTGTATTCTAGTTATTGAAGCATGTTTCTATGCTTATTAAGTATTATGTAAAAACCTTACATCAGAACTTATGGCTGAAATACATCGCCTTATTCTCAGAGACGGTACTGTACACTCCTGCCAACTTATGTGTTCCTGGTACAATGTAAGTAAAGAACAGTGATGATCGACATTATAAGAAACTGAGGTTGCACAACACGACTTGAGAATCTTCAAAAATCTTGACACCCCATTTTTGAAAGACGTTACACATTTCGTAAGTTTAAAAACATCACGGACTATTTAAAAAATACATTTCATATTAAACTGGTGCAGTGTTGTTAGTTGAAAAAAAAACAGTTTATTTTTTGAGAATCAATTGTTTCCCTGAAAGATTCTTCTTTTTTAGCCTGGTATTAGGAACCTATAACATAGAAACAGTGTGTTGAGTTTCTGTTTCTCTAAACATTTACAACTGCCGCTGAAAATTATTGGTAAATCTATAGAATTACAAATAAATTGAGTTTTTAAAATGTTATTATTTGAAAAAAAATATAGATTTTCTTTAATTAAATATTTTTTTATTTATATGTGTAAATTTTAAAGTTTAAATAAAACGCGATTTCGAAGAAAATATATGAAGAATTTTCTGGGGATTTGACCGAAATTATGTGTAGTAGATCAACTATATTATTTTGAGAAATTCAATTTAAAGCAAAAATATATGTGGCAATTGTTTACTGCCAGGATAGTCTAATTGCAGTTATGCTACTTTTTGACAGATAGCAGCATTAAAACGTACCCAGTGGTATTTGCAAGGTAATACTTCTCCTTATTCCTTGGCATAAGGTAATCCAAGCCGCCAGGGTTCCTGCGTGATCTGTCCCTGGATTTTTCCTAGCAGGGTTCTTTCTTGCCAGGTTTTTTCATCCCGCTCTTAGCGCGACACATACAGTACGGTTTCATTTCACTATCTCCTGATTCTCCATGGAAAGATCTTATGAGCTTGGTACATGGGCAATCAATCCCGTTTCCTTCACTCACGGCAGGGATACTAACCGCATGCGCATGTGAGACGGAGGTAACTTGCTAGAGGATGGCTTGCCACGAGGGCTGGGCGGGTTTTGGGGGCTCAGACCCGGGTAAAAAAAAAAACTAATATCTGGGAGTCATACTAGACAGAGGCCTGACTTTGGACCCTCACATTACCAACACGTTAAAAAAAGCAACAATTAGATTAACACAACTGTAACCAATGTTTAACAGAACAAGCCCACTTTCACTACGGGCGGCCACTACTATATACGTATCTATGTTGCTCAGCAAACTCACCCGTCTGGGGCCATGCAGGCAACACACGCACACGCAGACTCCAGTTATTCCGAAACAAGGTTTTGCGAATAATCACTTAGGCACATAGATGTACAAGATTAACAATGCTTCACACTGACTTGAAAGGGGCTTTCATCAAACACCTCCGACACTTAGCAACAAAGTTCTACAAACAGGCCCACGCACTTACAACATCCACACTCATTTCCTCACTGGGTAGGTACGACCCCACCCAGGACACACAGACGGCCGCTGTCTCTACTGACCGCATAGCTTTAACCATAATGCACATACTAATTAATAATTTGCTCAAAGTTATGTTCCAGGAGACTCAAGGCCACATTCAGAGTCGCAGATTAGTTCCAACGGAAGTACTAATTTTGACTTCCATGCCTTTCAGTTTTGAGTACCCTTCCGCGAGTGAAGGAAAAGGGATTATTTGCCCATGTAGCAACTTCATAAGCTCTTTCCATGGAGCATCAGGAGTTAGTGAAATGAAACAGTACGGTAAGTGTCGCGCAAAGAGCGGGATGAAAAAACCTGGCAAGAAAGAAACCCTGCCAGGAAAAATCCCTCGACAGATCATGCAGGAACCCTGGGGGCTTGGATCGCCTTATGCTAAGGAATAAGGAGGGATATTACCTTACAAATACCTTGTTAGTGAGTCTATGGCAGGAATTACACGCACCTCTGCTTCTGCTGCCTATTCGAAACTGAAAAGGCATGCAATCAAATTAGTATTTCCGTTGGAGCTAAGCTACCACCCTGGGGATGCGCCCCTGCGTCACTGTGAAACAGAATCTATTAGTATGTATATTTTTATTTTTTGTATTATGGTTGGAGCTATGCGGTAAGTAAGAACATTGGCCGTCTGTGTGTCGTGAGTGGGTTCGTATCTACCTAGTGCGGATGTTGTATGTGCATGTACTCAGTTTCGAGTAGGCAGCAGAAGAAGAGGCACTGCCATCCCTACCATAGCTTCACTAACAATGTATTTGCAAGGTATTATTTCTCCTTATCCCTTACCATAAGGATATCGTAGCTCCAGGGTTCCTCCCTGATCTGTCGCGGGCGTTATTCTCTTAAGGCTTCTATCTTGTTAGTTTGTTCCATACCGCTCTTAGCGCGACACTTACCGTACTGTTTCATTTCAATATAGCCTATTCTGATAATCTACGGAAATCAATCAATCCCGTTTCCTTCACGCGCGTTAGGGATAATAACCGCATGCGCATGTGAGACGGAGGGAGCTCGATTGAGGATGTTTGTCACGAGGGTTGGGTTGATTCTGGAGGCCCGATGGGGCATAAAACAAAAATTAGTATTAATCTAAAGCATTTGGCCAATATTTTCCAATGAAATCTACAATCTGTCTATTGCGGCAATGGCCCATTCGGGCTTTAATCGCCTTAACTACTTAGGGTATAGGTCTTTTCCTTATAAAATAAAATAATTGAAAAAAATGCATTAGGTTTTGGGGAAAAACAAAAGTAATTTCGCTCTGTAGAGTTTTACTTTCTGTAAAGTTCAAAAATTCAAAACTTTTATCTGCAATCTTCCAAGTGTTAGTTTATAGGCCTATTTGTAAACCCTTTATTGTAAGCTATTTCAGCAAGAGCGTGACTCGGTCGTCGCCTCCTACAGACACACGAAGGAAGTCTAGAAGATGTAGGAGAGCCTTTCTATAGGGCATATTCTCTAGGGGAAACTACCGCTATCGAGGGCTCAAGTAGTTGTATAATCCCTTTTTTGTGCCTTTCTTTTGGTCATTTTTGTGAAGATCTACAGCTTAAAACGTTCCCTCGTCTACCATTTTAAATTAATTAAAAACACGCCCTTCTTATTGATACAAAATAAGGAGTCCTCCGGATGGATTAAAGGTCGTTTTCTTCATCTGCCATTTCAGGTAGTTTGAAAACATTTCCTTTTTCTACCATTCCAGATTGACTTCCCTTTCTTCTACCACAGGTGGTCTGGGAAATATACCCTGGGTCTACTACTCCAGATCCATTGGAAATCGTTACCTATGTCTAGGACTCGAGATCTACTGGAAAACCTCTAACATTTCAGGTGGTCTAGATAAAACCATTCTTCTACCACTCTAGTGGTGTGTAAAATATTTTCCGGGTCTACTATTATAGATAATTTGCTAAACGTTCTCTTATGCCGTTGCAGATGGAGTGGAAATATTCGTCTACTCCAGGCTTCCTAAGATTCCTATATTTTTTATTGTGACGAGGATAAAACAGTTGAGAAAGGGAAAGTGTTTTCTCGGTTAACTTCTACCAACTTATTGTTCCCTGGTACGATACTGTTGCCGACAGCGTAGGGTTATGCTGGTGCGGTGACACCTCGTTGCAATAAAAAATTTTAGTTCCCACCCACTCAATATCACAGGTTGGGTCTCTTTATTTAATTTTTTTAAAATTAAATTAAAAATAATAATAAGCCTTAATTTGTATTTCTTAAGTGTAAAATGCATTACGGCAATATTGTAAATTGACAAATTATTTTTATTATTAAACATTTTCAATTATTATTTATTTATTATTAAGTAAAAACCATTCTGAATATAAATAATGTGCACACACATGCCAGAGAGCCCGCACGTACTCAGGAGCGCCACACACACACATACACATACATACATATTACACTCACACAATCAAATGAACTCGTTATTTATTTGTTTATTGCTCATCCAAAGTTTCTAAAACTTGGTGAAACGATTTTTCAAATAACAAAAACATTTGCCGTATTTTAAAAATAATCAAACATTTACATATATCTCTTTGTATCTTGTATCATTTTAGTCATGTCGTAATTTTTATTTTTGTAATCTGAATGATTTGTCAACATAATATACTAACTTAATAATAATGAAAACCCACTTTCCTATCAAATTAGTCTGTGGAATACATTTCATTGTGTTCAACGAAATTAGGCTCCTAGCTAGACATATCGAATACCATACATAACCCTAGTATCTCGTCATATTTCCGTTACGCAATAAACTCTGAAACTTGTGATATTCCTTCTCGTAACGCCTCTGTTCCTCCTACTGATAACAAAACTAATAATGCATCTTCAGCAACGCCCGCCCTGTGAATTTGGGCGGGCGTCTTCACTGAATTGTTTCGCCATTGGTTGTGATGCGCGAAATAAGACCAAGAGTTACAACGCGCGCCACCTTTCAGTGAATATTGATACTAGGGCAACAGAAATCACAGGTAGTAGGTTTAATGATATTTTCATTGGATAAATGTTCTTTCAAGTTTGTGTTTAAATGTAAATTATACGTAATATTCAGTCTGTGCAAATTGTAATTGTATTTGAAACAAAATAAAATAGTTTTACATTTTTTTCCAGGCGAAAAACCTATTAAGGTTATCATCGCCTAACTGAAATTAAATTTTCAAATACTTGTTACATAAATTAAACTAGACAAAATAAAATAAATGTTTAAAACTAATTGTAACTATCTAAAACTAAAGAACCTAAAATTATACAAAATTTAAATATAATTAAATAGATTGAGGTGGCGTAAGAAAGCGAGGAAACGGTCGTGACATCGTCCCTTAAAACCACCTTTAAACTACCTCGAAGATTGAAACGAATATATAAATTGACCAACTTATCACAATCAAGCAGAATGTTCTTGATTGTGATGGTACTTTTACAAAACGGACAGTGGTGGATCGTCATGTCTCATCAACCATCCATGCGTTAACAAAGAGTGGCCGATGCGAAGTCGAGTTACCACCACTTCCTCCCTACGATTCGAACGAACAGATGTCCTTCATGGTCGGACGGTATTTTTGATGTCCCTCAGCTTGTTTCTATTTACATTTTGCCATTCTTCATTCCAAACAGAGAATAGTGTAGTTTTAACTTTGCATACAAAATCTCATGCCATCACACGTTGTGTCGATGGCAACATACCTGTAGCTAATTTTGCACCTTCATCTGCTTTAGAGTTTCCGAATATTCCACAGTGACCAGGCACCCAGAGAAATGACACCTCGACACCTCGTAGTTGGAGCCTGTGTATAGAGCACAAGATGTCTCCAACTAAATTGTTCTTAGTGTACATTTCCTGAATAGCCTGGACAGCACTTTTGGAATCACAACACACAAGATATTTAGATTTTGCAGACGGAATTGATCTTAAAGCTTGGAAAATTGCATAAAGTTCTGCAGTAAAAACGCTAAAGGTTGAGGGCATTCCGTAAGTGAAGGTTTGTCCTTCCATATAAGAAGTACTTTTACAATTCCTTCTATTACTATAATTAAAAATTACTTGATTAAGTAAATATATAGGGCTTACTTGCTGACGCGTTTCGAAACAATCGTTCCTTTTACGAAGCAAAGCCTCTGCTGGCGGCATAATGCGTTAGGTACAAAGGATGTAGGAATAGAGGCTTTGCTTCGTAAAAAGAACGATTGTTTCGAAACGCGTCAACAAGTAAGCCCTATGTATTCAATAAGTTAAAGTAATTTTTAATTATAGTTTAATCAGTAAATTCAAGATGATTACACCAAGCATCCTTCAATCAATGAAATACATTTTATGCATCCATTCAAGGACATTACTTTTTAAAACTTGTAGCAGACGACAGTTAATTTTAATACAGTTTTTTTCAGATATTAATTCTGTAATTAAATATAATGAATTATTGAATTTTGTAGTCCATTACATTCGGTGAATCTTATTAATCACTTTAACAATAGTTTATGACTATCCGAACTTTAATTCTGTGAATTTGTTAAAACTCAAGAAGACAGAACGTTTTCGATCGCTATGTGCCGATCTTCATCAGTGCTTGGAGATGTTGGGTCAAACGGTGACGGTTTTAAAGGCAGATTCTCGATAGTATCAAAGAGCAGGCTATGTTTGATTTGTATTGTGTTTGTTCGTTTAATATATTTGAACTTTGTGTTTTTGTGTGCCTGTCAACACACTAGAACAAAATTAAATTTACAGACACCAGAATACAAACATACTAAACGAACAAACACAATACAAATCACACATACTCTTTGTTACTATCGAAAACCTACCTTTAAAACCGTCACCGCTTGACCCGACATCTCCAAGCAGAAGATACTGATGAAGATCGGCACATAGCGACCGAAAACGTTCTGTTTCAGTAAGTTTTAACAAATTTACTAAATTTTTCTTCGGATAGTCATAAACTAATGTTTAAGTGATTAATAATGAATTCATTTTATATGGGAAAAACCTTTCACCAAATAGGAAAAGTATGCAATATAGTTATTTTGTCCCATTTGGCTTAAAATAAGTGATAAAATATAATTTCATAAAACATATGATTTTATGTTACAGGTTATGTGGTAGAACAGCTGTTTTAACGGATAGGTTATGTTTTAGACAAGAGTTGTAAGATATCTACTATTTACCATGTGGAAAATTGTCCACGTGAATCCAAACCTCAAGCTTATAGAATCCCGAATCTGGAGACTAGCGACGGCCCGAAACGGAGGGAGACGGGAAATCCCTCCAACCGCACATTTGACTGCTGCGTGTCTGAGTTGTAAGTAGTTTTATTTGAGCTGATGAATTTCTAATGTCATATATTGGCTGTAAATAGTCTTACTTAAGCTAATGAGTTTTAGTTATAAAAATTTGGGGGTCTAGCTCGGATTCGAACTAAGTATCTTCATGTTTAAAGTCTACCGCTTTGTCAATGAACCAATTTTTCCATATCTAGAAAGCTATATTTCAAAGATGTATATGGATTATTTTGTTACCATCTGGTTGATGTCGAAACCTCCATTGTATAACCTTAAATTGTTTACCACACAATATCGTAAATAAAGTTCTAGGGTTAAAAATGAGCGAAAACGATAAAATAAAAGAAACTGGATTAATACTATCGAATCTTAGTTCACAAACGGACAATGCGAAAGGAAAGCGAAAAAAACTACAACTTAAGTGACGAAAAAAAGCGTATAAATAGTAAAAAAAAATAATAATAATAAAAGCCCAAAACCATACTTGAAAAAGAAATTCTTTTTCTAGTTTGACACTTAATATTGTTATTCTGATATATGTAAACCTATATGTATTAACTTTATTATATGTAAAAAATATTGGCTATATTATAAAATTTAAAGAAACAAAGAAATATTTCTTTATTAGTTCAAGTAGGAATTGATTTTAAAAAAAATTGTATTACTTGTCTTGTATAAACATTTTGAAAACCAGGCGGTTTTTATCTGACAAACCCTGTATAACTTTTAGCAGGTTTTGCACAATTTTAAAACCTGTATACAGAATAAAATAGTAGCAAACATTCATGAGTTGTGGGGAAACGTAAATTTATCGTTTTATGCCGATGAGTCATCCGTTCGGAAATGTCCTGAAGTTCTTCCTCTCCGACTTTTTAAAAGGTGGAGAAACCCTATTTGGCCGGCCATACAGACCAAAGTGAGCGCATACACATTTGGTTGAAAGATATTAATTTCTAAAAATTGCCGTGACTCCTTGCCGTGGCGCCTCAGTGGCAGTCACTGGACTGTGGTAACAGTATGTAAGAGACGGAGGCCATTTTAGGGCCTGGATGGTCACCGATCCGCCCTTGAAATGAACGAATGCTCCAACCAGAGCCTGCGTTTTATACCCCCTTCCCGAAACTACTCGGAATAGTCTACTCCGTCTGATCAGTTCAGTCAAGGTGTGCAGTCGGGGCTTAGGAAACCCTCAGACTGGAGAATTGAGTTTATACAAAGACGCCCTCATACCGACCTGAAGAAAAGAACACAACGGTAAAATTTGCGTGAAAAGCGGGATGAAGAACAATAGCCAAGAAAGCACTCACAGATCTTGCAGGAACCTTCTGCTTGGATGCTCTTATATTGAGGGGTGAGGGTAGTAACTACCAAACCAGAAGTTCTAGGAAGTACGGAGTTGATGTGTCTATCGAGTGTCTGAAGAGTACACTTCCTCTTCTGTTGCTAACTCTGAGTCGAGGGCTGCTCCCGGATAGACTTTCCCGGGGGGGCAAGGGGGCTCAATGGTAGGAAAACATGGGGGTAGAAAACTTTCAAAAATAAAAGCCTGGAAATAAAATTTTTAAGCTATAGAGTACCTAAAAATCACAGGAAATGTGGCTTTTTTTCATCAAATTATATATTTTACCTGAATTTACATTAATACAAAAATTATTATTTTATACATAATACAAAATATTGTTTAACTTCCATCGTTTCATCAAACGGCTCGGTCTGACGAGGACGACGCGGAGTCGTAGTAGGCCCTACACAGACTGTTGGTACAGCCGAGCCGGTACGGAACTAGTGTTGTTTTTGCTGGGTGGAACTACCAATGTTATCGGATGAATTTCTACACCTAACTTTACATAAATGCAATAATATACATTGGTTTAAAATAAAAGTCAAATGAAAAATACTTTTTTTATAAGTAAACTGGGATCAATTTAAATGTGTTTGGAATATGAAACAAGCGGGCACCTGGCATAATCTGACAGTTGTAACAGCCTAATTGGAATTTACAAAAGAAAGGAACCGAGGTAATGGCGTGTGCCCAACTGAGCATAGCGGATGATCATTACTGGAATGACGCAAATGTTGCGCACACTTCATTGCAGACACGATACGCCTCGAATTCTAAAGTAACAATGAATTGTAATTAAGCTCACCTACTCTCGTACTTCTGAGACGCTCGCAGTTAATCTTGAGTGACTATGTCGACCCACTTAGGCCTATATATTACTAGAATGATTAGGTTTAACATTACAAAACCAAGTCCAGTAACATAAAAAACTGCCTTCAATATCAAGAAAAATTATACCAAACAACCCGAGGTTTACTTTAGTGTAACTTAATCAAACATAATCTAAAACTTATTACAAACTGCTAAAGTAAACAGTAAAGCGCAGTAAACCATTTGTTGTTTTTATTTTTTCTGAGCCCGGTATTTTAAAAGAGAAGATATTAACCCTCGTCACTTGTGGATCACCCTCGGCACTTCTGGATCACCCTCGGCACTTCTGGATCACCCTCGGCACTTCTGGATCACCCTCGTCACTTCTGGATCACCCTCGTCACTTCTGGATCACCCTCGTCACTTCTGGATCACCCTCGTCACTTCTGGATCACCCTCGTCACTTGTGGATCACCCTCGTCACTTCTGGATCACCCTCTGCACTTCTGGATCACCCTCGGCACTTCTGGATCACCCTCGTCACTTCTGGATCACCCTCGTCACTTCTGGATCACCCTCGGCACTTCTGGATCACCCTCGGCACTTCTGGATCACCCTCGGCACTTCTGGATCACCCTCGGCACTTCTGGATCACCCTCGGCACTTCTGGATCACTGATAAGATCCTTTGATAATTTATGGCCTCAACGCTGAGGAGAACGCCACGGGTTTGGTTTTAGGTGGGCTAAACCCATGTCGTAAAGCTTTGAGACACACAACGTATTAATGACACGCTTACACACTGACGACGTATTAATGACACACTGACGACGTATTAATGACACACTTACACACTGACGACGTATTAATGACACACTGACGGCGTATTAATGACACACTGACGACGTATTAATGACACACTGACGACGTATTAATGACACACTTACACACTGACGACGTATTAATGACACACTGACGGCGTATTAATGACACACTGACGACGTATTAATGACACACTGACGACGTATTAATGACACACTGACGACGTATTAATGACACACTGACGACGTATTAATGACACACTTACACACTGACGACGTATTAATGACACACTGACGAGGAACTTGTAACCAGTGTAAAATGTTTTAAATTTAAAGTAGGGTTATTGAATATTCTTCGTGTTATCTCCTGGCATGGACGTGGCAAATAAAAATGCTACATTTCTTTAGTTTATGACTATCCAAACTTTGAACTGTCAAAGTTTGGATAGTTATAAACTAATACTTAAACTATTGTTTAAGTGATTTATAAGATTCACCGAACGTAATGGACTGTAAAATTCAACATTTCTATACTTAAATTGTCTTTTAGGTTTTCAATCTTGGTTTATTCACTGCGGCCAACTCCAATCGGAGACAGCATTTTATTCGGATATGTTATCTACCCAGCGTTGTACAAGAGACTTAGTTGAGTGTTGCAGCGTCAAAGTGACGTATGTCGGATGTTTGTTTTAGTTTGGTCAAGATTAGTGTTAGTTTGGTGTCAGTAGTGTTAGGGAGAGTTTAGTGCATGTCCGTGGCTGTGAGTGACATGGTTCGCGACATGGAAGGTGTGTCTGAGATTTCTAAGGACTGTTTATTTAATACCAATTATGCAGTAGAGTGTACTAGAGACCCTACAAATGGGACTACTGAGTATGCCAAGAGCCGACGAAAGTCATGACAGTGACCTGGATCCAGCTACAGAGGAACTGTCTGATTCCGATTTGGAAGAAGAAATAGATAATCCTCAATGGACACTTAGTACATTAGGGCTTCGCAACTTTCTGTTTACAAAGGAAAATACATTTATCGTTCTATTCCCGTTTGACTGTTTCAGACTACTTCCTGGTGACATATTTTTGGAATATTGTGAAAGCTACTAATATTTATGCATGAGATGTGTTTGCTAAACCAAATCTCACGCCATTGTCAAGAATAAATAACTGGAAAGAGTTGACAGTGCCTAAACTGAAAACACTCATAGACCTATATACACAAATTTCGCACAAATTTATATATAATTTTTATTAAATATTTTAAAAGCTAATTTTTAGTTTTTATTCCACGAAATAATGTTTAATTATTATTTCAGCGATCATTATTATATTAATTATGACAGTTTCAAATGTGAATTACACGCATAACATAAAAAATAAAATACTGATAATCATGGGACGCTCGCAAACTGCTGTCGTATTTTTTCCATTTTTAAGGCTCAAAATGAATTTGTATGTTATATTCTTTTATTTCTAAAGCAAAACTTCGGAATAAATTATAAAAAATTTCATCACCTTATGACCTTTCGCAGCCAACGTGTTCAGTGTTAAAATATACTGAATGTGACTAAGAAATGTAAAAAATTTTATTCAGAAAGATAACAAAAATTGTACTATGCCAACGTACACTTGGAAACCAACAGATGTTTTGACACATATACCGTAGTTACAAACGGTTTAACCACTTGTAATATTATGTATTCCTAATACTCAACAGAAGTTTCGGAACATGTTAACAACGTTCCCTGTGCGACATTCCCCCTCCCCCTTCTTGCCCCACACATGTATGACACTCGATACCTAAAACTTTCATACAACTGACTTCACAAACTTTCAGTCCACTAAACTCAATCAACTATATGGAGATCGTTTGGCCAAAATATTAACTGGATGTGTAAAATGATTTCACATAACTGGATGATTAAAAAAATTTTTCATAAAAATACTCCTGTAATGGTAATATTTGTTACCGAAATTAAAAGAAAAGAATATACTTTATGTTGTAACATCCCTACGAACTCAAAAAAAATTAATTCCTGGTATTAACGTCCCAAAAGTTGGAACTTTGAAAAATGCATATAATTAATTGCTGCCTGTGTTCACACATCAGGTTTACTTGAAATGTCGGTGACGTTTACCGGATAAAAAAAACATCTATTTTCAACGTTTTTGAACGCAGTTCAAAAGCGAACTGGGCCAGTTTGATTCAGTAACATTTTATTTTTTATGAGAACACACGGGCTGGATTTGTTTGTCTATTGAATTTTGGTGGGACGCTGTTCAAGCTTTAAACGCCTTTTTGAAAATTATAGGAAACATTAGAAAAATAACTCTTGTAACTTAAATAAGAAATAAATAACTAAAAAACTAAATAAATAATTATTTATTTATTTATCAGTGGATGCACATGTGCTTCTTCACACATCCCAAAACGTAATTTCTTGTATTAGGAGACTATGAGGAACTACTGGTTCTTGTCCCTGTTTAACAGAACATGCCATGATATTCATTGAATTCCTAAATCATTTTTTAAAAAGAAACAAGTAATACGTTTTTTTAAAACAAGAGTCAACCCCAGGCGCGTATCCAAGGGAGGGGGGGGGCGATGGGGCGATCGCCCCCCCAATCCTCAAGAACTTTGGCTTAAAAATCGACAATATATTATTAATTTAGGACTTTCTATTAAATTAGACTTTTACTTAAGATAATTCGTCTTTTATTGTAAATAAAAAATAAAATTTTAATTTGAAAATGTGACGCTTTCCCTCGGCATACGCTCGTAAACGTCTAAACGTTTTAACAACAGATAGCGCTAGTGAAGCTTAGTCTCGAACATATGATTTTCAATACGTAATTTTGCAAGCGTAATATTCGCAGTTAACTCCGGAATTGTTCGTGTTGGAAGAATAGCTACTTATATTAATTAATAAACTATTTTTATAATAATAGCTTATTATGAAATTAATAATATTCTCTAGCCATAAGTGTTATCGAAACTGGAATAATTATTTATTAAAAAGTCTAATTTGCTACGAATCTTTATCACGTTACCGATTTCTAACGCAAGCGTAGAAGAACATTTTTTGTTCCATGTTTTTACATACACGCGCGCGCGCGCACGCACTCACACACACATACATATATATATATATTTATATATATATATATATAATGCATCGATCGCCCCCCCCCAAAGCAAGTCGCTGAATACGCGCCTGCAACCCCTACTGAGGTCAACGAACCAAAATTTTATTTGAGTTACATTGTTGTAATTTGTAATCGCTAATATAAATATGTGTATGCACGAAATATAACTCTTCGGCTACGTCCACATGAGAGCATTGCAACGCTCCAACGCGCGTTTTCAAATAGGCCAACTACAGAACAAATGTAAAGCCACGTACGCATGAGCGCGTTGCAACACCCGTTAGATAGCATGGGCCTAATTATAATAACTCGTACAAGATATATATAAGGAGAGTGTGGGCCAATAGAAGGAATGAATGAATGTTATCAAGAAATGTTTATATTCCATATAATAAATTAAAAGTAACTAATTACTATGAGTATGTTAGTAACAATATGGGGAAACATTCGCGGAGATATTTCTATAAAATGTCAACAAAGACATTGATTGTTAAAATGTTGCTAAGCAAAGATAAACATTGCGTGTTCAGAGTTGTGTTCACTCCTGTGCAAATGTTCACACACACACACACACACACACACACACACACACACACACACACACACACACACACACACACACACACACACACACACACACACACACACACACACACACACACACACGCACACACACAACCACCACAAAATCACAACACACACACACACACACACACACACACACACACACACACACACACACACACACACAACCACCACAAAATCACAACACACACACACACACACAACCAACCACAAAATAACACTTCACCCACACACACAAAACACACACACACTCCTTACATGTTCACAAATAGTTCTTGAACAAGTAAATAAATGAGAAATAAATATCCAAGTTGAAGTAACGTCTACAGCATGTTATTAGGAATTAAGTTTAAAAATATTAACCCACATTCCAAGTCTTTGCCATTAACTTCTTCTCTTGTGTCCTCTCGTTCTAAAATACTTAAATAACTAAATAAATTAGGAAACGATGTTCTTATTTGATGGAGCCATTGCAAAGCCTAAAGTATCAGTATTCCACTTTGTTCTCTTATAAAATATAGACCGTCAAAGGGACACACAGAAGACTGCAATGTAACTAAAGTGGAATGCGATGTCCTATTTCCATGTACGATGATTGGACGTGTAAGTTTTTCCCATTAAAAACACAAAAACGACAGGAACACAAAACTACAAATTCAGGTATAAAAGAAGTGGAACATACCTTCTCTAAAACCTTACTTACTTTACTTTACCCAACGCCCGTCTTTGGCTTTTCGGCCATTCGACGCCGCGCCTCCCAGTAACGGCTAGCGGGGTCTGCCCGGGATCTGCCCAGGACTTAAGATGTTCGGCGTTCATCAGTGGGCAATTTGAGTGGGCTCGGACCGCCGGCATTCCAAAAAAGAATGCGGAGCTGGATGTCAACGCCCTGACAAAGGCGGTTATGTCGTCTTGTCTTGTTGATCGCTCCGTGCATTTTGTCTTCCTCCTGAAGATCACTAATAATGCTCTTGTAGACGCAGTATGGCGATCGGTGTTAACAGATTTAGCGTTACCCAGGGTGCACCACGAGGAGGCCTGCTAACATTACACCCCTATCCCTAAAACCTGTGTAGCAGGGCCATTTTGTTTTTTAGTATTTTATATTTTGTATTTTTTCTATTATATATTTTATTACTTTTTATTTATTTAATGTTTTTTTTATATTTGTATTTATTTTATTTTGATGATATTTGTTCTTATTTGTGTGTTTTCACTAGTTTTTAATTTTCCTTCTGAAATTTATATTGTTTTCAAGGATACATAAATCATTGTGAAAAACAAACCATTGTATCACATCTTGGAAGAACTAAAGAGTTTTTTTAGATCTTTAATTGATTTATATACAGTATAGTAATTAATAATTCCCCCATCCCGACATCTTCCGAATTATTTCAACTGCGCTTCTTTCTGAGTGTGTGTGTGTGTGTGTGTGTGTGTGTGTGTGTGTGTGTGTGTGTGTGTGCGCGCGCGCGCTCGTGTACGCGTGTCTAGGTGTATGTGCGTGCACACGTGTAAGTGTATGTAGGTGTGTGAGCGCGTGCGCCTATTTTTGCGTGTGTGAGCGCGCGCGCACACATACGCTCAAGCACTCGCACACACAAATAAACGCATGCACGTACACACACGCATACACACAGACGCATATACAGAGACACACGCACATCCACAGACCCACACTCTCTCTTTCTTTCTATTTGTATTTTCATTATTTTATGTTCTGGGATTTAAAGTTTGACCTTCTATGACATTATGTATTCCTAGTATATCAGCATTGTGAAACGGAATAAGCAAGAAAGTGTATGTGGGATACGATTCACATAATACAAAATTTTTTTAACCTACAATTTCAATTAAAAATATTCATGTTTAATGTGCTGAAGTTTCAATTTCGGTTTTTGTCTTCGTTTTTGGGAAATAGCGAGAAAGAGTAAGTAGTTTTTATCCAGGCAAATTTTTGTTTAATCTACTTACTACCTACCTGTTTGTTAGACAAGGGTAATTAAAAGATTTCAGAATTTTGGGAATCATCTCGTATGAGATTAGTTTTTTGTGGTTGAGTTTATTTTTCGTAAAATCCAATTCAAAAAATGCATTTAAAAAGCATAATTATTTGAAAAATTCTAAAAAACTTTAGGTTGTCGAGAATGTTGCCCGAAAATGGTTAGTCGGAAGTTTAGGAGGGTTGTGAGACAAATCCTACCAATGAAAATGGCCGGAGTTATGAAGGGGTGACTTTATAAAGACGGCAGGGGTTTAATTGGGTTGAAAAATGCAAGATTGCAACAAATCTCTACAAATTTTCACTGTGTATTTTGGAGGGTGCAGGGTGCATTTCTACCGTTGAAAACTGGTGATGCATGGAGATAAAAAATTTCAGAAGCTAAAATATCGCCCCAAATGGTCAATCGGGGGTTTTTGAGGGCGGTGAGATAATTAAACGAACGTTATTTAGTTATTAATATAGTGGATTAATTTAAATGACGTGTTTTATTCATCTTCTTAACTAGTTCCTACCCAAAAAGTTCACTGCTCCTACGAACTCTTGTGCCCGATCCCAGCAAAGTGGGTTGTTTGTGCCTTGAAATCTTTTAAGTCAATGAAAAGAACTCCACACTATCTAGTGGAAGTTAATAACAACATCCCCCCCTTACTTACATTTTGGGGAAATCTATTTAGGTATCTTCCTGTCAGCAAATAAATAAATATCCGGGGGCGTTCCCAACGCTTAGGTCTATACATACATTATTTCTTGAAGAAGGTCGTCGTCCAGGTCTATGGATTTGGTTTTTAAGTGTTTTCTTTCCCGCATTGTCTCTGTTTCGCTTGGGTTCTAGGCCAACTCTGCTGGTCATTTAGCACTACCCAGGGGACGGGTACAGCTTCAAGTATTGGCCGCGATCAATTTTATCCCCCAAAACGTTGCCTTCGGTGTTTCCTTCCAGATGGACGATCCACACCTTCACAACTGCACAGCTTTGCAAGACGTGGAGGAGCGAAGTCAGCATTGTCTCTCTGATTCGCTTGGGTTCTAGGCCAACTCTGCTGGTCGTACAGCTTCAAGTATTGGCCGCGATAAAGTTTATCCCCCAAATCGTTGCCTTCGGTGTTTCCTTCCAGATGGACGGTCCACACCTTCACAACTGCACAGCTTTGCAAGACGTGTAGGAGCGAAGTCAGCATTGTCTCTCTGATTCGTTTGGGTTCTAGGCCAACTCTACTGGTCATTAAGCACTACCCAGGGGACGGGTACAGCTTCAAGTATTGGCCGCGATCAATTTTATCCCCCAAAACGTTGCCTTCGGTGTTTCCTTCCAGATGGACGATCCACTACTTCACAACTGCACAGCTTTGCAAGACGTGGAGGAGCGAAGTCAGCATTGTCTCTACTGGGAGGCAAGGCGGAGAGTGACAGAGATGTGCCCCACAAGGTGGACGGCCCACACCTATAAAACTGCAAGGCTTTGCAAAACGTGGAAGAGCGTAGTCATCATTGTCTCTACTGGGTAGCAAGGCGGAGAATAACAGATGTGCCCTCTATGGGACAGCCACAAGATGGACGGCCCACACCTTCAGAACTGCACAGCTTTGCAAGTCGGCATTGTCCCTTCTAGGAGGCTAGGTGGAGAATGCCCAGATATGGTTTCGGTTTAAGTAAAGTACAGTATACCTATTAGACTACTTTTTTTTATAAGTATTAAATCCTCTAGTAACTAAAAAATTCAGCTACCATCTTGGTATTATGTACTCCTAATATTGCATTGGTCTACAATGCTGAGAGTATTTATTGTTTTAAATTTTTTTAAAAAGTATTCAGGTTTAAATTTTATAAAATTTATTAAAAAAATATCAACTCTTAACGCCATTATTAACTACAGTACAAAAACCGTTTCCCAAAATTCCAAGCTTTAAAACAGTTTATCATAAAATACCAGAGAATGTTCCTGCAAACATGCTAGCAAAATACATAAACAAAATAATCAAGGAATATATATGTATTTTTTTTCTATTATTATTTTCGTGGTGTCCCCACCAGGTTTATAGCTTTTCCTGGGTTCTAGACAACTTTCTGGATCGCCAGACATCATAATTTTTCCTGCCAATGTCAGCAATTGTACAAAATTGATAATTCAAAACTTAATTGGATACAGTAAGTACAAACCTGGCAAAACATAAGGCAAGATGTAAGCTATTTATTTATGTTTCTACACGAGTATATTTATGGTTGGTAACTGAATTCAGATTTGTATAAACATGGCGTCCCTATCACGTAATAAGCAGCGCAGAGTCATCACCATAAATCTCTAATCGATAATGAGATAGATTCTCACACAAAACAATGTTTGTTCAAATTAGCTGAGTAGGCGGCGCCTGGACTGACTGTGACAGTGTGACGTCTGTCTGTCTGTAGTCACAACGGTTGCCCACAACACCTCTGTCATAGTAGATGAATCATCAGGAGACTATGAGCTCTATGTAGGTCTATAGTAACAATGCATGTAGAAGTCTTGCAGTGTATAGAGTGGAGGGGTGGGGCACAGATTCGTTCACATAAGCAATGCCAAAGAATCTGTATCAAAATTTATCGGCTGATTCATTACATACAAAATATACATAAATGTCCTGCATAGTCTAGTGGTCATTTCTTCTTACTTAGTTACCTTGTCGCCTTTTTCTTACAAACGTAATCTAACCTTAGATCCTAAAAAAAGGCAAAGCTTAATATAATTAATGTTTTGTGTTTCTCTTTTTTAATGTCTAATTATGGCAAGTTTTAAAAACGTTGGCAAATTTTTTAGCCGGGTATAAAACTTTATTTATGCAGAATAGACTGCCGAATAAGCTGAAATCGGATTGGTGGCGGAACTGTAATGAAATTCACTAAAATTTAAATAATCAAATAATTTATTATTATAAACTTCAATACTTTGGGGGTTTAAGGAGTTATTTTATATTGTTATAGTGTAATAAAAACACTATTGTTCACTGGTAAATTGACTTTATATTTGTACTTATATCAGGAGTATGAGGGTACACTATCAGTGGCGTAGCCAGGACAATGTTTGGAGGGTCATAGGGGGAGCCCTCCCGGGAAAATTTTGGGAAATTTTTATCTCTAGAAATCATTTTACGCTATTTTAGCACTTTAAATTACACAATTGTTGGGTCGTCGAGAAGCTAAAAACCTAGCGCTGTTCTATAGGGTAATATTTTTATCCTTAGGGGCACGTGCTCCCCTGAGGGCTATGCACGGAAACTTAATACTTTTACTATATACCGGAATAAGTTAACGGCTGCAGTTCAAACCTTACTAGAGACCCACTATTGAGCACTGGATAAATCCTTTGTTTTTATCACGTGCCTAATCCTTCTTGAACACACCTGCACAAACTTAACTATTTGTTTAGTCTATATATTCCGGGACAGAGGTTAGTAACTGACTATCATCAAATACAATATTTTTCACTGATAAGTTAACTTTATTCTAAGGCACTGACACTTAGAAGCTTTGACTTTTATATTGAGATACTTTAGCGCCAACACTTAAAAACCTTACCAACTAAATTTCTGCTAAACCCAAGCAACAGATGTTTGCCCCACTATTGCGGACTAGGAAAAATCTTTTCGTTTTTGTCACGTGCCTAACCCTTTCTTCAACACACCTGTAAAACTTAACTATCTGTTTACATTCATCCATACTTTCTAATTTTGGTGTGGTTGCCACAAATCAATACTTACTTTCTAATTTTGGTGTGGCCACAACATTAATACTTACTTTGTAATTTAGGTGTGGCCACAACATTAACACTTACTTTCTAATTTTGGTGTGGTTGCCACAAATCAATACTTACTTTCTAATTTTGGTGTGGCCAAAACATTAATACTTACTTTTAAATGTTATTGTGGTCGCCACAACAATTATACCTACTTTGTAATTTTGATGTGGTCGCCATAACATTAATACCTAATTTGTAGTTTTGTTGGGGTCACCACAACATTAATACTAACTCTGTAATTTTAGTGTGGTTGCCACAAATCAATACTTACTTTCTAATTTTGGTGTGGTTGCCACAAATCAATACTTACTTTCTAATTTTGGTGTGGCCATAACATTAATACCTAATTTGTAGTTTTGTTGGGGTCACCACAACATTAATACTAACTCTGTAATTTTAGTGTGGTTGCCACAAATCAATACTTACTTTCTAATTTTGGTGTGGTTGCCACAAATCAATACTTACTTTCTAATTTAGGTGTGGCCACAACATTAATACTTACTTTGTAATTTTGGTGTGGCCAAAACATTAATACTTACTTTTAAATGTTATTGTGGTCGCCACAACAATTACCTACTTTGTAATTTTGATGTGGTCGCCATAACATTAATACCTAATTTGTAGTTTTGTTGGGGTCACCACAACATTAATACTAACTCTGTAATTTTAGTGTGGTTGCCACAAATCAATACTTATTTTGTAATTTTGGTGTGGTTGCCACAAATCAATACTTACTTTCTAATTTTGGTGTGGCCACAACATAAATACTTACTTTGTAATTTTGGTGTGGCCAAAACATTAATACTTACTTTTAAATGTTATTGTGGTCGCCACAACAATTACCTACTTTGTAATTTTGATGTGGTCGCCATAACATTAATACCTAATTTGTAGTTTTGTTGGGGTCACCACAACATTAATACTAACTCTGTAATTTTAGTGTGGTTGCCACAAATCAATACTTACTTTGTAATTTTGGTGTGGTTGCCACAAATCAATACTTACTTTCTAATTTTGGTGTGGCCACAACATAAATACTTACTTTGTAATTTTGGTGTGGTCGCACGACATTAATACATACTTCGTAATTTTGGTGTGGCCACAACATTAACACTTACTTTGTAATTTTGGTGTGGCCAAAACATTAATACTTACTTTTAAATGTTATTGTGGTCGCCACAACAATTATACCTACTTTGTAATTTTGATGTGGTCGCCATAACATTAATACCTAATTTGTAGTTTTGTTGGGGTCACCACAACATTAATACTAACTCTGTAATTTTAGTGTGGTTGCCACAAATCAATACTTACTTTGTAATTTTGGTGTGGTTGCCACAAATCAATACTTACTTTCTAATTTTGGTGTGGCCACAACATTAATACTTACTTTGTGATTTTGGTGTGTCCACAACATTAACACTTACTTTGTAATTTTGGTGTGGCCAAAACATTAATACTTACTTTTAAATGTTATTGTGGTCGCCACAACAATTATACCTACTTTGTAATTTTGATGTGGTCGCCATAACATTAATACCTAATTTGTAGTTTGGTTGGGGTCACCACAACATTAATACTAACTCTGTAATTTTGGTGTGGTTGCCACAAATCAATACTTACTTTCTAATTTTGGTGTGGCCACAACATAAATACTTACTTTGTAATTTTGGTGTGGTCGCACGACATTAATACATACTTCGTAATTTTGGTGTGGCCACAACATTAACACTTACTTTGTAATTTTGGTGTGGCCACAACATTAACACTTACTTTGTAATTTTGGTGTGGCCAAAACATTAATACTTACTTTTAAATGTTATTGTGGTCGCCACAACGATTATACCTACTTTGTAATTTTGGTGTGGTTTTACAGAAGTGTAAAAAATATATATAACACATTTTCTTATTTTTGAAACAAAACCTGACATATTTACTACATGGGACCGCTGACTAATTTAGTACTATATACTCCAGCTGGCCATGCCTTTTAAGTAACTGGGTGCCTTTGGATCGGAGGTTACACGGGTCGGGAACGCAGATCTCCCTTTTTGGGGCGACGGCATAATAAAAACATTTTAACATACTTTCATTCTTATTGACGATAAAAATGCTATCTATAAAATAAATAAATATTTTCAATTTAAAAAGACTACAATATGACATCCCACTTTGGCAATTAAGGTAAAATAACCATTTTCAAGGCAAATGTTATAATATTTACATTTTTTAAAACAAACCTCTACTCAATTATACTAATATTTTAATCCAAACAAATTTAGAAAGGAATAAGAAAATTATATGAAAACCTCCAAACTAGAGGAATGAATCTGTGGTTGCCGTAAAAACATTGTAAACTCAAAGTACACAAACATTCTTTCACTATGAGTGCTTGAATCTGACGGAGATTCTCAAGGACAGAAGAAAGAAACAGTTTTAGGTTAGGTGCTAGAGTGGTCAAAATTTATTTAATAGGGAGACCCTATATCTTGCCAAATTAGGATAAAGTTAGCAGAAATAATGTTCGTTAAACCACATGTTTCAGAGTTATCAGTTCCTCCTGTTTTAAATAAATGACCTTTGGTTACACAGAAGGTTTACAAAGTTCTATAACTCAAAATAGGAACATTTTGGGAACTAAACTTCATGGCGTATTTTTAGATTAAACATTTTGAGAAGCACATTTTTCAATGGGACAATAAAGAAAGCTGTCGCTTTTCATTTCAATAAATGGAAAAGAATGAAGATTTGCACGTTTTTGTGCCTCTCCTAATATATACAAGTTATTATTATTTGATTTATAACAATTATTATAATGTTTTGTTTATTATATTAATTTTACTGTCCCAGTTCCCCCTCTACTTGAATATCAATGTGACAACTGAGATTTGTCAAATTGTGATGGAGCAACAGGAGACTATGAAGTTGTAAGAGGAAAGTGACATTTTTATACTTGTACTTTTGTACACATTTCTTACTGCATTGTACTGTTGCGACCACACTTTCATTAGAATGTAAACATATAGGTTTTGGGTGTTTTACGTATGTGACAGAAACAATTTGCCCCAGCCCTCAGTTATGGGGGATGACATCTGTTGCTGGGGTATACCAACAACTTTAATAAGGTTTCGAAGTGTTGACGTGAATGTATAAAAGTAAAAGTTTCTAGGAACAGTGAACCCAAATTACGCTAATTTGTACAGCTAAATACACTTTATATTTTTATTTCTCTAGCTGAAATCCGACCATTTTACCTGAAAACTCATTTTGTCATAAAAATCCGATCCTTAAGAACTATGTTTACCTAATTTCTGAAATTCTATTTCTGAATCTAATTTCTTATATGATTTAGACCAATATTATAGGGAAAGTTTTAAGAAATCAGTATTTCCTAAAATGTATTTGTAAATATTCGCGAAAAATACGCACGCATGTTAATTGTATTACGTAGGTAGCATTAATATGTTTTTCATTTTATTTAAAAGCTCATTTGAGTGCACTTGCACACATACCAGAATATTTTCCGCAAAATGTGAATTGAGCTCTATCCATTTACCTTTTTTGATCCTGTTAAGAAACTGGTATGCAAAAGTAGGCCCTACCAGAGAAATTTCGGGCACCTGGACAAACATGAGTACGGGCCCCTTTATTACTTCCTACATAGGCCTGTAGGAAGTACAACCCTGTATTTTGCATGATTATTATAAATAAGCTATTGTTTCCGTGCTAAAACCAACTAGGCCTACTGAATCTAATCTGTGTTTGTTTAGTTTTGTTGAAATAAACTGCCGTTCGTTTGCAACAACTAAGACATTACATTTTGTGTGAATAAAACATTTCATTTATTGAGTACTTGAACAATTGTACATTGTATTTTTTATACTTTATTGATAATTAATGTTTTATCTCTTTTATGGATCTCGCCACACGAGTAATTACTTCCACAGTAAAAAAACACCCCTCCGAAGCCCGGGCCCCTGGACATTTGCCCCCTCTCTGGGCGGGCCTGTTTAAAAGTAACTGGTAGCTAAATATTAAAGCCGGGTTACGTCTATAAACTAGATGTACTGTTGTTACGAGAATTGATGAACTTCGCTAAAAGTATTGTACTAACTAGTTTGGGAACTAAGTAAGATTTAGTTATATATAAGTAAGATTTAGACTTATATAAAAAATAGGAGGGCTAGAGGCAGGACTCTTTAAACTTTCACTTTTTCTACCGGGATGCGTTAGCGCCAACAACTCGAAACCTTAGCGAATTTCTAGTAAACCCTAGCAACCAATTTTTGTCCCTCCCACCCCTTGAATGCTAGGGAAAATATTTATTTCCGTCAAGTGCCTAACCCTTTTCTTCAACCCTAAAACTTTATCTGTGTACATTATCCTTACTTTGGTGTGATCGCCACCGTACCTCTTTACACACACACACACACACACACACACACACACACACACACACACACACGCACACACACACACACACACACACACACACACACACACACTTACTCACACACACACACACTTACAAGTGCGTACACTTTACCAGTGCGTAATCACGATAACTTCCCACTTTATTACCAGGTTTTTACTTTGGTTGGTACAATGACTAACTTAAAAACAAAATGAATCAAGTTAATTTTGGGTTGACCACACCTTGTCATAAATTACTTAATATCTCTGCATTTAATTAAGTAGAACGTATTAATTTCGCATAGTGTGTTTACATTCATACTAAAGTATCTATGTGCATTTATTTACTTACTTTCTAATTTTGGTGCGATCGCCACACAAAAATGAAGATTTTTTTTAAAGCTGTTCTGTTGGATTTATGGAATATTTTTCTCAATATGTGACATAGCAAGCACCCTTATGTCGCTGGATGCTTTTGGAACAAAATTGAAAGTTTATCCTATATATTCAAATATAAGGATACTATATTTGTAATTGAATGCACCCAACCAACACCTTTGTCTCAATAAAATGAAACACTAGGAGACTATGAGCTGCAGGATAATCCTAAATCTTTTAATTCTTGCTATATTATTAGTTTACACTTTCCTTATACACACACATTGTTTAAGTTTTCAATCAAACTTGTGGTGGATGATACTTGTGTGGTTAATACAGTTTTTTCAAATATTAATTTATCAAATGAAATTTAATTAGTTAATTTACTTTTTATTTTGTCACTTATTATTGTGATTCTGTCTTTAGTATACACATATTTATATTAATTATTATTTATTATTGTAATTATGTAATAAAAAGTAACTAAAATAACATTTGTCTTTGACAAATGTAGGAATTTGTCTAAGTGTAGGAATTATTTGACTCTAAATATTTATAGTATATTACTTGTTAATGTTTTTTTCCATTTGTTTGTTATCTAACGAACGTTTTTAATCTATAATAATTTGTTCTAAGTAGGCTATAATTGAATACATTTATAATTAATTATAAATGTGAGTAAAAACAAAACAGTAAATTGTTAAATAGCAACAACAAAAAGCAATATATATAAATTTTCGTTTTATAGCGTTTTGTACGTTTTGTTTAGGTTTTTGACAAAACTCCTTTCGAAACATTTTTATTCTTGTAAAATTTACCCTTCTTTTTTAATCAATAAAACTTATTTCCTGTTGTTACAAATAACTATTCTTTTTGAACTCAATTAGAATAAAAATTATAAAAGTTAAAACCTTAGACGTTTGTTTTCCAAAATATTCTTAATTTGGGACTTGAGAAGGAAAATATTTAACAATAACATGAACATATAAATAACACACCACAGAACACCAATACACCACAGATACAAACCATCACAACACACCAGAGCAACAGTCTTGTTCGTGACTCACAGCATTGAATAATGCGCTGATCTAGTGCGAAACTCGTCTGCTGAAAAAATCAGTGTCAGTTTGTTTTTGCCAAGCTTAATACCAAAAAGTTGTAATGAAATATTTTCATCATTATTTCGTACATCTAGAGTATAATACCAGGAGACTATGACTAGGTAAGAGACTAAAGTGTAAAATATGTTTAAATGTTTTTGTATTTAGGTTTAACTAACACTCTCAATTGACTAATAAATACTGAGCAACTCAAATTGTGTTGATTGTGTATTTAAAACATAACTACCTGGTCCCAAAATGCTAGATTTACTGTATTTATACAAATCACAAATAAAATAAGAAAGTCGACAGCATATGTAACTTGAGTATATTCTGTCCTTCCTAACATCAAAACATTCCTCTTCGTTAACGCGTTTTGGATTAACTCCATTATCAAAACTATAAACTGAACGTCTATTGGTTTAATAATGTAAGAGTACTCTTTAAAGTTTTGATGATGGAGTTAATCCGAAACGCGTCAACAAACAACAGTGCTTTGATGTTAGGAAGGGCAGAAGAAGGCACGCAAATGTACACCAGTATTTCTAGCAGAAATAAAGATGGCTATATAAGGAATAAAATAGCTTGTTAACAAGAAAATTGGCTTCCATTTTGAAATTCATTTTTCAATTTTTCTATTAGTTCACATATCTTCAAGTACTAATAGATATTTTTAAACTTGTATGGGGTAACAATTGATGATAATACAGTTTTTTTTCAAATATTTATTCATTAGTTAAATTTATTTAAATAATTTTATTTTTATACGGGAGAAAAACTTTTCGCAAAAGGGGCAAGGTATGCAATATAGTTATTTCGTCCCATTTGGGTTAAAATAGGCTAAGTGATAACATATGAATTCATAAAACAGCTGATTTTATGTTATAGGTTACGTGGTTGAACAGCTGTTTTAACGCATAGATTATGTTGCCTTATTTATATTAACTGTAATTATTTAATAAAAAGTAACTAAAATAAAATTTTTCTGTGTTAACGTAAGTAGGAGTTGACTTTAAACAGTTAATGTTTATATTACGTCGTAACAAGGCGGCCGTGTTTAATGCTGCAACTATTTACCGCGTGTCCCAAGAGGACTAGTCAGCACTTCAGTTCTCGCCTCGGACGTTATCTACCCACGTAAATAAAACTTGAGTCCCTGGGATATAATCACAAGCTGATTGAGCTATTGTATTTGTTTAAATATAGCCCAAACATGTCGGTGTACGGCCTTAACCATTAACCTCACTTCGCTCCAAGCTTCTACTACCCTTTATCAAACTTGGGTTAATGCCAGCCACAATAAGTGGCGGATTTAAGAGGGGGCTATGCAGTCAACAAAATATGGTAAAATGAAAATTGTTTTACTTAAAATAAAACTAATAATGTAAAATAAAATGAAATGTCCGATGTTTGCGTCCAGCCCTGATTTAAATCTAGTCATTAATTAGTAGAATATATTTACAAATTCATAATAATCACTGTAATTGGTGTTATTATGTAATAATTAATAAATACGCCCTCTCACAGTGTTTTGTATTGTATAGGCTATATATGGTAAAAGAGGATAATTAATGATTGTGTAATGTCAATGAATAAGCTTATAACAATTTCCCTCAGATAGAAGACGTTTCGAGATTACTCTATATCTAACATAATTCCTAAATATTTTCCGCGTGGGGAGATCCCTTACCCCCCCCCCCCAATGTTTGTCTATGTCCACCACTGGCCACAATGGAAGTACTAATTTGCATTGCATGCTATTTTTCGAGTGGCAGAAGATGTATGTTACTCCCACCCTGGCCTCACTAACAAAGTATTTGTAATACCCCTCCTTATCCATTATAAGGATATCCTAGTGGATAGCCACTAGGGTCCCTGTATAACCTATCATGGGGGTTTACTTCTCAGTGTTTCTTTCTTGCCAGGTTTTTTCTTCTTGCACTTAGCGCAACGCTTAATAAATTGTTCCTTCATTTCACTATCTTCTGATTCTCCTTTGAAAGCTTATAAGCTAATAAGCTTGCTACAATGGCGAATCTAGAAAAAATATTGGGGGCTGTTGGATGGGGTCCTCCCTCGCCCCCGAAAATATTTAGGAAATATCATAGCTATAGTGTAAACTCTAAGGACCTGATAACGCTGGAAGTTACAGGGCTACTCTGTGGCATTACACAATCATTAATTAGCCTCATTTACCATATATTTACAATACAAACCACCTATTTATTACTTTGTGGGAGGGCGTATTTATTAATGATTATATTATAGTGATGAATATGGGTTTGTACTGTAGTTATTCTACTAACTGTCAGTAGATATAAATCAGGGCGGAACATTTATAGTTTTAAAACTTTCACTTTTAGGCCTACATGTTTAGGGGGGCTTGACCATCAAAGCTCTCTCTTAAATCCACCACTGGCTTCTTACATGGGCAAACTATTTCCCTATTCATTCACTTGCGATAGGGATAATAACCTCAAGTGCCTGTAAGACGGAGGCTGCTCGGTAGAGGATGGTTGTCGCTAGGGCGGACGGGTAAAAAAAAGGGTTGCATTTAAATGCGCGCAATCACTGAATGTATTAATATTATTGTAATAATTAAATAGTAATGAGAAAAGGGGAAAATGAGTTGAATATTTTGTTTTTGTTGTTTGTGAATATATTATACACAGTAGTCCTTCGCTTTCGCGGGAGTTACGTTCCCCGAACTTACCGCGAATACTGAAACCGACTGTATATGGAAAGGCGAGGGTTACGTTCCACATCAAAAATGTTGACATTAATTACAGCCATATTGTACCCTTGTAATACATTATGGTATATTCCCGTACTACATAATTACATATATATTTTTATTGTTTATTCACGTTTCCCTTCAATCCAAAACACGAAAATTCTATTAATTGTGCGCACTCACACATTAATACACGTATTACTCATTTTTTTATAACTTTTTTATTTATAAATTTTTAAACACCTGATTTCAGATTAAAATCTTTCAAAAACTGTTAGATTTTAAAAGAGTTGTTATTTTACTTTGTGTGTAATTTTTTCTATTTCTTTACACACTCTTTATATGACGATAGTGCTTTTTCCAGGTGTCTATTATATATTGATCCCCGTTCTAGAGTGGAATCAACTTCAATAACGGCTGCAACTAACTGTTTCCCTAAACATAAAATTTCTCCGGCAGATTTTAAAGTCAACTACGGTGACACATTTTTACGATTTCTTCGTATTCGTAATCCGAGATAGGCACAGGTTCGGTAATTAGTTATTTCAGCTTTTCTCAAGTCAAATCTTGGCTCGCACTTTTCAAAAGATTATCGACATCTTCACTGTTAATGTGTTCAAATCCTTCACCGTTAATGTCTTGTGCTATTGAGTCAATATCAGTAAAAACGCTGGGATCTTTTGTCGTGACATCGTCCTCGCTAACACAGTTCCTTCCAACAAGCACGCACCGATGATGGTTTTAGTTCGTTCACTGATTCTTTTACTTTAGGAATGCAGTTCGCAATATATTCCACCATTGGTCACTGTTAAACTTTCGTTATTTTCCATGGCATTTAATAATTCGCCGAAGATAGTAGCCTTTAACAAGTTCATTGCCAATCACGCGATATCGCGTGGCCGTTACTATCCAAATTCCAAGTGAATTATTATAGCGGCCACAGCGAAATTGTGCGTAATATATTGGCCACTAGGGAAGGGATTGGCCTTTTTGTAGTGGGGATGGCCACCAGCCATTTTGTTTTGTTCTTATCAACCAGTGCACACAGTTGTAGCGTTTGAATAAGTTAACATATTAATAATTTTGTTTTTAGTTATTTATTGATTTAGCGTTTTGAAGTTCTGTTTTTAATTATTTGAGTGTTGATTTTGATTTTTTTTATTATGAGTGACCACCCAGACCCTCAAAAAGGGTCCCAGACCCTCAAAAAGGGTCAGTGACATGCCGGATCGTCAAAAAAAACCATTTTTTTTTTAAATTACAGAGTTGGAAGAGTTTTTCCTAGATTCTGACCCACACATGACTCGCAAACAACACAGAAGACACTAGGACACCGAGTCCAACACAAGCTAACTAAAATTGAAAAAGCCAAACTGAGATGTCTCAGCACCGGCAAAACAGTACAGGTAAATGCAACTTCTAGAAAAGATTGCAGATATTGCTATAAAAATAAAAAGAGGATAAACACCACAACTGAGTGTAAAACTGTCCAGGTGCTCCATTATTATTTTTTGAATTGCATGATTGCAATGCTAAAAAATTTTCGATTTTGAAACCATTTTGTAAATTTTGATTGTATAAGTGAATTGCAATCTAGAGTTTTTCAAATTTTGCCTGATTATAAATGTCAGCTAATTATAAACTCATTACAGTTAATACGTTTAGATGGCTTTTATTTGTAAACTATGTAACCATTAGGCCGAATTATATATCGCGTGATGTATATTAGAGACCATAATTCCTAAGTACATAATAATAAAAATTTGTAAATATTATATTTACTCATTTTGAGCACTATATAACTAAATAAAACAATAAAAAAACTTTGACCACCACACAAAATTCCAATTTCCAGTTTGGCAATGAACGTGTTAAAAATGACGATGACGCCCTGATCTAGAGGTTGAATTGAGGCTGTTGTGTGTGATGTTAGGAATAACACTTCCACGTTAAGGATGTAACGAATTCATGTCCGGGGTGCCCAGGCGAATTGTCTATCATGAGAACATTAAAAGGAACGGAAATCGATTTCAAAAAACTTTCCGCTTCTTAACACAAAAGTGGAACCATTCTTTAAACAGTTCTCTGGTTATCCATTACTTTTTGTTCGCCTTCCATAACACCCGCAAACGATCCTTGTCCCTTGCCTTTCAGTGGTCTAGGATTTAGGGATCTGTAAACTATAATTGCTTTCATCATGTAACCGCTAGCACTACAGCACAGTAGAACAGACAAACGATCTTTTGCGGCCTTAAATCCCGCAATCCTTCTTAGATAAGTAAGTTCGTGAAGGCATTCTTTGCCAAAACAGTCCAGTCTTTTCTCAATAAAAACTTGATCGACTGTGTAGCCTTTCTCCGAAATAAGATTTTTAAAACGCGTTGGAAATGAGTGGGCGATTTCATGATCCGCTGATGCTGATTCACCGGCAATTTTCACGTTAAGAGAAAACCGTCTTTTGAAATTGTCAAACCAGCCTTTACTCGCTAAAAATGATTGACTGTCGGTACGTTCACTACAGTTCTAAACAAAATGTCACACAAACGCTTAGCTTTCTTACGAATAAACACTCAATGGCATCCTTTTTTGGGATTGATCATCTATCCACACACTCATAGCTATTCCCATTTTCTCGATGTTTATATCACGACACACAGAGGTAACTGATTGCAGTGGCGCACCCAGGATTTTGTCAAGGGGGGCCACAACTATAACGGGTCTGTGTTGGGGTTCGGTTTATTCACCCCCGTAGAAAATATTGAATTTTCACCACTCTAATACTTAAAGCATAAGCAACATAAAAAAGACTCAAATTGAGACTAATTCTGTGTTTTTATGTCACAGTAAAGTAGGCTGTTTATTATTTTTCGACAATTTTAATATTTCCCCATAATTATCAATTGTCAAGTAACTTCAATGCTTATTTTGTTATACCTTAAGGCGCTAACTCAAAAACTACGTATTTTACCGCAAGCGAAAAGTTAAGATTTTTAAAAATTAATGATAGATATAAAGATTGCAAACATTTAAATGCTACTTAAAGCCTAATAAGGCTCTTAAAACAGGATAAAAATAAAAGTAATAACAGCATGTATTTCATCCAACGGTGGATGGCGCTTTTTCAATAAATATAGGCTATTACAGTCCGTTCACTAGAGGAAATACTGACTCAGAGAATTCTATGTACAAGTAGGCTAAATATTATTTTCTATTGACTTTCGTATTACCCTACATTTAAATTCCAGTTAAACATATAATATTTTTCTTGTCATTTTCAATTTATTGATAAATTTCATTTTTTTTCTCATGCTAGGGGGGGCACTGACTGATTGGCATATCTCTTCTCTGGTACTCCTTATATTTCCTTCATTCTTTTTTATGTAACGCACTGTTGACTCAACTCTTAGATGCTTCGCGACAGATGCTATGCTTTCACCACACATTAATTTATCTAAAAGGTAAATTTTCCTATTCAACGGCATATAACGTTTTTTGCCTTTTCATGGCCCTATCAGAGGTTGATGACATTATAACTTGGATAAACAACTTGAGGAAAAAGATAAAAGTAAACATAACAGGTTCACTAAACACTTACTCAAGTAGACGCAACGTTTTGAAAACTAGCAGACACGACAACCAGATGCAACACCTCTTTGGT
Organism: Prosapia bicincta; assembly: GCA_036971475.1. Classification (NCBI taxonomy): domain Eukaryota; kingdom Metazoa; phylum Arthropoda; class Insecta; order Hemiptera; family Cercopidae; genus Prosapia; species Prosapia bicincta. The sequence continues at coordinate 263,921 of JBAIZL010000117.1, read as the reverse complement.
AACTGCAAAAATAAAATCCAAGTTAGCTACGCAACCCTGATACGATTATCGATGTTTGGATTTAGAAAACTAATAAATCAGCTGTAAGTAAACTGTAGATGTGCTAAACTTATGCATGGAGATGAATGCGGGCGCCGGATTGACTCATCGTTGTTTGTCAGTTTTGATAACGGTTTGAAAGATTGTTGCTATAAATAAGGAATGCTTATCTTTTGACACAACAGGCACAGTAGGTACTTTCTTGTTACATGTATACAGTATATGTTTCTTATATCTTTCTTGTTTTCGTTTTGAAAAACTATAGGTATTAGCGGAAAATGCTGTAATTTTCCCAACCGCGAATAAGCGAGGGACTACTGTATATTTTTAAAACATCCACGGCGTAAATTAAAGTTTTAGCTACTACACTGAATGTAAACGTCACGTTAGTCGCAAATGTTTATATTTTTACATAAAACATAGCAACTACTGTTTAACTTAAGGTGACCATCCGTCCCGCTTTCGGCGGGAGAGTCTCGCTTTTTAGGTTAGTGTCCAGCTGTCCCCAGATTTACTCTTATGTCCCGCTTTGGCAGGATAAAGATAAACAAATAAACGTCCCGCTTTAAATATTATTTAATATTTTATCCCAAAATAAAATGTTCTTGACTGACTCTTTCACAATATAAAAGCAACAAGGACATTGCATACACTTGAACGTATTGTTTATTGGTGTACATACTGTACTCTTGTTTTTATATTGAAATGTGTTGAGATTGCATTGACAATTTAAACTTTACCAATTTGCCAATTAACCTTTTTACAAGTCTGGTGAAAGAAGATGTTTCACAAACTTGTCTACATAGTTTTCCAATTATTTTCTCCTCGCGATCGGACAGTACACTTCATTCAGTTGATTTTACTGTGTAACTTAACAATATTTTCAATTTTTAAAAGCGTATTTTTGTTTGTTTCATTATTAATAAATTAATTTAACTGATGGGCCGATTAGTGTAATTGTGCTACTTTTACTACCTGAACAGTAAAGTTTTCCCTATGCTAATTTCTGTAAATTTAAGTGCTAAAATAGATAAAATAATGAGTTTAGGACGTTTAGTTGTGTCAATTTAGAAAATACCTTTCACACTGTATGGAGGGGTACCCCCTGACCCTCCTAATGTGTGTCCCGCTTTAAGGTCATTACAAATATGGTCACCATGTTTAACTGAATCATTGTTACCCAGTACCGATGTAGCCTACATAATATAGGTAGACTATCAGTGAGAAAGAAAAATGAAAACTTATTGTCGATAAGATAACCCACCAAATACTTAAATTATTATATAATAACGTATGCGCCAAAATAAACAGTTGTAAGATTTTATTTTATTTTATATACATAGTTTTATACAAACAGATACAAGTAAAAGAAGCAACATCTTTTAGACTCGGGTATAAGCATGTTTTATATGACGTCCGTTCAATTTTAGGCAATACTCGAACCGTTCTTGAAAGAATCGTTTTGGTGAAGAGGGTGTGTTTCATGCAAGTTATACCCATGGTTATTTTTCATACACAAAAGATCTTCCGCTGTGTCAAAACACTACCTGATCTTCGGCACTTTTTAACAACTTTAATAATTGCAGCGCTACTAGGCAAGTGTTTGTACAATTATTCCTGAAAACGTAATCCAGTGTGACAAGCTTGACCCAACCTCGCGTCAAATTCCAAATGAGCAAAAATAATGCTTTACGATGAAAGTTTTCTCTGTAGTAGTCAACCTACTTCTCTGCAAGGCCTCTGGCACCAAGTCAACAAAACTTAACCTCAAATGAAATACATGAACACGAATACGCGGCAACAATCAGAACTCGGCACAGTTGATCGAGAAGGCAGCTACAGCTGATTCAGTTTCAGTACTGTTTATTTTGGCGCATACGAAACTAAAAGGTTTGTTAAAACAGTCGCTATTAAAGGACATTTCCTCCTCCGGCCTACTTCGTTTTACCTGATTTTTAAAACAATTTTAACAACCAATAGAAATGCAGTGTGACAAACTGTTACAACTTGAATAATATTGAAAAGAGAGTATCGCACTTGGGAGCACTTTTGGAACAAAGGTTGATGTTTTCCTATCTTCACTTCGATTCTGTAACTTTTTTAATATTACTTTTTATTAGGAATATAGCCTACTTTGGTTGAATTTAATAATAAATACACAAAAACCTCTTAACCACAAACTTTCTTTATTTTACCTTTATGTACATTTCAGTTATCAAGTAACCATCCTCAGAGGGATAACATACAAAGACCGTAACGGTAAAATAAATAAATAAAAAATAAATACGCGCGTACTGTATTTCACAAATTGTTTAATTAGAAATAAGACTTAACTAAAATAACAAATCTAATTAAATTCTTATTAATCCTCCACTGTCCAAAGCATGTGGTTGGCCGCTCATATCTGTTCTAATGTTGTTGTTGCTTCGCAGAAATTTAGTGCACGCAACAATGTCTCGTCGGCCCCAGACGTGTCGTCTCAGAATATCCTGTCACGAAACCGGCAAAAAACAGTCTCAAAATGTCCGCAAGGAGAATGGACCTATATAATGAGTTTCTAAATACCTGAGAGGTCTATTTTACTTTCTCGCAAGGAAAATGGACCTCTGTAATGAGTTTCTAAATACCTTAGAGATCTATTTTACGTTCTCAAAATATCCGCTAAAAAGGTCTACAAAGATATATCTCAAACAGTGAAGAGATGCGGTCTAATCTACAAGTGTGGTTTGATATGGGATAGAATCGCCTACACTGAAAAACTACTCGGTAAATGTTAAAAAAAAATATATTGAAATAAGAAACTTACTCGGTTCGAATTTCACCTTCAAACTTGCGTAGTTACAGTTAACCTATTAAAAACTATTAAACACCGATAAATTATATTGCTGCTACAACTATTTTTTAAGCTTAGCTTATGAGGTTATGTTGAAACAAATAAAACTCACAAATTATTCATTTATTGACTCACAACTCACAGATTTAAGTTAGAGTTTGTAGTAGCAACACTCACTGATGATGATGACTTTGTCATTGAAACGCTTATAAGTCAATAAATGATTAATTTGTGAGTTTTGTGTATGTCTTTTATTTGTTCTTTTTTTGCTGCTAACAAATGTAATTTGTCATTGACAACAAAAAAAGATAAATGTGTATAACCAACTGATTTAGTTAAATGTAACAAAACACTGGGTAAACATAACAAAGGACAAGGGTGATTACAACCAAACAAGTTGGTTACTCTTACCGATTACTTGTTAGCTCTAACATGCTGCCCCTTGTCGTGTATGTCTGTGCCAGACTTGTAGGAGGACTACCTCACCCAGGTACCATTTACAGTGTGCTGAGATGTGTATATAATAGAATGAAATAGAAGTAGAACATAGACAAAGAAGAAGAAGAGAGTGGCAGGAGGATACCTAGCCTCGCGACTTTAATCCTCCTCCCGGAAATACACATTATAAGAAAGAAACGGAGAGTCTACCCTAGCATGTGAAACCACTACCCCCACGAAACCTTTCCTCAATCCATGTACCCGGAGGACAGAACCTCCGTGGGCTGAGTACATGACCCGAACCATTTACAATAGGGCACGCAATCTCGGCAGATGCTAACAATAAACCTTTCCGTAATTTTTAATTTCTTCAGTATAGTCCATGGCCAGAGTACGCCGCGGGTATTCTGAGACTCGTCGACCAGGTAGTATCGGGGACAGTTAGGGTTCCTCCGGAATTCGGATTCTCTGAGATTCGGATATTTTGAGAAGCAATCGTGTCCAAATGGCCAGAATACACGAAAAATGCGTACACCAGTAATATTGCTAAAGTTGCGTACAGGATCAAGTTTTGACAAATGACGAGGGTAAGCTATGACGTCAGAACATTGTGACAAGCGAAAAATGCATACAACTTTTAGGCGAAGACGGATCATTTAAAAACATTGGTTACATAAGTTTACATGAGTTTACTTCTCAGCTAAACATAGATGTCGCTCGGGGCTGGAGATCCTTTAAAACTGTATCCATTAAACCTGATTTCCATCACACTTTTCTAGGCTTTGGACTGGCAAAATGATAGAGATATGATGCTATCATTTTGGCGTGTTTAAAAACAGCTTTTAGACTCGGTAATTTTTTGTTTTATAAATTGTTTGAAATTCCACAATTTTTTAAAATTTTATTTCTATATTATAACTCGAACAATTTATTTGATCTTACCATTTGATTTCTTGGGCCTAATCTAAGCCAATTTTTGAAGATATGAAAGGACCTTAAATAAGACATTCGTCTCCAGTTTCTGTATTTTTGTACTGTTTTTTTTTTTTTTTTTTTAATTCTTTCGTCCGACTTGATACACTTTGTTTTTCTTCTCTTTCCTTCTAAGTGTAAGTCCAGTCTCATGTGCATAGTAGTCGAAGTTTCTTCGACTTTTTTGATGAGTCCATTCAATTAAATCGAATTTATCACCTCGAGAGTTAGTAGCAAAGTGGAAACCCTTTTTGGCCCATTTTGACTGGGAAAACCCCAAACCCTAAATATTATTAGCAAATAGTTTCGAGGTAGATGACCTGGATTGACAATTTGTATTCTCTGAGTCTGGTTTGTACCTTTTTTCGCTTCTCAAATTTACGACACACGCTCTTCAATTGCTATTGTTTCCTCACGTACGATTTTTCGTCCCACCAATGGCCAGACTCGTAACGGGTCTTGACTCCATATAAGAGATGCTGCCGGGTTTCGAATGCTTTTTTCGGGTTTTTGTTCGATATCGATTATTTATATTTACTCCTGAATCACTTGGAAGTAGACGGCTCGGAAACATTTGTAATAGGTTCTTCAAATTGAGATTTAGCTTCGGTTACTAATGAAGTCAGTTTTGTTTCGGAATAAAGTTGTTTTCAGTGGTTATTCAATTTAATGTTAAAATTGAAGAGGGAATATTTGAAACTAGTTGGAAGGAAAACGTGTGCTCTGAAAGTGGTATATTTTTAATGGAAGGAATTTAGCGATATTTTCTTGGAATAAGTTGTTTTTAAATAAAGTTGTCGGCTTGTTTTACAAAGCTGTAAATCTCTTGGAATGAAAGGCGACACTGAAAACAAGACGGTCATTGACAAAGGTGGGGCTTCGGAGGTCCCGCGAAATCCTCGCCCTAGTGCTTCCAGGAAACACCGGCGGCAGATATATTCTGGGATGAGCGACTTGAGAAAAACATCCTTATTTGCTACCTTATTAGTATCTAAATTTATAACGACCAAAATTGTAATTAAAACAAGGTTCAAACATCCATTTTTATTTCGAAAATATCCATGAACTTTATAAATAATAAAATTATTAATTTAATTTTGAAAAGATATATAATGAATTTAAATACTTAATAGTTTAATAATAATGAATAATAACAATAGTTCACAAATAAACATAGCTACAATGAAATTTCTTATAATAATATAACTTCACATAAACCACTAAGATGGGCAACGTCAAAACAAAACTTTTTTAAAAATATTATTAACTTATATTACAAACTATTACATACTTAATTGTAACTAAAACATGAAAAGCCCTAAGCAATGCTACAGTTACAACCACATACAAGTCTGTAATAAATTACATTTATAGTTTTATAATACACAAATTAAAACAAACTAACATTGCAAAAGATCCTGCCAAATTTCAAATAAATAACCTAACTATGACTAAGTATTTTTTTAATCACTTAAACAATAGTTTACGACTATCCGAACTTTAAATTTGTTAAAACTTACTGAGACAGAACGTTTTCGATCGCTATGTGGCGATCTTCATCAGTGTCTTCTGCTTGGAGATGTCGGGTCAAGCGGTGACGGTTTTAAAGGTAGGTTTTCGATAGTATCAAAGAGTATGTGTGATTTGTATTGTGTTTGTTTGTTTAATATATTTGTACTTTGTGTTTTTGTGTGTCTGTAAATTTCATATTGTTCTAGTATGTTGAGATGTGGTCCTTTTTTTGTTGATGTGAGCTTTAAACAAAGAGTCGAGGAACACAAACAGAACACCTACTCAACATTTTACAGTCACATAAAAGAAGAACTGTAAAAGTACTTTGGACTCCGATTATTTGTATAACAAAAGCGGTAATTGCTGATTTACTAATCGAAAAAATAGCCCATCAGTTGTAATTAGGCCTACTAAGAAATTAAAGATATAAATGTAGTTAAATGCCCACTTCCGTTAGGGAAGACATGTTAGTTAATTAGATTTAAGTCTAAGGTAAAGCATTTATATATAGACCTGTATATTTTCACTTTTATATTTTCTTTGTTTCATGACGTAAATACACAAAATCTATAAATAAATCAATAAATCACATAAAAGAAACAGGACACAAATAGGGCCTACACAGACATTTACCATAATCTAGAAATCCTATACAGCAACAAAAAAGACCACACTCAACACACTAGAACAATATGAAATTTAAAGACACACCAAAAACCCAATGTACAAACATATTAAACGAACAAACACAATACAAATCACACATACTCTTTGATACTATCGAAAACCTGCCTTTAAAACAGTCACCGCTTAATCTAACAACTCCAAGCAGAAGACACTGATAAAGATCGTCACATGCGATCGAAAACAAGTTTTAACAAATTTACAAAACTTAAAGCTCGGATAGTCATAAACTATTGTTAAAGTGATTAAAAAGATTCGCTGAACGTAATGGACTACAAAATTTTAAGTATTTTTGTTAAATAAAAGCGGTTGACTTTGGAGTCAGGTAAAACTATTTATTTATACAGGCAACGTTTCAATAACGGATACGTTAACGTTTTCAGGCCTACAATACATTAGTACACAATTTAAATTGCCTACAATAACAATAGTTCACAAATAAACATAGCTACAAAGAAAATTTCTTATAATATAAAACACTACATAAACCAGTAAACTGGGTAACGTGAAAAAAAATATAATGATTATTTGTGAACTATTGTTATTATTTTTAATTGTGTACTTGAGTATTGCAGGCCAGAAGACGATAATGTATCCGTTATTGAAACGTTGCCTATGTGAATAAATAGTTGTACCTAACTCGCAAGTCAACTGCTTTTATTTAACACTAAAAATATATTCAACTAATAGTAAAAATTGGAAATTGGTAACAATAATTTAATTTAAAATCAAATTTGATTTAATTTTCCGTTAATTAAGCAGAACTCTTATTTAAAAACAAGTTTTAAAATATCGCTCCAGAAGTTTGTACGTAAAACTTGTGTTGTACTTTTTTTTTCTTGTTTTGTTATTACTTTCCGTTGTGTATTCGATTTCAGTATTGATATTTTTTTAAAAATTATCAAACGTATTATTATTATTTTCGTTTTTAAATTAATGGTTTTGGGGGTCATTTAATGACTTTTTTGGTATAAGTATTATTTGCCATAGCGATAATTTACCATGTAAGATTTAAAATAAATATTAATACGGTATTAAAAAATTTTACGATCTATTCAAGTTAGCGAATTTTTTGATTTTACAACATTAAATATGAATAAAATGTTCAAAAAGTTTAAAGTTCCGTTGGAGTAGCTCCCGTTTTTTTAACTGCAAAGTTCCAAGTTATCTCTTTTCTATGACCATCATTGCCTAAAATAAATATTAGTACGGTATTAAAAATTGTACGATCTATTTAAGTTCGCGATTTTTTTTAATTTTACAAAATTAAATACGAATAAAATGTAAAAAGGTTAGAGTTCCGTTGGAGTAGCCCCCGTTTTGTTAACTTCGAGTCCCAAGTCATCTCTTTTCTATGACCATCATTGCCTAAACCCATCGTCCAAGGTCGAAACATGTCCTACCCAGTAGACGAGACGGTTAGGGTTACGAACTTACATCGTGACACTCTCTGTCGGCAGTCCGGGGAACTTCCTCAGAGCGTTGTGAGTGACGAGCACTCTGTCGGTAGCTCCGAGAGACAAGCTCAACTGAACTCCAATGATATACGTAGTAGAACTGCTAGTCTCTCTTGCATTGTGAAAACCGTATGTGTGAGAGGATTGATTTCAAATGCTAATTACGTACTGAAAAATTACACGATTATGGTATTTTTAAAAATAAATATCATTAATAGTTAATTATCAACAAATAAATTATGTTAAACAATGATTTTTTAAGATTTAATTTTTTAGGTATAAATAGAAATTATATGCTTTTTCTATGTAGTATATACACAAATTTATCATTTTATATTAGAGATTAATTTATTAACTTTTGAATTCCTTATATTACTCACCTTATAAATATCTTGATCAAATTCTCAATGTTAAAATTGTTTAAAATACTTATTCATTCACCCAAGTTCAAATACACACATTTTTAAACTTGTAGTGGAAGACACTTGATGTTAATACAGTTTTTTCAAATATTTATTCATTAATTTAATCTAATAATGAATTAATTTAGATTTATATGGGAGAAAACCCTTGCGCAAAAGGGGCAAGGTATTTTATATAGTTATTTGTACCATTTGGTTCAAGTGATTACATAAGATTTCATTAAACAGCTGATTTTATGTTATTGGTATGACCTATAACAAAAACAGGTTGTGTGGTAGAACAGCTGTTTTAATGCATAGGTTATGTTACTTTATATATGTTTAATTGTAAATATTTAATCAATAGTAACTAGTATTACAATGAAAATATTGGAAAGAACCCCAATACCACAAAAATAATAAAAAATAACAAATAAAACAAGTTACTTAAGATTAAACCCCTATGTACATTTCGATGACCATGTCATCATCATCATCAAAAATTACAATGATGCAAAAACAAGAAGTTACAAATTAGAGTGATCAAGTTTCAATTCACTCTAGTTTGTAACTTCTTGTTTGCTAGATGTAATTTTGTAATAAGACTCTCTGATGATGATGACATGGTCATCGAAATGTACTTAAGGGTTTAATCTTAAGTAACTTGTTTTATTTGTTATTTTTGTGGTATTGGGGTTCTTTCCAATACTTTAATTGTAATATATTGTACCTCTGTGCTCTGGATATTGTGCAATAGTAACTAGAATAAAATTTTTCTTCGTTGCTACAAGTAGGAATTGCCTTTAAATAATCTGTATAAGTTAACCTATAAATCAATTCGTGAATTTTTTTTTTTTAACCTTTGTACAGTAAAAACTCTTTTATACGGCACTCTGTCATCCGGAACGTTCTATTTACCGGGACATTTTCATATAAAATATAAATCAATACAGTAGTAGCTTTCTTCCTTGTTACAAGATGTAATTCATCAGAAACAGTTTTTGTTGAAAAATTGTCATAGCGTATCAGGCAGTCGGACATCATTAGTCTTTGTATAGTTAAGTTTGCAGGTGCATAATTTATTTTAACGTTGTATGAACGAAAATTGTTTTTCAGCAATAATTTTCTTTTCTTTCTTCAATTTTTTACTTATAAATTTTCGGTGCGCTAGATGGGGCTTTATTAAATACAGTAATTGGATACAAACAAATATGGAAGGTAAGATTCAAACAGTACATTCAATTGTTTTCTTGATAGGTTGAGCAGCGCAGCATAACGTTGTTGCTACTTCCGGACGGCGATCACACGCGTTCATGCAGTTTGCATTGTTACATAAGTTGAAATACCAGGAGCCTATGAGCTAGTAACAGGTAGTGTTAGATCCAGTTTAAAGAAAATTTAAATGTTACATAAATAGGGCAAGGGGGAAATTGTGTGTATATATATATATATATATATATATATATATATAAATAGTTTGTCAATTCTGGCTAAAAATATTATAAAAAGGCGTTGGGCATCTAACTATAATTTTCACCTCTCCTTTGAGTCACAATTCGCTAGGAAACCCCTAAACTGGGAGTTCTTAGGTAAACCCTGATGTGGATAAAGGTTTATTTATATTTTTTTGTATTGAGCTAACCAAGGAGTATCCTTGCTTACGTGGCGTCTCCCCAGCGCCGAGTCTACTCAGCACCGAGGGTAAATTATTCTCCTCAGTGGAGAGGTCGTAAACTGTCAAAGAGTCTGCTCAATGATGCAGAAGTGACGAGGCTTAATGTCTTCTCTTTTAAAATCCTGGGCTCAAAAATGATCCCAAACAACATACGGTTTATTGTTCTATTGTTTATTTTAGCAGTTTGTGATACGTTTTAGATTATGTTATATGGAGTTAGACTAAAGTAAACCTCGGGTTGTTTGGTATCATTTTTCTTGTAATTATGAGTAGAATCTACATTTATTAACCATTTTGAGTTTAAATAAATAGGCTAATGGAGCGAAAATACGACCGGTACTGAGGCAGTCCTAGTCCTCTGCGTTTGTACAACTTGGTGTGAAATGGCTCAACAAGTTTGGAAGTCAACAAACCCAAGCGTTATTCCTACGCCCCTACCCCTCTAACAGGGTTATAAAATGAAAAACTTTGCATTTGGAGAGGAAAGTTAGTGTAAGGAGAATCAGTGACGAGTAGCAATGGAACTCGCCGAAACCCGTAGGGGTAATTTATGTTTGGTTGTGGGTGGGTACTCATACAGAATAAAGAGGCGCAATAAGGACGATAGTGTTGTGTGAAAGAGAAAAAGAGGGTTCGTTGCTTTTGTGAATTCCAATTATGTTGCCAAAACTGTCAGATTATGGCAGGTACCCCGCTCGGGGCTGGGGAGACGCGGCGCTGGGGAGTCGGAATCCCTTGCTTAGGACAGATCTACTTATCCCGAATAGTTCTGGGAAAGCCCCCGAAGCTGTGGGCTCTGGAAGGCTCTCGTTCCTTACAGGATCTTCTGACTTAAATAATGTAACCATGTAAAATTTTCTTCCACAAACACTTCTTAAAAATAAATAAGCATATTACTATTGAATCTTTGATAAGTTCTTTTGTAAATCTTCTAAACAGGAATTGGTCATTTAAAAATATTAAGTTAGTAAACGGATTGTATTTTAAAAAAATCAATGTAAAAAACAATTTTCTTATATAATTTATTTTATTTTCTATTTCACTTTACCTTTATCCAGGTTTTAACAGCACTAAATAGGCCTACAATCTCTCTCTCTCTCTCTCTCTCTCTCCCTCCCTCTCTCTCTCTCTCTCTCTCTCTCTCTCTCTCGTCTGACAGAACTAAAAGCGTACTACAATAGAGCCTCGACTATCCGACCCTCGATTAACCGAGTTCCATGCTAACCTACAAAACAGTACTTATTTATGTACATTTAGTCTCTTGACGATTAGAGCAAATACTTCAACACACGTTTAAAATTTATTTGTGTATATTTTCTTTTAATTTGTACGTCATTTTTCATTTGAAAATATAGTAGATGTTTTTTTCACATCGTCAAACACTGTTTACGTGTGTATCACCAGTTGACCCCCTCTCGGTATCGACACAGTTCGTATTATCTGAGTTTTTAGATTTATTGTACATCCAGTAATCGAGTTATTTATGATCGTATCGAGGTTTTTTCCATAATCAAAAGTTGCATAATGTTTTTTTAAAAACCTCATATTTGCATATTTTTGAAAACGTGTTTTATATAAAGTTTAAAAAATTCTAAAGAGGTGCGTAAAGGTGTAAAAAACGTAGTGGTTTTGGAGACGAAGACTTCCTTTTCATTTCTTTATACGATGAAAATTTAAAAAATGTTAAAACTAATTTAGCTTCTAGCAATTTTAACAATAAATAGATGATCGATGCCGAGTTTTTTATAATTATAAAAGCAAGGGCCACCTAAAATGTGACCGAAACGTTGCTTTTATAATTAATATTATAATAATAAACTCGGCATTGACCTTCAGTTCAATTTATTACTATAACTTCTAATTTTATTAAAACCAAACATAGTATGAGTTTGAAATGATGGGAATGAATCATTGAAAATAATTTCTTGGATTATTTTTTTAAAAATAAGCTCTTTGTCCCAAATCCACATCGTCACAATGATTTTGAAACAAATCAATTTGTTTTCTCAATCAAACATTTTAGTCCATTCCTCATACGATACACATTAGGAGACTAGGAACCAGTAGAAGGTTGGTGTAACAAACTCTGAACCCGCATGTGTGTTCATTCAAAAATCTTTGAGGCAGGTAAACTAACTTTCCTAAAGTTTATTTTTGTATATATATAGCTTACATGATTTCAAGTGCATATTTGTTTTAAAAATAAATCCTTTGGAATTAGCACTGTACAATATGAATATGGATTATATGAGTTAAATTTTAAAAATAACAATTGCAATTTCAATTCAAACACTAACTTCTATAGTTTTAATTAAAAATAACAAACAAAAATGTTACATGACTGAAATAAATGCACTAATATAATTTTATGGTTAATTATAAATAAATAAAGACTATATATATATATATATATATATATATATATATATATATATATATATATATATAGTCCCATATATATAGTCCCATATATATATATGGGACTAACAAAGTCTTGTAGTAATTTCCACTGAAAATGGTCGCTTTCCAATTGAAATGTATAACAGGGAATAAATAAAAACGTTTTTGTGTTTTAAGATGTTTTATTTATAATTAAAAGTTACACCTAAACTTTATTTAATATCTGTTAAAAATTATTTAATGTGTTTAAGAATGACAGATCACAGAGCAAATTAATTCTAGATCTACACTCTGCGTTTCGATTTTATTTCCGATAGTTCTTTTCAAGAGCTAAAAGTTTATTAATTTAATACTAAGTCATAATTTACAGTTTTTACACATAAACAATACTTTTAACATAATTAAAAATTAAATATTTCAATCTTAATTAATGAATAAACTTTTAGCTCTTAAATCTTTCATATAATTTTTTATAGTACTTTCAACAATAATTTCTTTTTCTTTGATTCCCTTTTAGAATATCGTCTTCATACCAAACTGTAAATCCACATCGTCATAATTGATTTTTATGGCCCCACAGCTTTTCCTTCCACATCCATTCGTTGAAGTCATCGCATTAGGTTAAATATCAGGAGACTAGGAACTAATAGCAGATTGGTGTCTCAGTGTGGTAAACGCTGAACACACATAATCTAAAAAAATAATCTTTGAGGTGTAAGTTTGTATATAATAACTCGGAATATTCCTAGAAGCTTGTTTTAGGTATACAGTAATTAGTTAATCATTCCAAGTGCATATTAAAAAAATAATAAATATCCCCTTAATTATTACCAATGTACACATTGGCCAGGCCAATAAGATGAAATATGGATTACAATTTTTAATATAAATACTGTACGTTTTTAATTTAAACTTAAAAAATACATAACATTAATTAACAAAAATGTTACATGTGCAAAAATGATGCGATAATATTTTATGGTATTTTCAACCCATTATTCTTTTCTTTAATTATTGTAATTTTTTTAATGTGCTCTCCATTTCACAACCACTTTTTCTACAAATCAGCGTCGTCACGACGACTTTTTAAAACATATTAAATGCCTTAATTTATTTTGTCAATATCATAGTCGTGATATGAAGTTATTTAAAATAAATTTTAACTTTTTAAAACTAGTTTGCATTACAATAAAGATCAGGGGAGTATGAACTAGTAATAGATTGGGGCCACAGGAGTGGATAATTCTGAACATATTCAAATGTCTAAAAAAAAAAAAAAAAATTACAGTAATCAAGTACAGTGAGTTGTTACAGTTTGTCACCGGCCCGGAGGGGGAAGTCGAGTTCCGAGAAGGTTCTTTAGTCCCCCGGGCCTCATGTAGAAGCAGAAACATTATAAATATGTGATTTTTTAAACATTTTTGTATTTATAATTAACACTATCGTTTTTATGAGGATTTGTTTGATCTAGAACAAGGCTGTAGCCATTTTGTTTCTCTGGGGAGTTAGGAGGTCATCACTAATTTAAAGACCAGGTAGTTATTCCATAAAACTAACGCACACTTGTTCACTAGCAAATTATATTTACTTTTAACTTTTGGGACGACTAGTTAAGACAAGATACGGGCACGTCTATTTGTAATTACCTCTTGCGGTCAACCTGTACCTCTCTGGGAACTCACAAACTGACGTATTAGAACCATAGACTGCAGAAGAAAACTAGAGAAAACTTGCCTGGTGGGTAATTAATTTCCAGTCGATCCCGAGCTATGTAATCACTGGCAATGAAAAGACTTATCAAGTAGCCAAGCAGGGAACAAGCCTCTCTTAGCCCGACCATCTGAGTTCACTACATTCCTCCAGGTCCCTAATAAAGATGTCCACCAAAAAATGGAATCACGGTCGATTGAGGGAGCTCTCAGCAGGAAAACGGCGGGAAAGTCGTGTGACGGGTAGACCAATTGACTATAACTTGCCCCGATCTGTTAGCGTTGCAGCTTTCAGATTGAAGACGGGTCATGATTACCTTGTTGCGCACCTCCACCTCATTCATGTGCTACCGACCCCGGAGTGTCTACTGTGTGGTGGTGAACTTATGAATTCCGAACACCTTAATGATTGCACAGCCCTGGACCGGGCCCAGGATTATAACAGTCCCATCTTCAGGGATGTCCATCTCTACTGGTCAGCGCGTCGCCAAATGGCTCAACTGCCAAAGGTGGACTTTAGCTAGTAAATACTATTTGTACTTACAACATTCTGCTCTTGCTGTCTCAATTTTCGCCAACAAAACACCAGATGTTAGTTCCCACAAACCGTTAACTTGCTTCTTTTGTCTCTAGCACGTTTACCCACGTTTCTTCACAACACGTTGCAAAGGCACATTTCGCACTATCTTTACTTGTTTTACCACCTATTCTAACATTCAATGGAGTATATTTAGAGTTCATATTGATGTCGCATTTTACATTCAACTTTACGAGGTTGCCACAACGTAATTGGGGGAGTAACGATTTGAGAATTCATTATAAAACTCGCTCAATTATGTTTCAAGACATAAAAGGTTTGAGAATAATATCCCAATCGCAGACAGTTCGTGTTCTCTCCTTTGTTATTTGTAGGCCCACTGTAAATCACTTAACCCTTTTCCACGAGTTAATTCGTCGCGACAACTAAATTCTGTTGCGCTAAAAGAGCAATTGCTTAGACATAAGCAACGTTTGCATGAGGCTTATCTGAAGCATGGAGACATAAACACATTGACAAGGCTCAACCAGACTAAACGCTCAACAAACAAAACGATGTAGTTACTTGAAGCGACGACGAAAATCCAAAGTCCTTATGCCCGCTAGGCACATTTTGTAGGGACGAGATATAATCGTCAATGTGAACCAATGGGTTGAACTTTTTTTTTATTTCTGGGCCTCTAACACAACGACCTCCTCACCTCGATACGGCCCCTGATCAAAACGCCGCTGTTTTTTCTTCATAGAGAATTCCTGGATTTTAACCTAGTAACAAATAATTTGTATTAGACCTATATTTTCATTAAGAAAAGGAATAATTTGATTAATTTTCTTGTTTAATTCAGTACTATTGTATTAGTTCACACTCTCCCTATATAGAGGTAGGTCTATATATATTTCTCAAATATTTAATCGTTAATAAAATATTTTTTATTCATCCACTCAAGTTCAAATACATTATTTTAAAACTTGTAGTGGATGACACTTTATGTTAATATAATTTTTAAAAATATCAATGCATTAATTAAAATTTAATTAATTATTTGTAGTTTTATATGCCAGAAAACATTTGACAAAGGGGCAAGGTATGCAATTTAGTTATTTCGTTCCACTTAAAATAGGCTTAAGTGATAACACATGATTTCATAGAACTGCTGATTTCATGTTCTAGGTTTATGTGGTAGAACAGCTGTTTTAACGCATAGGTTTTGTTACATTTTTATATTATTTGTAACTATTTAACAAAGTAACTAAAATAAAATTTTCATTTGTTGACCGGGTTAGGAATTGACTTTAAACTTTTTGTTTTTATCATTTGTTTTTTCTTTTTTTTTGTAAAATAAACGGAAGTATAGGATGATTCAAAATAATTAATTCCAGAATCTTTCGCCTAGAAAATATTCCCAAAACTAATAGGCCTTTGGGAAGCAGTTAGTTATATCATGGATGACAATTGATTTTAATACAGTTTTTTCAAATATTTATTCAATAATTCAACTACAAAAGTTTGAGGGTACAGGCGTATTCGAATTGAGTATCTTCGTGTTCGAAGTCTAGCGCTTTTTGGGACTGAGCCAACTTTCTGTAGCTAGAAAGGAACTTCTCAAATATCTATATCGAAAACCTGCATTGTACAACTTTAAATTGTTGCCATGGTTACCAGACAATATTATAAACAATGCACTAGGATTAAAAATGAATGAAAAGAATAAAATAAACAAACAAACTGGATTAACGGTATCGAACCTTGCTTCATGGACGATGCAAAAGGAAAGCGAAAACAAACTACAACAGAATGCAAGCGACGAAAAAAGAAAGCGTGTAAATAGTAACAAATAATAGTCCAACACCATAGGCCCTACATAGGCCTATAAAGGAAAATGGAAAATTGCATGGAAATTTGCTTTATATTTTGCCACTTAAAATTGTTATTCTGATATATGCATATAGGCTACATATTTATATTAATTGTAATTATAGAAAAGAAGAAACTAAAATAAAATTTCTCTTTGTTGGTTTAAGTAGGGATTGACTTAAATAGACATGAGTTCACTACAGAAATTACTGTGTTTTGTAGCCTACTTAATCTTAGACTAGTAAGGCTAGACACTGACACTTAAAACTATTGTATTTCTATTTATATCTAGATACGTTTACTTCCACGGTTATCGCCCTTAGAAATTTTCGGTGTACAAGTAACAGATGTTTGTCCCCACTATACAGCGCTAGCTTTTGTCTTCATTAAGGGGCTAGCCCTTTCTTAAGACGTCTTGCAAAGACCTATTTCATACTCCACATTTATATTTTTTCACCTTCTAATCTTTGCGAGGCAGCCATAAGCCATTTAAAAGGTTTTAAATTTTTACATACATAAGTTTAGTATTCGTTAGATTCAATAAATCTTTCTACAATTCAATTTAAAGATAATGATTTGAATATTTTTATTCGAAATTTTAAAATGAAAACTTACTTATAGGCCTACTTTCTAAGAATACATTTCAATTAAATTCGTTAAATAAAACGTTATTTAGTAAGTTTTTCAACACACAGCCCAATAAAGGTTTTTATCACATTCCTCTGTTTTTCTTGGTTATTATATACAATAAATAGATTCTATTAAATCCTTTCGGCCAATTACACTGACTTGTGATTTATTCATTGGGCCCCCAAAATCGTCCCTCAAAGCTAGCCCTCGTAGGATTTTATTTACACTTTTAATTTATGCTAATGCTTTTTAGCTACGTTTAATCCCCCCCACCCCGTAACACGCGTAGAAAAATTAACACTGTTACACGCATGACGGGGATTCCCACACTTCAATTTGTTTTTAAAAATTTGTTTGAGTTAGGCTATTTTGCTTTAATAATAAATATATTAATTATTTTTACGAACTCTAAAGATCTTTAACTACCATTTTGTACAAAACTTTTTTTTTGTTCATTAGTTGGTAAAGTAAGTTAAATTATTTTTCTAAATGCCTCAAATCCCACTAGCAAAACTTGACCTACTGTAACTTGGTCCCACTCGTAGGTGGGGGAGATTCCTCTCTGACTTAAGCCTTCGATACGAAGTTTTATTAAATACTGCTGAATTAATAAAGTCCTTTTAAATTATCGCTCATGTTGACAAATAAAACTAATAATTTATATTACAAGTACAATAATGTTTTAACAGAAAAGAATGACCGTTACAAGCATAAGCGTGGATTCTCCGCCAAAACCACTCTAACCCGTCTTTGTGTGTTGACAACTATCGTCTCAACGGAATTGGATTTTTCTGATGCGTTGTGGGTAACGGAAGATGTCCTCAAGTTTCACACAAATATTACCGCACGTTTAGCAATATTACAAAATTAACTAAGCGGGGAATCCCCTCTGAGCGTGTAACGGAGTGTTGAGTTGTAGCTAATTTATCACTGAGGATGGTTACTCTGTGGAAACGCGTTGAAATTAATAAACGTATTTTAATGAATAGGCCTATTGTGTGAAGTTTAAATGTTCACCAATGTTAAGGATCAGAATTACAATCAGGTCATTATTAATTAAATATCTTGATACTCTATACGCAATTATGTTTTTTAATTTGGACCTGGTAAGCTCTTAGGCTAAAAACACAAATTATTTAGAAAAGTTTTAATAATTTTAATATTTTGAATGCAGTTGTGCGTGTAGTCCAGGTGTTATGAACAAAGTATTTATACACCCTTATGTTTTTATGGTCTCCTGTTGCTTACGTTGAAAGCAACAGTGTTTTTCGATTGCGTACGTTGGTAACTTTCCCACTCCCCCCCCCCACCCACTAGTTCCCACTCCCTCCCACTCACTAGTAAAAACAATATTTCTTGCATATGTTACTTACTATAAAAAGCTTGTGTATGAATAAACTTTAGGTTAGTAAGTAGTCAATATCAGAGTTATTAAATAAATATAAAGAGTATAAATAATAGATGATTTTTACCATTTTAGAGTTTGGGAGGTTTTGTTGACTGACGGTCGATAAATGTTGGTTTTGGGAATAAAGCAATGAGTAGACCCTTTGTTTCTTATGAATAATGAATAATTCTAATGAACAATTTATTTCTTAGTCATTTAATTATTCAATTACGTAACAATCATAACTTTAAATGTGTCTCCTATTTATCAATAAAATGTAATCATTTTCCTGTGTAATTCTCAAACAAGGTTATGTTAGGTTAGCTTACTTATACTTTATGTTAACAATTGCAGTGTCTTTTATGTAATACGTAAGATTAACCGAGATGGTAATAGTTCGAAATGAACGATGATCCTACAAAGTTCGTTACGATTGGTAGGCGTTGGAAAATCGTAGCTTTTACTGGAAAATCTTAAGATACGAGCAGTAATACTCTCGAGTATAAATTATTCCCGTTTTAAATAAAACAATAAGACATTCTTAAAAAACAATTCGGTAATAAAGTAGAGGCTTGGACGACTAAAGGCATCCACCCTTGCCTTTTGCCATATTGCATATTGCCTAACCAGCAATATAAACAGTTTTTTAAGTCAACTCCTACTTGGATCAACAACGAAAAATTTTATTTGAGTTACTTTTTATTAAATAATTACAATAAATATAAATAATGTGACATAAACTATTTGTGAAACAGCTGTTCCATCACATAACCAATAACATAAAATTAGCTGCTTTACGAAATTTTATTTTATCAGTTATTTTAAGCCAAACGGGACGAATTAACTATATTGCATATCTTACCCCCTTTGTGGAAAGTTTTTCTCAAATAAAAAACTAAAATTTATTTATTTAATGAATAATTTCTTGGGAAAACTGTATTAACTTCAATTGTCAACCATTACAGGTTTACAAAAATGTATTTGAACTTGAATGGATGAATAAAAAGTATTTTTAACGATTGAAAATTTGAACAAGATGTAGGCTTACTATATGAAAAGAGTAAACTAATAGAAAAATTGAAACGAGTAATATAAAATTTTAAAAAAAATGACAATTCCTATTTAGGTCAAGAAACAAAAAATTTATTTCAGTTTCTTTTTATTTTATAATTACAACTAATATAAATACTAAATTTAAACTACTTAACTAAGTGAATACCTAATTGCTTACTTGCTGACGCGTTTCAAAACATTCGTTCCTTTTACGAAGCTAACCCTCTAAATATAATTATCTATAGGCTATAGCGCCCTACATATGTTAGACTAACAATATTAAGAGGCAAAATATAAAACGAATTTCCTTGCAATTTTCCATTTTCCTGTCTATGTGTGGTGTTGGACTGTTATTTTTGTCTGTTACTATTTATACGCTTTCTTTTCTCTGTCGCTTGCATTGTGTTGTAGTTTCGTTTCGCTTTCCTTTCGCACTGTCCGTTTGTGAAGCAATGTTCGATACCGTTAATCCAGTTTGTTTATTTTATTCTTTTCATACACTTTTAATCCTTGAGCGTTATTTATCATACAATTTTTTGGTAACCATGGCAACAATTTAAAGCCCTACAATGGACGTTTCGACGACTAGGAGATAGAAGCAAAAAAAAATTATATACTTCTATGAGAAATACACTTCTAGTTATGGGAAAGTTGGCTCAGTGCCAAAAGCGCTAGATTTTGAACATGAAAATACTTAGTTTGAATCCGACCTAAGTCCTTCAAATTTTTATTATTTAATTTATTGAATAAATATTTGAAAAAAAACTTTATCATGAATTTTCATAAACTACAGGTTTAAAAAAATTTATTTGAACTTGAGTGGATGAAGAAAAGTATTTTATTAACGATTGCAAATTCGTACAAGTTATAGTCTATATAAGGAGAGTGTGATAAAGAGAGTCTATATAGAAGATTTTGATAAAGGCGTTAGTTAATTTCTGAAAGTTACAGCGCTTAGACTATCTAAAGATGGGGACTATTTTGCTGGGATAATGAAACGTTTTCAGTACTATAGACTATATGGACTATTTTCACGAAAGTTACAGCGCTTAGACTATCTAAAGATGGGGACTATTTTGCTGGGATAATGAAACGTTTTCAGTACTATAGACTATATGGACTATTTTCACGAAAGTTACAGCGCTTAGACTATCTAAAGATGGGGACTATTTTGCTGGGATAATGAAACGTTTTCAGTAATATAGGCTATATGGACTATTTTCACGAAACTTACAGCGCTTAGACTATCTAAAGATGGGGACTATTTTGCTGGGATAATGAAACGTTTTCAGTACTATAGACTATATGGACTATTTTCACTATACACCTTTGTTAGGGACTAGACTCGTGCCTATGCATGGCTGAACAAACGTAAAATTAATCAACGAGGGTTTCCAGGTAGGCTAGTTAGATTTTTGTAAAATATTTTGCAGATAAGCATAAATCCTGATCACATTCAAATAATAATATTAACAAATAAAGATCTCAGCGAATTTTTTTTTGCAAGTGTCAATTTTACTATTAATATTTCTTTACAAAAATTATACCACAAATGTAACTTATTTTCATGTTTACTAAATTAAGGAACTGGTTGATATTTATAACCATCAAGCAAGATTAACCTGTGGTATAATATTATATTATAATTTAATGATTTAAAATTTAATTTTATTATTATAATATGTTTTATTATATTTATATTATATTATTATGATATTATATAAGATATAATAATATAAGACTTATAGGCGTACTTGTAAATAAATACCAGCTTACCCTATGTCGAGTGGGAGGTGAATACGTTTACATATGCAAGCCTCAGTCATTGAAACAGTAAGTAAACACACTAAACAATTTATTGTTTCCATTTTTCTACTTTCGAAAAACGCTAATTTGTAAAAAAATTCTTCATCCTCTGCCGGGTTGGAACCTGTCTTCTTATTCAAGACCATCTGCATTGTCTTTATAGCATCACAATTGAATGTGTGTAATAAAAAAACGTTTGATATGTTTAATTCCAAATGCTCAAGAAATTATATAATTATTAGCTGTCGAATATCGTCACAAGCTTCAGCAGACTTGAATTTAATTAAGTCTGGGAAAAGTGGTTTAATAGTGAAAAATATAGGCTATTGGATAGATTTAAAAATAAAAAAAATATATAACTCAAGATAATTTAAAAACAACATTTAGACAAGTACATTAAATGAATAAATAAATAATTCCGTGAAATAAAAGTTAAAAAATATAATAGAAATAAATACGGTTGTTTTGCGAGTCAAGTCTACATTTCTTCTGCTACGATGACGTTTCGATAACTATAGACGTCATCATCATCGCCTATGCCTGTATCACATTTAGGGCAGATGATAACGATCTAGTTATCGAAACGTCTCCGTAACAGAAAAAAACCTGTCTGGTAAAACAGTCGTAATTTATTTCTATTATCAAATCTGTGTAAAGGTGTCGCATGAATTTAAAAAAATGTTAGAATATTTAAACAGAACAATTTATTGAAAATTGAGGTACTTTTTTAAAAAAATTTAACACATTTTTTACGTAGTACTCTGGAGAACCCATACGCAACGAAGATCCGACGCCGAATCTTACTGCGTTAGTTTCATATCAGGAGCGTATAAAGCGTTGAGGAACACAATGCAGGTAGCGGCTATCACGAAGCGGTTACTGCTGCTACCTCCTAGTCTTCTGGTAGAAGTCGTCATTGGTGAGGATTGTGATTGAATGGTAAGGTAAGGAGGAGGGGATCAACCATCTTCACAGACTTTCACGAATATAAAGGATATTTAAATTAAATTTTCATGGGAGTTTAATGTACACATTGAATTAACTATCAATGAAAATATCTGTTGCTAAATTCAGAATGCTTACGGGCCATGACTATCTGCAAGCCCACTTATATAAAATAGTAATCGCCTCGGATATTTGGCCTCTGTGCAACCGTTACAAAATGGACGCCCCTCATCTTCAGAACTGCACAGCTGTGCAAGACGTGGAAGGGCGGAGTCAGTATTGTATCTATTGGGAGGCTAGGCGGGAAATGCCTAGACGATAAAGTAGTATAGGTCAAATTTTATAAGCTGGAACTTGGCTCTTAGGTATAAATTGTATTCGTCATCTAGAAAACATCAGGCACTGTAATCATCCCTCATTAGGGCCATATATCGCTCCCTTCCCGTTCCAACCCTTAGACAATCCTATTAACAGGCTTCCGTGACGCCCTAATTACAATGATTGTTATTTAAAATAACCTATACATTAAAAAGTATTAATAAGTAACAAAATAATGAGTCAATCCTATGACTAAGCGGAAATCCAAGGGTCGATGTTTTTGAAAATGACCTGCTAGCACCTCCACCCTCCCCCTGTCCTCGGCCTCTCGCCAAGATTCGCAGTCTCTAAGTCCCTTACAAAATTTGACCTATACACATTAGTTTGAATTTACAACGTATCAAAGTGATTTTTGAAAAATTAAAATGACCGTGCAATCTCTAAACGCCAGGTTTTGGAAACACTTGTCTACATAGGCCTATTTTACAGTTTTTTAAAATTTTTATATTTCTACATATTGATCTTCGAGTTTCTTTCAAAAGTATTTTACTTGGATTAACAACACACAAAAAATACCATATTGTTACCAACCCCTTTTGCCCCCAATTTGTCCTCCCCAGTACCTTACAGTGCTATTTATTTAATCAATAACCATCATTTAGCGACTGAGTTCCATAGTAGGAAGGGCACAACCTAACTTTTACTGGATTTTAAAAAAATCTGTGTGTAATTAGTATAGTTAGATCTAATAATGGGAGGTTGGAGATAGAGCAGGGAACAGTGCCTCTCTTGAAGCTTGAAGCACGTCCAAGCAAGGTCTCTCCTAAGTTGATGTAAAAGGATAATTATTTATTATTACTCACGTTTATATTCTCAGATATTATTGTTTAAACAATAAATGCGGTTGAAATGATAGATGTACAAAATAAATCAAATAAAATGTAATAACTGTGAGGCCACTTATGTTGGTGTAACTAAGATGCACCTTGTACGTTTGAGTGAGCATGGAATCAAATCAAGGAGTTTAATCATAGTTTTGATTTTGAAAATCCCGAGGTTTTGGACTATGAAGGTAATTGGCAACGACGATCCGTATAACGTTACACTATAATGTTATTAAGATTAAGGAGGACACTAAAAAATTTGTAACCTTTATACAATACACAACTTATTAAAAAACGTAAACATACTTGGTCATGGTTAGGTTAGTTATTTTAAATTTGTCATTTTATTTCGCAATGTTAATTTGATTTATTTTGGGTATTTTAAAACTATAAACGTAACTTATTCCTGGCTTGTAGTGATTGTAACTGTAGTAGTGGTTGCCTATCAAGGTCTAACGGGGTGAGTGATGTCCCCTTAGGACCAAGTCCCCAGTCTGGGGGCTCGGCCCTTATGTAAGGCCACCCGAAAGTGGATAAAGGTCCTATTGCACTACCTAAGTAGACAGGGTATAGAGATACGGAAACCTGGCCATTCGGAAGGTTCTACTGATCCCGAGTAGTTCCGTAACAGTGGCGGAATCGCTGTCACTGGAGGAATTCGTTTCGTCCCAGTGGCAGAGGTGCGACCACTTTAGGCTTTTAGTAAAGTCGAAAGACGCGTCGTGGCACCAAGCCCCCTGTTTCGGGACTGACACTAGTCACTCTGGACGGGAGTCACGAGTTTGAGGTTGGATTCGTTGGGGTAGAGGTATCATAGCTAGTAAATTTCCCAAGCGGGCGGGTCTGTGCGTTTTGGCAGGGGGTCGGGCTGGAGGTTGGATCCTTGCTACTCTTCACTTTCACCATCTTTATTCATCCAATCGTTTCACACCGCACAGATACCGCTGCCGCATCTGTTATCTGTTGGAATGACTCGGATGCTCACTCGGTTATCCCCTAGCAGGTGTAACTGTAGTAGTGGCTGTTCATGTTTTTGTCACAATTTAGTGTGTTTATAATGATTATGTTATTAATATTTTAAACAATTTTTGACTTCACCCATTTTAGTGGTTTGTGCAATGCTTCATAATTATAACATATACCTATTTCTTTGTAGCTATATTTATTTGAGAACTATTGTTATTATTATAGGTAATTTTAATTGTGTACTTATGTGGACCTGAAGACGTTAACGTACCTGTTATTGAAACGTTGCCTGTGTAATAAATAGTTGTACCTGACTCGCAAGTTCACCGCTTTTATTATTTAAACTATAATTTATAAATATTATTTTTTACAGTATAATTTTTTTTGTACCTACATATTTAATATGTAATTTTACTTTTATAAAATCTAGGCGCTAATATTTTCTTCATTAAAAAAAATTCTTTTCTCAAGGTATAAAGCGGTATTTATTGAACAACTGCGACGTTTGGTACTTTACGAGAAGTGAACTGAACAAAATTTCAAGTGTAACACAAAAGCATTCAGGCGCCTTTCGACAATACAGTGGCCATTATCAGTTCCTATCATACATTAAAGATAGATTGTGGATTGAATACACTTCGTTACTGTATAGAATAATCGCTGATAAAGGGGAACCTTGTCTTCGAAATGGGTTGTTTATTTTATTGTTTTTTAAAATTCTACCAAAATTCTGTTGATCTCACTCACGCGAAGCTAAAAACTACCGCTTAGTTGATTTGTTCCCGTTATTTTAACAGTGCCATGTGTATTTCATTAGTGAGCGGTAATAAAAAGTTGGGTTTCGACGGTTTCGATATCTTTCTATTGACTGTAAAAAAAGTAGGTGAAGAAATTCTAAATACTCATCACCTGCGAAGCACTCACATACGCGCATGCTTCACGTGTAAAAGCGACTTTATCATGTTAGGGAATTTAAATTAAAATATAAGAGATTTTGATATTTAGAGTCACTTCAATGTGCGTGCTTGTGTGGAAGGAATGTGAAACTGCATTATTGTGACACCACTACCCAGCCTTGTCTTCCAGGAGACTAGGAACTGTAGGAGGTCAAGAATTGTGAATCTTCTACGTTAACTTCATTATGGAAATGGAATTACAGTGTTTGCATGAGATTTTTTAATGTTGTTTACTTTTTTTATGCTTAAACACGTAAACCGTAGGAAGACGGGCATGTAATATAAATAAAAAACAAGATTTTATGACAAGCATGCATTGAAAAAGGAAAATGTATAAAAATATTCGATAGTGTGTTATAACTGTTTAACTTTTTTTAAATTTCTGTATTTAACCTATTTATATCATCTTTAAAGGCACTTGTAGTATACCTTATGGTGGCTTAAACAGCCTGGTAGGTATGTAGGTTCTGGTTGCTCCTTTAATATATTCCTCTCACATTTTCCTATACTTACAAACCTGCTAACTACCGCAGCTGTTGGAATTTCTGGTGCATTAAATGTTCTTGTGGCGACCATGCCAACATTAGAAAGTAAGAATGATTGTGCACAGATAGTTGAGTTTCGTGGGCGTGTCGAAGAAAGGGTTAGGCACGTGACGGGTACGAAAGATGTTACCCGGTGCTCAATAGTGGGGTAAACAAATGTTGTTGGGGTTTACTGGGGATTTCTTTAAGGAGGTTACGAAGTGTTGCCGAAGAGTTTTAAGTATGCGTGCCTAGTATTTTTAATATAAGTATAAATATAAATAAAATTATTTTATCTGTGAAAAAATAGTGAATTTGATAGTAGGAGCTAACTAATCTTAGTTCTCGAGATTCTAAACAAATCTTACGTGCTACATCGAATTAATTTAATTTATTATTTACAAAAATTAACGATTTGTACAAACTAAACTTCAGATAGGTAGAATTTAAAACAGTTTACTCTAAATCTCACTACACATTAGTTTATTAAAAGAAACAGTTTATTAAAACAAGAAGACTAGTTTCGACGACGATGTCGCCTTCATCAGCGCTTGGCTCTAATTAAATTAAAGTTCAGATAAAACGCCAATTGGGCCTCTAGAACCCACCTATCCTTGTGGCAGCAAACCTCTAGCGAGCTACCTCCGTCTCACAGGAGCTTGCGGATAGTATACCTACCGCGAATGAAGGAAACGGGATTGATTACCCGTGTACCAAGCTCATAAGCTCTTTCCATGCAGAATCAGGAGACAGTAAAATGAAACAGTATTAAGGTAAGTGCAACGGTTGAAAAAAACGCAGCGAGAAAGAGTGTTCAAACACAAATCAACTAAAAATATATTTACTTACACTTTCAGGCCGTCATTAAATAATAATAAATTGAACAAAACATTATCATAATACAAAAAAACTGCTTAGTGTGTAGAATGAAACTTACAAAACTGGATGTAGGAAAACAAATATTTTGGTTCCTATTGGAGTATTTTAACCTATATCTATCTGATGATAAATATAGCGGGCGGGACTTGGAGGAAAAAAGCTGGCACACCCCAAAAATAATTACAGGTAATCAGTTTGGTTTTGTTTAACTTAAAAAATAGGGATTTTATAGATAGTATGATGTAAGTACCTCTTGTTACTTTATAAAAAGAAAATTAATTCAGTGTTTTTGTCGCCCATAATATTTTTTTGAACACTCCACTGATATCTTATCTGAAGTCAAATATAAATAACTCAGCAAATTGTTACAGTATACCTCTACACAATACGAAAGAGCGAATAAATTTAGAAAAATACCAGTCTAGTAAAGCTAACATGTGAACGATCTAACGTGAGATAAAAGTCGTCGATATTTCATTATTAAATTGAGATGGGTTGTTTTACAACTAAAATTTTTAAAGATATAATCCAAACAAAATGTTAACTACAGTGTAGGACTTATTTGTTATGTTTCTTCAGTTAGTCAAGAGAAGGAGGGTTTGTTACTTACGAGGTTATGTCTATCGCACTACAACATTTAAGAATAGAGATGGGCGCACGGTTCATGAACGGTTCAATTGAAGCGCTTCATTTGAAAGACTCAGTGAACCAGGGTTCTTTTAAAAAGAATTGCCTTTCACCGGTTCTCTTCTGAAGCGCTTCTGTAAGACTCAGTTAACCACGGTTCTATGAGAAAGAATTGTCTTTCACCGGTTCTCTTCTGCAGCGCTTCTGTAAGACTCAGTTAACCACGGTTCTATGAGAAAGAATTGTCTTTCAGCGGTTCTCTTCTGCAGCGCTTCTGTAAGACTCAGTTAACCACGGTTCTATGAGAAAGAATTGCCTTTCACCGGTTCTCTTCTGAAGCGCTTCTGTAAGACTCAGTTAACCACGGTTCTATGAGAAAGAATTGTCTTTCACCGGTTCTTTCGGTTCGTTGGTAAGAACCAAAGAAAGGAGTGAACCTATGGTTCAGTCAGTCTTCTCTTGTGGTTCGTCATGCTAATATGTAACATACAAACCGAATTCGTACAGTTTCAATTCGGCAAATATTTTACTGTGGTTTATTATTTCGATGAGAAATTATTTCCAGCCTATTTTCAATCAACTCATTAAAGTGTTACTATTTGGAAGTAACTTTAACAAAAGAACTAACAAATAATAATTTTTTTCTAAAAGAAATTCTCACGTTAGAAAAAAATTGGTATAATTTGTAAATTTTTAATTTAGACAGCAATTCTTGGTATAGTAATATGTAAAATGGTTTAATAACTTGATAAGCAATGTGCTTCCTCTAAATAATATCAGGGTTAGATGAAAATTTATAATTATATTTTAATAACAGAAAGCATCAAAGTTGTATTGTTTCAACACAAAATAGATTTTGCTAGTGTTCCTAAGATCCTCTACAAATTGAGCTTAAGAAATTTGCTCATATAGATTCTTTATTTAATATAAAATGATAATTAATATTATAACTATCATAACACCGACATTATTTTATATAATGTTCCACCGAGCGATCGAAAACGTTCTGTCTCAGTAAGTTTTAACAAATTTACAAAACTTAAAGTTCGCATAGTCATAAACTATTGTTTAAGTGATTAATAAGATTCACCGAACGTAACGGACTACAAAATTCTAGAATTATTTTATAATAACTTATAAATTAAAATTTGTGAGTGTGTGTGATCACATACATACTCATTAATTACAAGAATATAAATTAATATCACGCAAGTTATAGATTAACAGTACTGAAATAAACACATATTTACTATAGTACTATGTTGCTTAATAATACTATAAATGTGGTTATGTCTATAAAGCCACACTTAGTCAATATTTACGTTTTATTCATCCGTTTTTTGTTTATAATGTATTCTTGAATAACATTTTTTGAAAATGTTAGTTGAGCGCCATTTGGTCAAGTATTATTCACAAAATCTTATTTTAACAAAATGGTCAGTTTGTACCGTTATATCTATATTGGTACAATGAGGTTATCATTAACATAACCTTACAAGTTGAGTTCGAACAATAGTATGTACGTAAATTGGTTGGAGTAATAGCAGCTTAATAGGCTGTACAACACATTAATTATAATGAAAAATTGTTTACTATTACTTATAATATACAAATATGTATAGTATTAGTGTTGTACCATGATGACAAATGCTACTGCATCGCATGCATACTACTAGTTACTACAATGGGAATGGCCACAAGTGAACCGGTTAAATGAAGCGCTTCATTTTAGTGAATCGTCCGATTCTGAAGCGTTCTTCTGAATGGATCGGTTCGCCCACCTCTATTTAAGAATATGGGGAACGTCTGTAGTTATTCCTACAAGTAGTAATACATCAGCAAACAAGAGCGCAGCACTTGACGGGTATAGAATTTTATCCGACAAACAAACAGTACAATTTCACAATTTTTTTCTTTGTACTTACTCCTCTGCCTTTAACAAATCGTTGGCTTATTTATATACCTAGATGTGGCCCATCAAACCGTGGTAAATTTGGCACAAAATATTAACTACATAAATAGCTTGAGATCTTTGTGTATAAAAACGGTTTCAATCTATTTTTCTTTGGGTTATAAAATTTTGCACAGAATTTCATGAAAATGGTTATTCAATAGAACCACCTCTGTGTTCATGGTTCTTTACAAACTTAATTGAGTTCCATAAGAAGAGTTGGAAGAAAATATAAATGTTTCAAAGTATGAATATGAATGGCAGTGATACAAAACTTAGAGAGAAGCATAGTGGCGTGCCATGGGGGTGGGATTTCAAAATCCTCCACCCTTGGACTTTCGCTGACTCATAGAGCTGACTCATTATTTTGTTCCTTATTAATAATATTATTTAATGTAGCCTATGGAAAATAACAACAAATGTAAAAAAGGCGTTCATGGAAGCGTGTTGACAGGATTGTCTAAGGTTGGGCAATAATACCCAACCTGTCTAACGACAGTTCCTGATGTTTTATATACCACAAATCGGAATTTTCACTTATGAGCCAAGTGCCAGCTTATAATTACAGAATTTGACCTTTATATTGAATTAATATAGTTGTTACGACCGTTAAGTAAACTTGAAAATTAGCACAACCGTAATGTATGACTCTATTCTATCCCCCCTCTCTCTCATCAAAGTGATATTTCCAGTCACCCCCTCTCCTTTCCGCTTTAGATTGGCGCGCTCCTTTTGAGCTGTCACAATGGTCTCCCACGGAACGTAACTAGTAGGAGACTATGAGCTGGTAGAGTGTATGGAGAAAACTTTTATAACCACTACTTCTTCCTTTTTCTATTTCCCTAATGATAAAGTGACACAGATAGATAGTTAGTTGTGAATTTACTCAAATTGTCCCGTCACACAGTGAATAGAAAATTCATCTTAGATGTTTTTCTATATTTTTGTGTGCATAAAAATGTAAGATTAGCAAAAACAAATCTGTAGATAATTACAGGCAGCGACTATGTGTTAGCAACAGGACTAGCAAAGACATTTTCTCATTTTGATTGATATTTGTATTTTATTATGTCATTATTTTGGCATATTTGGCAATTTAATGTAACAAAACTTGAATAATTTTTTTTGTTATTAAAATTTAATTTAAATTAGTTGAGAGTTTCAATTATTTTAGTAATCCAAAATTCTGTGGAACCAAATTATAAAAAAAACATGATCAGTCTTACCAACTTAACACGTGGTCTAAATAATGTAATATATATATATGTAGGCCTACAATCTTGTTAATAGGGTTACTGTTATTAAAGCATTCACAATCGGGAATTCATAAAAAATTGAGCTAGAAAACTGAAAGAGTTGGTTTCTTAAAAATACGTTTGGGAAATTTCATCTGCAGATATGATGCTTGACAGTTCACAGGTGCCTGTAGTTAACAAGGTGTAGGGTAGGGTCATATTTTGATCCGGCCTACTTGTTTGTTTCGTTGTTAGGCTGGTCATCGTCAGAATGTAATGTAAATCGTTGTATGATATCTGTTTTCATCTGGTTCTTTTCAGGTGTGCTGCAATGGAAACATCGATATCTCACCCTGCGTATATAGAAACCCCTAAATTTTCAAAAACTCAGACCTATGCATAAATCGTCTTAAAATATCCAGGAAATTGAATAAAACTTTCTAAATAATAGGACAAGCTAAATACTATTTAGTCTTAACAATTAAAACCTTAAATTTTATGCAAATATAAGGGAAAACTATCTCATTTTATTTTTCAAAAGGCAGCTTGATAAACTCTTTAAGAAAAAAGTTAACAAAATTAAAAAAAACAAGTTCAAATAAAGCACAGTGGTTAAAATTTGAAGCTCAACTGAACTTCAATTTACATTTACAAACTACAAACTCTAGGGTTTTTCAATCTCTTCTGTCTATTAGCGCTCTCTCTCTCTCTCTCTCTCTCTCTCTCTCTCTCTCTCTCTCTCTATATATATATATATATATATATATATATATATATATATATATATATATATATCTTGTTCAAAATTTCAATCGGTAATAAAATACATTTTATTCATCCAATAAAGTTCAAATACATTTTGTTAACTTGTGGATGACAACTGATGTTAATATAGTGTTTTCAAATATTAATTCATTGATTAAATTTGAATTAAATGAATTAATTTTAGTTCTATATTGGAGAAATACCTTTCACAAAACTGGCAAGTTATGCAGTATAATTATTTCGTCCCATTTGGTTTAAAATAAGTGATAACATATGATTATAAAAAAACAGCTGATTTTATGTTATTTGTTATGTCGTAAAACAGCTGTTTTAACGTATAGGTTATGTTACTTTATTTATATTAGTTGTAATTATTTAATAAATGTTTTTACTATTATAATATAGTATATTACTATATAACTATACTATTATAATTAATACTATTATAATAAAAATAAATTTTTCTTTGACTCAAGTAGGAACTGACTTTAAAATATTTTTGTTTAAAACAATACAGAGCACCAGTATAGATAGCTACTATATATCTAGACATAACGTAGCTACAATGAAAAAAAGCACAAAAAAATTAAGTTCATTAATATAAAAATTATTGCTGACGTAATATAAAATGGCTTTGCAAGGGTGATAAAGGCTTGTCGATTGAGCAGGTTAGTTACGTAAGAAAATTATTATTTTATAAAAACCAAAACCCTAACAGGATTTTAATATAACTATGCTTTTAATTAATACACGTAATTAATAGTATATTTATTAATAATTACCAATATTGTGGCGAACACACCTAAATTAGAAAGTAGGTTGAATGTTAAGTACAATGCAAGTTTGTAAGGTGTGTTGAAGACAAGGTGACGACAACAATAGATGTTACCTAGCTCTCAATAACATCTGTGGCTTGGAGTCAAAGATTACTTTAGTGAGGCTCTGATGGCGCGAATACACGAAAGATGCGTACAACGAAATATGCGTACATCAGGAATATTGCGAAAGATGCGTACAGGATCAGGTTTTGACAGATGACGAGGGTAAGCTACAAAGGCGAAATATGCGTACAACTTTTAGGCAAACACGGATCTTTTAAAATCACCGAGCTACATACTGAGTTTACCTCTGAGCTAAACATAGATGTCGCTTAGTTTCTCAGGCCTAGAGATCCTTTAAAACTGTATCTACAAAACCTGATTTCCATCACACTTTCCCAGGCTTTGGACTGGCAAAATGATGAGATATGTTGCTATTATTTTGGCGTGTTTAAAGTAAGCTTGTAGCCTCGGTAAGTTTTTGTTTTATATTTTTATTTTTCAGATTTTTTTTCATTTTAATCTATATTACAACTTGACCAATTTATTTCATCTTACCATCTGACTTCTTGGGCCTAATCTAATCCAATTTATGAATATGAGAAAGAGATCTTTAACAACACACGAGATTCCGGTTTCTAGTTATTTTTGGCAGGTGTTTTTGTTTTTTGTTTCAATTCTTTCGTCGGACTTAATATACTTTGTTTTTCTTCCCTTTTCTTCTAAGTGTAACTTCAGTCTCATGGGCATAGTAGTCGAAGTTTCAGCCTCTTTTGATAAGTCTCTTACGATTAAATCGAACTTATCACTATGACAAATGAAGACAAAGTGACAACTGACAAATTGGAAACTCTTTTTTGACCCATTTTTGACTGGGAAAATACAAAATCTTGAAAATTATTATCAAATGGTTTAGGGGTAGATGACCTGGGTTGACAATTAACTGGAGTCTGGTTTGTACGCGTTTTTCGCTTGTCAAATTTACGACTTACCCTCGACAATTCCTATTGTTTCCTCATGTACACATATTTCGTGCCACCTTTTTTCGTTACCGTGTCCCGATAAGTGAGTATATAAAGTGAAATCTTAAGTATACTTGCCTTGCTCTTGTATTCTTAATGTAATCTTATCTTATCTTATATATATATATATATATATATATATATATATATATATATATATATATATATATATATATATATATATGAATGTATGTTTGTATATGCCTTATTTGTTACTAAACCACCAATCCGACCGCCATAAAACTTTGGGCAATTGTTGAGTAAATGTGAGGGTTATATAAATGGGAGATGATTTTTCGGGCTTTTGCAATAAGAG
Source organism: Prosapia bicincta (assembly GCA_036971475.1). Lineage (NCBI taxonomy): Eukaryota > Metazoa > Arthropoda > Insecta > Hemiptera > Cercopidae > Prosapia > Prosapia bicincta. The sequence goes on along the minus strand of JBAIZL010000117.1, from coordinate 230,327 downwards.
TTGGGAGATGCTAGGTTTAACCTATGGCGGTTGTTAAATATATTTGAAATAAAATGATAATAATTTCTTAAACACTTTTCTTGCTACGAACCCGTCCATTAAGGTTAGGTAAGGTTCCATTTCTCTGAGGTAATAATTGAGATTTACCGAGTGTACGACGGTAAAGTTTGAAAATGGAGTTACTCAGAAACGCGTCAATAGAGGAGAATATTGAAATAGGAATGGCAAAAAAGTGTACACAAACATATAATGTATTATATTCATATAGACTATATGATATCAAGAGCACAGTGGTAAAATATATTAGAATAAAGAGAACAAAATTGGAATAAACATCAATACCAAGAAAATTAGTAATAGTACAAGTTAGTTACCTAAGACTAACTGGTCAGTCTAGTTTGTCATAGTATTCCAGATTGTAATTTTGTTATAAAACCCTCTGATGATGATGACCACATGGTCACCGAAATGTACATTAGGGTTACACATCTTAGGTAACTTGTTTCATTAGTTATTTTTAACTATTTTTGTTGTATGAGTTTTTTCCAGAAAAATATTTTATTATAGATTGATTTATTTATACGGTAATTTCTGAGGAATGTAAGTAAATTCATTTCGGCAAGAAGTCTGTAAGTGTAAGTAGCATTCTTATTTTTAACTAGGTTTCATAACTACAATGCACAACAAACACAACACACGTGGTAGGTTTTGTTAGGAAAAAAATACATTGTTACTGACAACATCCAATGCATGATGGGATGACAACAATGATTTTTATATATTAATGTTATTTTACTAGCCATTACGTGAAAAAATCACGGTGAAATACACTAGACACCAAAACAATTTATTGTATAAATTACAGTTTTTTGTAGTTGTAAAAATTAAACTAAAAATATTTTATACACAATTCATTTTGTTTATTTGCAAGTGGTATAGTCGCAAAAGTTGACCTTTAACTTTTATCATTTTATTAAAATGCTAAGTAAGAAATGCGTTAAAACTACTTAAAATATTTTTGATCAGTTTTATTGAAACCACGTTTATCAGGAACTTATAAGGTAGCAATAGTATCAGTAGCAATGATGGAGAGCAGAACGGTTATTTATTTATTCCCTGGACTGCGTCGAACAAAGCCAATAAATAGTAATACAAAGATTATATATATGTATATATATATATATATATATAATATTAGTTATTTTTAATTATTTTTCTAGTATGGGTTTTTTCCAAAAATATTTTATTCTATTTATAATAAGGTAATTTCTAAGGAATGTGTACTTACTTCGGCCAAAAGTCTGTAAGTAAGTTTGTAAAGTAAGTCACAACACACGTTGGGACAGGTTTTGTTAGGAAAAAAAATACTTTGTTACTGTCAACGTCCAATGCTGCGAGCAACCGATGTTACAACAATGATGTTACGTTCTCACTATCTATATAAAACTTTTTACGTGAAAAAGTCACTGTGAAAATCACTGGACACCAAAACAAGACTTTCTTGTATAAATTTATAAAGAGTTTTTTAAACTTGTAAAAAAAAATTACTTATCTGAATTATTTTCTCGTTCATCAGTTTTATTGAATCCATGTTTACCTATCAGGATCTTATAAGGTAGCAATAGTAGGGAGCAAAACGTTTGGTTCTTTATTCCGTAGACTGCGTCTAACAAAACCAATCTAAATAGTTACAAAGGAAATATATATAAATGAATGTTTGTTTATATGTATGTATGAATTACTAAACCACTGATCCTATCACCATGAATCTTTGGGAAGTGTTTGAGTACATTCCTGGGAAGGTTTCTGGGACACACCAAAACAATATCTGTACTATATGGCTCCCAACTGTTTTCGCTATTTTTCAACATAGCATTCTGTGTACATTGTCATTTTTTTGATATTTCATTTCAAATTTTTGTTGCTATGCAACGCTTAACTATCAATATATTGTTGATATGTATGCAAAAATCGAAACAGAACGACTTTCTCTATAATCGATTATATCAAACCAAGCTGCGTTCATTCGAATATTAACAATTTTTTCCAACATGAAATTTTTAAGTGCCCAAATAGCATAAAATATTATTTTCTATCTTGGGTTAAGACATTTCATTGGATTCATTCCAAATTTTGGTTGCTAAGCAACACTCAAGAATATATAAAATTATTTTCTAACTTCTGAGACATTTAAAACAATATGCAAAAAATATTGTATATCCGAATGCAATTCAATAAATAACATTAAATCAAGAACTTTTATTGTCACTTTTCTCGATCGACTGCTATAAATTCAGCTACTATTATGTTAATAATATACTAAATTAAATTAACACACTATTCATTGACTTTTAGGCGATACGAAGTTCGCAGGGTCAGCTAGTTACAAATATTTAATTTACCAGTGTATTTGATAATATGAAATAACCACCTAGTCCTAAAGTATTTTAATAATGTATTATATATATAGACTAAATAATATACAATATCGAGAGCGCAGTGCTAAAATATATTAGAATAAAGAAAAAAAAGAAAAACCCCAATACCACAAAAATAATAAAAAATAACTAATATTGCAAGTTACTGGGCCAAAGTAGTTTGTAATTAATTGTATTCCAGATTGTAATTTTGTAATAGGGCCTTCTGTTGATGATGATGATGACGACATGGTCATCGAAATGTACACAAAAGTAACATAGGTAACTTGAATATTAGTTATTTTTAATTATTTATGTAGTATGAGTTTTTTCCAAAAAAAATATTTTATTGTATTCATTTCTGAAGAATGTAAACGTGTTTCGGCCAAAAGTTTAAGTGTAAGTTTTTTAAAAGTAGGCATTCTTACTTTTAAGTAGGTTTCATAACCACAATGCACAAACACAACAAACTGTGGGATAGGTTTTGTTGGGAAAAAAATACTTTGTTACTGACAACGTCCTATGCAGCAATCGATTAGCCTACTTCACAACAATGATTTTTTTTATACATTACGTTATTTATCTATTTGCATAGTTACCTGGAAAAAAATCACTGTGAAATACACTAGACACCAAGACAAAGATTTCTTGTATTAATTTATAAAAAAAATTTTATACTTGTAAAAAATATTTATTTTATGTTACACTTGAATATATTTTTTAAAGTTCAGATCTCGCTCATCACTTTTATTGATGTATAACTATCAGGAGCTTATAAGGTAGCAATAGTAACAGTTAAAATAGTAGGGAGCAGAACCTTCAGGTTAGCTTTAATATAAAACATATTATTATTATTATTATTATGTTTTTTTTTATAACGAAACACGAACTGGATTCCAACCTATATTTTTAAAATACAACTATACAGCACATGTAGTATATACTGTATATAGTCCATAAATTCTCAAAATTCAAAAATTCCAATAAATAATGCTTGATTAGGCCGTGCCTTTTTAAACGGAGGTTGAGGTGTAACTAACACACGTTTTTTTTAACCACTATGGGACGTTAAAAACCATTAAATACCATTATTTATTTGGCTGCAATGCCCACACCCACTATATGGTGGCCACTGCTCATCAGCAGTTTAAATGGATGAATCCATGTTTAGTTATCAGGATCTCATAAGTGAGTAGCAATACTGAGTACAAACCTTTCTGCTTCTAACAACGTCGTTTCGCCTCTCGTTCCTCTTCGTTTCTTCTGATATCATCCCGATTCAGAGGCCCAGCATTGGAGGCCATTACAGCAAGGTTAGGTTAGTGCAAAACATTACTATATCAAGGACCAGACTTACAGCATACAAGAGTGGACAGATCCTGTGTGAAACACGTCTGATGGATAAATATCAGTAAGTGATATCAATAAGAACATTTTTGTATTGTTACTTTTTGTAACAGCTGAGGTTCACAAAAAAAACTTTGCCTAATCTGTTACAGAGTAGCCTAATAAAAAGTCAGTTCGCGGTGTTTGGTTCTTTCTGAAACCTAATCTCCGTTTTAAAACGAAACTGCACACAACCCCAACTAAGCATTGCCCAAACCCAAGCTTGACTCGTGGTATTTCTCGAATATTTTATTAATTTGAGTTTAGAGAAGTTACTTAAGATATCTTTCATTTCCAAAAGAAGCTAAAGTACCCATGTCATTAAAAGCTCAACGGAGTCACAATGTATGTAATCACACTTTTCGATATTAAAAGTAGGATTGCCGATAATAGGCCTTGCGAAATTTGAATCCATCAAAGCTGAGCAACGGAACCAGTCTGACAACACCCAGCTTGATTAGAGGCAGAAATCGTAAGTGGCAAGTTCAAAGGAGAGGTCTTATTTCCATGAATACCGATGATTTCATTCGATTTACCCTAAGGTTTCAAACGAATACAATTTCCTTTGCGTCTTGAATTCGCAAAAACCATAAACAAGGTAATAACAATCGCTGACCATTGCTGGATTAAATTTGGAACATTCGTGCTTTTCTCAAAAATTATATTGTTGCGTGTGCGCGTGTTGGGACACCTAAATTTTATATGTTTATACGCCTAATGAAATGAAGAAAAACATTGTCTATCATCTAGTATTGCAGTAAATGAAATATAATAGATGTTTGATTAGCCTTTCTAATTGGAAAATTATTTAACAGTTTTCCATTTTCCATAGTAAAATTATGATTTCGTGCGCAGCAATGCGCGTCGGGCAACGCTAGTATAACTATAAATAAAAATAAAAATAATTTAACAGTGAAAATAGTGTTTTGATAGTAGGAAATATCTAACCTAAGCTTTAAAAAAAAATAACTTTTTCAAATTTTTAATGATTTCCAACTATTAAAATAACTTGTTTAAAATGTATTTTTAGTTACATAAGTAAAAACGAAACAAATGTAAACAAAATGTAAAGTTTTGTCCTACCTAGGTCAACAAAACCATTTTTATTTTAGTTACCTTTTATTAAATAATTACAATTATATAAATAAAGTATCATAAACTATGCGTTAAAACAGCTGTTCACCACTTAACCTAAACACAAAATCAGCTGTTTTATGAAATCACATGATATCACTTATTTTAAGTCAAATGGAATGAAATAAATATTGCATCCGTACCCCTTTCTTGAAATGTTTTCCTCCTGTATAAAACTAAAATAAATTATTAAATTTAATTATTGAATTAATATTTTAAACAAACTCTATTAACAATGTCATCCAATACAAGTTTAAAAACATGTATTTGAACTTGAGTTGAAAAATAAAAAGATTAATGTTAAGTACTAAAAATTTGAACAAGATAATATATTGGGAGAGTGTGAACTAATAAAAGTAATTGAAAAATCAAGGTTATTAAAACATTGGTCACGTATCACTTGTGTCTTTCAACACGTTTTATTACTTATTTAAAAACTGCATATAGAAAACAGTTAAAATTGCGAAGAAAATTCTGCAATATATCTACAGATTTCGTTAGCTGGCGCATGCGCGGTAAACTTGTAGGCCTAAAAAATCCAACCTGTGACGCAATATTATTGGACCTTGACTTTACAACTGCTTGCAACAATGGCAAGGCGGTAGAGGGGAGGGAATAGTGCTGGGCGCATTGAGTGCCGTGCGCAAGCCTCTAAGTGAAATCCTATAAATAAACTAACTTTAATGTCGAAGATTCAGTTCGAGACGAAGATGCCTGATCCGTGTTGCAACGATAAGAAACGTAAGTAGCTTAAATACTGTGCAACACGTATTTTACTTTAAGACTTTAAAAATGTACAAATTTAGATCTATACTTAATATAACTAGTTAAATTAAAAGTGGTGTTTATCACAATCAAAAGTTAGTCTAATCATTGTGAAAAAACTATAAACAAAAGCCGTTAATTTAAATATTTTTGTGTTAATTTCGCGACAGTATAATTTCCGTCAGGTTAAGCTACGAGTCACCTCAAAGTGAATTAGACGATTTCATGTAACAGCTGATTTTGTGTTACAGGCCTAGGTTATATGTAGAACAGCTGTTTTACACATAGGTTATGTTACATTATTTATTGAACATTGTGAAGGAGAAAGGTTTTTATTAAATAGTTATGATCAGTTAATGAATAGGCCTATATTTAATTTATTTAAATTTTAACAAATTTTGATACAAATAACTCAATAACGATAGTAATAAGTTATGTATTTTTAATCCAACTTTTGAAATGAAAACATTCTTAGGCGCCTCTGATATTTTTAAAACTGATTTTAAATGTATTTATTTTTAAAAAATTGTATTGATTAAATACCTAATGAATGGTTTTTTGTTACCCACATTATTTTATTACTAACTACAATAAATAATATATTAGTCTTTATTAAATATATTCCTCAAATAAAGATAGCCTATAAATATTGATTAAAAAATGTAGGCCTACAAATTCAAACATTTTTGCGATTTTCATTGAAAAATTTGCAAAACTATTAACTTTAATTTGTTATTTGTAGTTCAAACTTTGGTGTTAAATGTAAACAATCTGTGTTATTATTATTTATTATAAAATTATTGTTTATAATCTTAATTTCCATTTTATTTATTGAAAACTTTGCAAAACTATTAGCTCTAATTTGTTACTTGTAGTTCAGAATTTGGTGTTAAATGTTAAACCTTTCTGTATTATTGTTTCTTATAACAAATGTTTAGGTAATTGCTCAATACGGTAGATTAAATGTTTTCTCACTTACAAATTTCTGTAGACGTGGCTATAAAAGTTTTCGCTTCTGCCTGTACTCCCCCTAATTTTTTTAACCATTAATATTCGACTTGGGTTGTTGCTATGCACGTTTTTGGTTACACAACATCAGTGGCGGGTCTAGACCTTGCGGGGCCTAGAGCGGGGGGTATCGGAAAATTTTTGATAATCACATGTTTGAAACTCACATTTTATGCTCTAAACAGATATTTTAGGTTTCACTGGCGATAAAAAAATATTAGAGTTTCGGTAAATGCAAATTACTGATAAAGGGCCCTGGTTCGGCCGACTCTGAAACCGCTAATTCACAACAGTGTTGAGTAGCTTAATTTGTAATGAATAACATTGATTACGTTTGTCATGGATGTTTGTAATGTAATTTCTTTTACTCGAGATAAGATTATATTCATTATAAAGACGGTAAGACGTATCATTATAAAAGTTGTAAATGTTTCAAATTTCGTTAAGTTATTTATTGTAGGCCTATTCTAGGGAAACGGACCGTGAGCCAAGAGAGGTTTATCAGAGGCAGACCGTTAGCCAGCCGCTATATTCTGTTGCTCTATAAAAACATAAAAATCGTACAAAACATAACCTTGTCAATAATTAAAACATTAAAATTTAAATTTTACAACTTTGCGTATTTATAACTTTTAAAAATATATTAGTTCAACTTTATCAAATTTTAAATAAATAAATCCTCCTAAACACAATGTTTTTAAATTTCAATATTTATGTAGGAGCCTACATTTCTATTGCAAAATAATCATTTCAAAGGAAATTTTTACAAACTGTTATTCTTGTATTAATTTCCTCCGACATGAGTTCTTTGCAATCGCAATGTAGACCTATATAAGGGTTCATATAAAAGGGTTTTGTGGTTGAGGTTTTATTTATATAAAATATAAAATTACACCACATTGCTCTAATCTGTTAATTATATTAAAGGTTTAAATTACAGGTAAATTTTAACTAAATAATTTCAATTTGTAAATAAATAACTTAACGATAAATATAGGCTATCGATGTTTTAGCCCAAGTTAACTTTAGATTTACCGATAAATATATCAATGTTTTAGACCAAATTAACTTTAGATTTAACGATAAATATGTCGATGTTTTTAGGTCAAATTAACTTTAGATTTAACGATAAATACGTCAATGTTTTAGCCCAAATTAACTTAAGATTTAACGATAAAATATATCGATGTTCTTAGGTCAAATTAACTTTAGATTTAATGATAAATATATCGATGTTTTAGACCAAATTAACTTTAGATTTAACGATAAATATTACAATGTTTTAGGCCAAATTAACTTTAGATTTAACGATAAATATATCGATGTTTTTAGGTCAAATTAACTTTAGATTTAACGATAAATATATCGATGTTCTTAGGTCAAATTAACTTTAGATTTACCGATAAATATATCAATGTTTTAGACCAAATTAACTTTAGATTTAACGATAAATATGTCGATGTTTTTAGGTCAAATTAACTTTAGATTTAACGATAAATACGTCAATGTTTTAGCCCAAATTAACTTAAGATTTAACGATAAAATATATCGATGTTCTTAGGTCAAATTAACTTTAGATTTAATGATAAATATATCGATGTTTTAGACCAAATTAACTTTAGATTTAACGATAAATATTACAATGTTTTAGGCCAAATTAACTTTAGATTTAACGATAAATATATCGATGTTTTTAGGTCAAATTAACTTTAGATTTAACGATAAATATATCGATGTTTTTAGGCCAAATTAACTTTAGATTTAACGATAAATATATCGATGTTTTTAGGTCAAATTAACTTTATATTTAATTATAAATATATCGATGCTTTAGATCAAGTTAACTTTAGATTTACATATAAATATATCGATGTTGTAGGTAAACTAAACTTTGAATTTAACGTTAATATTAATCAAAAGAAGATATTACCAAGGTATTTTGAAAGTACTTCCTTATCTAAGGATAGCTCTAAGATACAGATTTACCCTAATCCAACCTTTAAACCTACACTCTATGGCCCATTATAAAAACACACGCTTTAAAAAACAATGGCCGTATGTTTTAATTGAAAAGGTTAGAATTTATTATTACACTCGACTCCAAGGGCTTATCTGTGAAGTTATTGAAGTGGCCTATTAACCTCTTTAGGCGCGACTAGGCTTTCGGCGGGATTAAAATATAAGATTTCCGTAAGCTGAATGATTTTCAAAGCTTCCAGAGACCCCTCCTAACACCCAGCCCAAACCGAAAACCGCTGACTCCACACTTCTAGCCACAGGCAGTGTCGCGATGAGAGACATTGCATACCCTAGGGGCACTCGTAACACAAACCTCCAGCGAGCTCCCTCCGTCTCACATGCGCACGCGGTTAGCATCCCTAACGGGATTGATTGCCTATGTACCAAGCTGATAAGGTCTTTCTATGGAGAATCAGGGTATAGTGACATGAAACAGTTCGCTAAGTGTAGCGCTATGAGTGGGATGAAAAAACCTAGCAAGAATAATCCCGCAACATCTCATGCAGGGGGAACCTGGAGGCATTACTTGGAAATGCCTTCTTAGTGAGACTATAGTGTAATTAAATGACCTGCACCTGACCTTCCGCTCCATACTCGAAACTGAAATGGTATGCACATATAATTAATACTTCCGGGGCATGGCTGCGACCCTGGGGATGTGCCTCTGCGTCACCTAGAATATCACTAAAGCAGATAGATAAAAATTATAATTAGTATTTTTATTATATTTTTATTCATTTTAGTAGTATCGGCAACAGTATTGTATCAGGGAACCATAAGTTGATAGAAGTTGATCATGAAAACACTTTCCCTCTCTGAACTGTTTAGTCGTCACAATTAAAAGAAATATGGAAATTATATCAGGAAACCTGGAGTAGTCGACTAAGGGAATATTTTCCACTCGGGTCTGGAAAGACAACGATTTCTAATCGATCTGTAATAGTAGACCCAGATGTTTTCCAGACCATCTGTGGTAGAAGAAGGGTTGGGATTTCAGTCAGTTTGGAATGGTAGGAAAAAGGAATGTTTTCAAACTATCTGAAAATGCAGATGAAGTGAACAATTTATAGTCCTACATCTTCCAGTACTACCTTCGTACGTCTCTAGAATTGTCGTATATCCCTGCAATGGTCCGATGCTAGATAGCCTATAAGTGCTAAAGATAAGCGAAATGCTTTCGATTAATACAAACTTCTGTTTTATTTTTTGGCTATCAGACCCCCGGGTCTGGGTCGTCAAAACCCACCCAGCCCTAGTGGGAACCATCGTCTAGCGTGCTAACTCCGCCTCACACGGGTTAGTAACCCAAACCCGCGTGAAGAAAACGGGATTGATTTCCTATATACCAAGCTAATAAGCTCTTTTCATGGAGAATCACGGGATAGTGAAATGAAACAGTAAGGTAAGTGTCTGTAATTACCTTACAAGTACCTTGTTAGTGAGGCTTTGTTAGGAATGACATGCACTTCTTCTTACATCGTCTCGTAGAAAATGAAATGGCATGCAAGGCCAAACTAATGCTTGTTATCTACCTGTGGATGTGCCTCTGCGTCAACTGGAACATAACTGTGAAGGAGATTGGCCTATAGTATTAGTATGTACATTTTATCTATATATAGTGGTTAGAGCTAGGCGGTCAGAAGGGACAGCGGCCGTCTTGTGAATTGTGGGTGGAGTCGTACCAAGTAGAACCAAGTTGCTAAGTGTAGGAGGTATTGTTTCATGAGAGACACTTTCAAGTCAGTGTGACGCGGTGTTAACCTTGTGCATCTAGGTGTTTTTGTAATTATTCGCAAAACCTTGTTTTGGAATAGCTGGAGTCACAACCTTTACATCCTTATTCGAGTTGCTTTCGTCTCACATGCGCATGCGGTTAGTATCCCTAACGCGCGTAAAGAAAATGGACTGTATTGTCCATGTACCAAACTCATAAGCTCTTTCCATGGAGAATCAGAGGATAGTGAAATGAAAAAGTAAAGTGTCGCGCTAGGAGCGGGATGAAACAACCTGGTAAGAAAGAATCCGTAAGAGGAAAACTTCCGCTACAGATCACGAGGAACCCTGTAGGTAGGATATCTTAATGCTGGGGAATACGGAGAAATATTATCTTGCAAATACCTCGTTAGTGAGGCTATAGTATGGATAGCAGTGCCTCTTCTTCCGCTCTCTACTCAAAACTGAAAGGCATGCTAGTCAAAATATGTACTGGCATTTGGGCTTACTGCATCCTGTGAATGTGCCCCTGTGTCACCTGAAACATAACCGTGTAGTTGATTAATCTATATTTTATGGTTAGGGCTAGGCGGTCATCATGGACAGCGTCTGTGTGTGGCGTGGAGGGACCCAGTGAGGAAATGAGTGTGGATGTTGTAAGTGCGTGAGCCTGTTCATAAAACTTTGTTGCTAAGTGTCGGAGGTGTTGTTTGAAGAAAGGCACTTTCAAGTCAGTGTGAAGCAGTGTTATTCTTGTGCATCTAGGTGCCTGCGTGATTATTCGCAAAACTATGTTTTGGAATAACTGGAGTCTGCGTGTGCGTGAGTTGCCTACATGGCCCCAGACGAGTGAAGCGTACGGGAGTATGCTGCGCAACATAGATACGTATATAGTAGTGGCCGAAGTCATCCTCTTTTTTTCTTTCTTACCCGCGTCTAAGCCCCCAAAATCCGCCCAGTCCTCGTGGCAGCCAACCTCTAGCGAGCTACATCCGTCTTACATGCGCACGCGGTTAGTATCCCTACCGTGAGTGAAGGAAACGGAATTGATTGTCCATGTACCAAGCTTATAAGCTCTTTCCAAGAACAATCAGGAGATAGTGAAATGTTTTCATCAACTTACATACAGTGCTGCGCTCTACCGACCTTATTTAGTTGTTTCCGATCGTTCACAGAGATAACTTATTTTGTTAAATGCTTCCTTTGACAATAGATGTCTTTCAGAGACGTGTAGTGATACAGAAATTTTTTATTGTTTATATTGAATTATTTATAGACAAAACTACTCCTTTATGGATCAATATTTTCATATTTGTTTACGTATTCATTACTAAGCCTGTAAAAGATTATTTTGTATTTATTGAAAAGCTCGTGAACGTATGATTATTCGTAAATGTTTAAAATATCTCCCAATTGGAATATCCCCTTAAGAACCTGGATTGTTATGTTTTTAAATTAGTTGAGCTCAAATGAAGTGGTTAGATAACCTCAAACGTCACTCAATAAACTAGGCCAGGAAATGACGTAACTTTAGTCTGTAATGTTAATCTGTACAGCTGATAAACACTCATTTGATCTCATCAGTAGAAGTAGATAAGCTTTTAACAACGACTAACTGTTTGCTCCCAGTTAATAATACGCTCTTTGTATATATAGCGCCTCAATTATATTTTATAGACCTTAGTTAATTATTCTTTCAATATAGACTTCAGTTGTGTTCGTCAGATGTAATAATCGAACTTTTTGAATACTAAAATTATCCGAACTGCAACCTTTAGAATATGCCTATAATTTTGTTTCATAATACATTTTCAGTTTGAATGCATAATTTAAAGATATAAATAACCTGATGATGGCCACAGAAAATATTAAGGTTATAAGGAGTATAAAATATGTAAACTCAACACTAATAATCGAAATGATTCGTTGATTACAGAATAAATAGGAAATGAAAGTTGTAACAATAATTGCAAACAAATAATATAAACAAAACTATTTTAAAAACAATTTTTATTTGGGCAAACAAAGAAACATTATATTTGAGTTATTTCTGGTATTACACGGAGGCCACTATTGTAGATATACAGTATATATTTGAATGTGGTAAAAATACAAATTGCCCACCCCCAATCCAATGCGTTTAAAATGAATCAAAAACATGTCTTGAATCTGTATTGATAATTATTATTCTTATTATTGCCATGGAAGGATAATTTTATATACCTATGAAGTATACAGGCAGGATAGATTTGATTGTAATTTTATACATTTATCCAAACAAATCTACACATGTAAGGCTAGAATAGGGATCACTTCACGTCACCTCGTAACAGGTTTTACTCCGCGGAAGTAGACGTCTAATTAAGTAATGTATAAAACTACAACCAATTCTATCCAAACTTTACAAATGTATGCTAGGCCTATCCGTAGGCACACTTCTTATTACTATGCACTGAATTTTTATGTAGAGTATATTTCCAGTAGAATTTCCAACAATTGCAACAACTCTCTATTCGTTATTACGTGAAAAATATATAATAAGCCTAATTTTAAAAATGTATTTGAATTTTCATTGACCGCTTTACTATTCAAGTATTTTTACGTTCATTGTAATGCTCATTGTAAGTTGTAACTTTTACTCCACATTATTACTTTTACTTTATATTTTTGGGATACGATACGACTTATAGGCTGCGCAAGTCGACCTACCCTCGACTTAACCTGCGCACTTCGACCAATTAGTTAGGGTAGTTCTTAAATTTTGAGAATGTCCTTGCGCAGTTCGACCACACCGGTCAGTTACTACTCTGCCAAAACGGGTCAAATAACTGTCCCCAAGTGGACAGTCGGTATTACGGGACGTCTAGTAATTTTGATTATAAAGTAACTCCTCTATTTCTCCTTCAACCAATCAGCAACAACTCAGTTAAAGTTAAAGTTTCAAAAGTAGGCCCAGCGCTGCTTCTCGATTAAATTAGGCCTGTTATTTAAACAACTTTACGTTAAATGCGTAAGTATTAATAGAATAGTAATTAACATATTCTAAAACTCTGTTAAAACCTTCATACCGTACCTGACTTGAGTCACGTAGTCACATATAGGTCACACGTTGTAAGATAAGCGCAAAGTATCTCGACTACGTGACTCAAGCCAGGTACGCTATTTACCTTTTAACGAGTGGTCTATTACTTAGTCATAACTTTATCAGAAATAATTTTATTTAGAATTCACTTTAAACCATACTTTGCTGTTTGTAAGGACGTGTGTAATCTTGAGTGTATTACATACAAAGAACAAATTAATTTATTTCTAAAAAATGTCATTAATATCCATACATTTTTAAAATTAAATCTACTTGAAAAGTCTGTAAGCACATACACAACACATGAAATATCGCATGCCATAGACACATATAACTTATTCCTAGAGTATCACATAACTATATTGAGTAATTCGTCATGAAACAATACACTTTTGTCTTTGGGGGGGGGGGGGAGATTGTCTCAATTAAATCCGGCTTGGTAACTTTTGACGAACCGTACTTGTCCGTCTGGTCGTCGTAAAGCTGGTGTTGTTGAGGTGATGCTGGTATCTGGAGGTGTACTGGCACTGGTGGAGGTCGTTGGTACTCGGCGAGAGAGCGGCATTTCTTGTATTATTGGCTGCGATGTTGGTTGTTGATGATCTGGTGCGCCTTCCGATAAAACGTATGCTGGTTTAGTCGATCGACAGACTCTGTCCTCGTAGAAATCTTGTCTCCTATGGTTAATACTTGGTCGCGACCAAGTACTGCGTTTGTAGGGAGCTTTTCTGCGATTCGTGGCGTAAATACACGTATTCACACGTTGCCAAGTCCTTGAAAATGAAAGTCTCTTTTTCGCCGTGTCTCTTGATTACAGTTGGCTTTAATTTTCTGATGTGCTGCCTTAATTCCTGGAGGTCATGAGACAGTCCCGTCGGTCCGTCGCACTTTAACTTGGTACTGTCTCGCTTTGATCCTTTAGAAAAATGGTCACCTTATATTTGACGCATTAATAAATTCTGGCTTTCTACCTGAAAATTTCATTTCTTAAATTGAGCCTTTGGGTACGTGCGCCCCTCGCTGGTTCCACCAATGCTGTGAGGGTTCGTTAAGGAGCAGTTTTATAATTTAGGGTCATGACCTTTCTTAGCCGAGAGATAACTTATGTTAACTTTCACAACATTAACGGAATTATTAGTGTAACAAATAGACATATTTCTTGTTGAAATAGGATAAATAGATCAGGAAGAAAGCCTATAAGCTTGTTAGCCTTGCTTAGTTTCCTGTTGTCAGGTGTTTTACTCATAAGTAATAATTGAGTTGGTTTGTGAGTTAAGGTTGTAAATATATAAATAACTGCATAAAATACTCACAAAACAATATACTTTATTAACATACGCGTTTCAATAACGTGTCACCACCACCACCATCATCATCATCATTAGTGACAATACTACAAATTTATAACTTCAATTAAACTAATTTTAAAATATTTAACTAAGTGAATACGTAATTGCTTACTTATATGACACACAAATCAAACAACCCACCCTTTCTACAGCCATAAATCGATTCCCGTTAGAGCCTTTACACCCGATACCACCAGTAGAGGGTTAGGTTCGTAAAAGGAACGATTGTTTTGAAACGCGTCAGCAAGTAAGCAATTACGTATTCACTTAGTTAAGTATTTTAAAATTAGTTTAATCAGTGAATTCAAGATGCAACTTCAACTGCAATTCGGCTAACAGTTACAGCACACGGGCCAGTTTAATTATTACTTACAAGTAGGACATTCAGTCAATAGACCTGAATGTAATAAAAAAATTAAAATTAAAGGTTAGGTTAGTGAGTTCCAGTTGTAAATTTGTTGTAGGACACTGTTGATGTTGACATAAGTCACTGAATACTGATAATCGAAAAGTATGATCTGAAAGTTATTTATTTATAATGTTAATTATATTAAAGTATTAATTTCTTTTATAGTTCAAAGGATATAAAATAGGTCGGCATTTTTAAAGGGGCAAGCAAGTTTCATTTAAAGAAAATAATCAAGAAAATGGTAAAACCCAATATTTCGTATAGTGATGAGATCTAAATAGTAAGCGATGTTTGAATACGCTGCTGAATGACTTAGCGAGCACTTGTCTACTAACCTAAAGATCCTGATTTCGATCCCCGTGAGGCGCAAAGAATTTTTGTGTCGTTTTTTAAGCTTCCAGGTCGTCTCAGCCTGAAATTTAAATGGAATTAAATTTAATTAAACAGAATTTAAATTATTAAATTCTAGATTAATAATGGGGGGTCGAAGTGTATTTATGGTTACATTACTATTATGAACATATCTATTTATGGTAGGTAAACATCAGTGGTGGCCAGGAGTTTCTAGCTTGAGTGCCAGTGCCGAAAATCGCGCCCTCTTTATATTTTTTTTAATTTCCAAAGAAATGATCGCAATCCCAGGAAATCCACCGATTGCCATCCTATCGTCCGGTATCGTTGCTTCCACTGATATCAAAGGTTTTTGGGTACTGCTGACGGAACGACTCAAACCAGCAATTGAAGCGGGGTTTGGTTTGGAGCTATCAATACGGCTTTCGGATAAACAACTCTATTTTAGACAAGATGCACTGAATTGTGAAAGTTATTGAAGGGGGCTTGGAGACGAAGAGGGTATGCTCTGGCGTCTCCCTTGAAGCCTCTCACGGATTTGATCGCGTTCCAAAATCGTCTTGATCTTCCAGAGGAATTTTGGCAAATACTCAAGTCCTACTTTGCGGACAGAATTTACCTACGTAGGGTACTCCAGTTTCAAGAACATCGTCGCAGGGCTCTCTCGGCGTAGTGGCCTTCGTCGGTTGCTGTACCTTCTCTATGCAGGGGTAAATTGAAGCGCACAGGCGACATAGCTACTGTCACCGGCGCACGAGAAGAGCCCTGGATCAAGGCAGGTATAACGATAAGGTCATTCCTAAAAACATTTCTAACACAAAACGTTAGATTTACTGAAAATTACAATGCAGAAACGGGGTCATATATAATTTATTTTTTGCATCCTTTCTTATTACAATAAGTAATTTTACTTATCTGTAAATACTTATATTACTTACTAAAATATAACTACTAAAACACTACCGTAGGGTTAGATTATGTTTGTAAGTCAGGAATACATCGACAGCGCATGCGCAGAACTAAAAACTTAGCGTGACTCTTTCTACATCAGGGGTCTTCGCAAGCGTCGGTGACAGTATCTTTCCGTCGCACAAAATGAGGCAGACGAAACATCTAAATTGTAACTTGCCCGGGACAGCGTCAGGGACTGGACCAGTAACTAGATAGTAGGTCTAGACACGGACTCTTACAAACTATCTATATTCACACATGCCTACTTTTATTTGCATAGTCACTGCGTCATTTCTGGGTTACAAAGATGTTAGTCCCCACTTTTGACCGTTAGCCGGCTTCTTTTGCCTATCGCACGTTTTCCTAATCCTTTCTTCACTTGTTAGAATAACTTATTTCATAGCAAAACTTTTATTCACAAAAAACTTTTAATTTCTAGTCTAATTTACATATAAATATTTCTAGTGCCCATGTCACATCTGAAATTTTTATTTGTGACCTCGCTACAGAATGTCGTTACAAAGTCGAGAAAAATGAAGGCCTCTTGTTCAGTTCGGTAATCGGTTAGTTTAAGTAGGAAACTGTATTTGTTATGAGTAATAGTATTGTTTGAAGTTTTTAATAAACACTCAAAATAACATCTGTGTTCATGCATCTATGCACGTTTTGTGTTCCAGAATCGCAAGATGGCGCCCACTGCCAGTCCGCCAAATCAGGTTGTGGTTGCAAGTCTGCAAGTACTCAAGAGGGTTCCAAGTGCTGCGGTGGGGGCAAATGTGCTTCCTCAGGCCAGTGCTGCAAGAAAACATAGTACCACCTTGAAGAATCTATTAACACTTTCCCCATTAAATTATTTATCCCTATGATATAGCTTTGGTAGACGTTTTGTACAATTAAACTCTTTTTTATAAAGTTGTAGTATTAGTTTTAGATTCCTTCCTTCTTCCAAGGGTATAGCTAATTGTGCACTTGCTCACTACAGCTTTCTCGTGTAATGCCACTTCTGAAAACATGTTAGATTTTCATCAACAGCTTCTACATCCTATAGACTATATCTAAATATATTTAAAACTTTTTTGTAATTTCATACCAAAGTCAATTTATCATTGAATTTATCTAATATCAACTGTCTCGTGCAAGTCAGTGGTTTGACAGGCATTACCATGTTTGTAGGAAAGTATTTGTACTGACTCAACTCAGCCCTAGTCTCCCGTCTTGGCTACTGCGATCTCTCAAGGGAAAGTGCACGGTTAAATGGCCCTGACTGTACGAGGTGTAAGAATGCAGACGCTTGTCTAAAACTTTGCAGTGTTGACGCGTCTGTTAAACCTTTACAGTATCATCCAGCCGCCTGTCTACTTTCCTTAGCAGAGCTGTAAAAACATCGCCCTGAACGCTAACTAACCAGGTGAATATTTTTAAAATGGTTAGTACATTAGCTACGCCAAAAACGGAAATACAAAGTGAAACACTTTTTAGGAATTACTTTCCCGCACTCCTCAAACTTAGCTTCGGTTCTACTGGTAGTCGATACTGACCTCTAAGTGGTCCGGTAAATCCCCTTCCTCGAAAGTTTTTCTCACTAAAGTTATGAAGGAATTGAAAAGATATAGGTCCATTCTCTTATCTACTATGGTTACTAACTATACCACAGTAAAACGCTTTATATTTTATACGTTTGAGTAGGGCCTACATTTCTCTGCCTTTCCTAATATTAAAATATATTTTTGTTGACGCGTTTCGGAATAACTCCATTCTCAAAATTTTAAATAGTACTTTTCGCATAGTTTAATAGTATTTTGAAACATTTTCGCTCATCCTTAGATTGTAATAGAGCAATGTCCGAAGAGTGTAGCATAAGAAAATTCGAATCTCAGTCGACAATTTTCGGGGCAGTACTACTTACCCTGTTACCGTAAGTACAAATTTGAGTACTCTGGGGTAAAACTCAGTTAAGGGTTTTATTATTCTTCTAAGTAAAATACTGTACATAATATTTTACCCAGCATCTCCGTCAGTTTGGGATCTACAGACTCTTGGGATGTATCCCGGCTGTCCCCGGGGTAGTAACAGACTCACTTGTCTCTTTCCTTGTTTCCAAGGTTACAAGTGACAGGAGGAACTTTCCGACTCCAGCCTTCAGAAACAAAATAGGAGTTCGGCGGCCTTGAAGATACATCCAGACGTGCTATACCGTGAGTATGACTACCGTAAACAAGTAGACTACACTTAATGACCCCAATAGAGAGTAGGCCTACACACGGTACTCTAATACCAGGGGGGGTTCACCTTAACCATCTCCCATGCTTTGTAGGTGATGACAACAATAGGCCTACTCACAGATCCCCTTAAAACGTGTATTATTGAAGATGCATTACATCATCGCTTGTAGTGAGATACTACCTTAACTAAAATGTAAAGCACAATCCACCGTTAGATAATGTTACTCTCAAGTAGAATCACTTTGTGAGGCCTAAGTTTTTTTACTTGAATTACTATTTTGAATATTAGGAAGTAATAAATGTAGAGTGTAAGGAAATAATAACCTTGACGTAGGTTTCAGGGGTTGCAAACGTATGTAAGTTATTAGACCCACTCTCTGGTGGCGTCATAGCGAGGTGTCGCTTACATCTATGTCAAGAAAAATGCTTGGTGAAATAGAAGGAATAGGGCCTATTGGTATAAAGATAAGACCTTGGGCACTTACCACAATAAGTAGCCTATAAAAATAAAGTCATGTCTCTAGTAAACGAGGTAGTGTTTAATCATAAGAAATATCCATCTAGTTCCCAATTGACTGGAATAGGGACAATATGGCACGGCTTGGTATGGGTTGCTTCTCTGATGCGGATCTTAGAGGGGTATACAGAGAGAGCCGAGGAGAGCCTGTCGCTAAATGTATAAAGTTGATAATTAATAAGTTTAAAAAATATATATATTTAATTTCATAAAAATGTATTCATTTATTGCTTGTTACATTTTACATCATAGACAGGGAATGACTATTAGTTTCCTGGTACAAAGTATTAGGATGTTATGTGATAGAAGAATGCTGCTCTGATTGAAGAACGGCTTCAAAAACGTCTCGCAGCTGCAAACAATGCAAACCTGCAAGGGAGTTTTGTAATAGGGAGGGGCTAAGTTGCCCCCTCTCTCAAATTGTATCCAGGCTTGCGAATATTTTTTGTGTAGCAAAGCCTACCTAAGAAATGTGTCGGTAGCCTCACAATCCGCACCAAGACACTGCTATTAGGACAAGACACTCTCTCTCTCTCACACACACACACACACATGCTTATTGGATAGTTTTTTAGTACGGTAGTTTATTCTATTTGCAGGAGAAAATATTTATACAGGCTAACTGGTATAGTAGATTTTTTACATTGATTTTAAACTGCAGGTCCGCTATGTACTGTCTTTTTCGAATAATTTTGCATTGCATTTCCACAATAAATGCATAAAAAAAACTGCGTTGTGTGCTTTTCTATTCCTTAAGTTTGAACCGTCTGATTCCGCTCACTTTGCTAATTACGTTTTTAATTACTTGTCTTTTGAAACCGCTAGATCTTGGTATTGCTCGATTATTAGGTTGAAAACCTCATTATTGAGTGTGCGAAGGTGAGTAAAATCTGGACGTTTGGGAGGTTTTACTGGTCTCGAGAAACTCTGGAAAGGCCGTCAAAATCGTGGTGTTTAGTTGGAGTTCGTCTCGTCCCATTCGTCGGCCTCTAGGCCAGGACTTACACTGAGGGCGCAAGGGTCTTGTATATTGATGCCACGGGTAGTGGCACTAACCCCCCCCCCCCCGTCTCGGGCCTGGCGCTATATACCCAAGAGAGAGTCACGAGTTTGAGGTTATATTTGTGGGGTTTGAAGTTACATGACATTTTTTATGTCACCCATAAAGATGAAGATGAAGGCCAATACGGTTTCTACAGTGACCCGTGAGTAATTTACATGTTTTGTAGGGGCGGAACGAGTGATCGATCGGTATTGTGGCTCCGCCCACGCGGACGTATTTCCTACCCTTGGGAATATAGACTTGGCGTTCTCCCTTCTACAAAGCATTCAGGAAAACAACCCTGAATCATTGCCATTCTTCCCTTGACCAATTTATCAGAGCACATCTAAGCACATGTTCGAAGTCTAGCGTTTTGGCACTGTCTCAACTTTCCCACAGCCATAAGTGTATTCCTCAAAAAAAGTAGGCTATATGAATTTTTTTTGCTCCCATCTGGTTTTCGAAATCTCCATTGCACAACCTTAAATTGTTACCATGGTTACCACACAATATTATAAATAATGCTCAAGGATTAAAAATAAATGAAAAGAATAGAACAAACAAACAAACTGGATTAACGTTATCGAACCTTACTTCACAAACGGACAATGTGAAAGGAAAGCGAAAAGAAACTACAACAAAAATGCAAGAAACAAAACAAAACAAGTAGGGCCTATATATAGTAGAAAACAAAAATAATAGTCCAACAGCATACATATGGAGGGAAATGGAAGTTGCAAGGAAATTCACTTTCTATTTTGCCACTTAATATTGTTAATCTAACATATTATTATATTTGTTAATCTGACTTTATTATATATATAATTTGTAGTTATAAAACAAAGACACTGAAATCAATTTTTTCATTGTTGACTTAAGTAGGAATTGATTTAAAAAAAAAAAACAAATTTATATTACTCGTTTCCATAATTTTGTATTACAGCCGGGTCTCGATTATCCGAACGTCAATTATCCGAACATGGAAAATACAGTGAAAGAAAATGTTGCTTGTAGCGCAGAACACGATGTAAGGTAAACTCAGGCCATGGTGTGTAAAACATGTTGCCAATAATTGTTAACAATAATTATAATATCTTGTTATTCTTTTGCAATGGTAGTACAACTGTACATACATACTGTGGTAAGTGTGCCTATATGTAAAGTTTAAAGCTGATTTATAGGTCTACATTTAATAAGTATTTACAGTACTATAGGCCTACACATTATTATAGGCCTACATATATTTGGTAATTGTATAGGCTAGTTTGTGTCTTCAATTTATTAAATTTAAGCTGATTTCGATATTAATATTATTTAGAGTACAGTAGGCTTACTTGTTATAACTAAACCTATTTTGACCAGATATTTTGTAAATAATAGCCTATATTTTAGTATAGCCTTATTGTAGTGTGGTAGGCCTATTATTTTTGGGGTAGCTATATCCAGAAGAGGAATTATTTGATGAAAATACGACATTGATTTGATGAGAGATTATGGTTCTATAACACTTATATTTGTATAGTGTTGAATAAAGTAGGTTTTAAGCTATATTTTCGGTATGTAAGATTTAAGTTTCTATCTTCTCAATTTACAAATTATTATTTAGTAATACATATAGAACGTTAGTAAAACGAAACCATTCGCGGTTGAATATTTTCAAAAATTTTTTAAAAATTGTATAAAAATCTTATAAAATTATTCAAATTTACAATATCAGCTCAATTATACGACCATCTTGATAATCTTACTTTTTTACCAGTTAAAAGAAAACAACATTAAAAAATCACTGCATCTCCTATATAAAATCTGTTTCTAAATACAAACTCTTAAAACTTAGAAGTACTTCTCTGTCCTTCAGCTGGCGACGTGTCCTCCTGGTATCTTCTTCTCCCCTGTTCCTCTATAAAGCGAAAAGGTGGCGCACACATCAATCATCCAGACTCGCCAACCCAGCCCAGACTCCACCCACTCACAACAATGTCTTCCAATGTGTCTAGAGCAATGTAGTTTCATTTTGTTCCGCAAAAAGGGAGCATTTCGATCTGTACGTATTAGATGCGTATTAACTGGTTGATTTGAATTTTGTTTTCCCTATTAAATGTTGAAAAGGCATTTTTTAATATTGCATTTGACGTGACCACACCAAATAGGAAGTGAAAAAATGTAAATGTAGTCTTTAAAAGGCGTAATGGGACGTGACGAAGGCAAAAAAAAGGTTAGCTAACGCTCAATAGTGGGGGCAAACATCTGTTCCTTTTGGAAACAAAAAGTAACTTCATTGTTTGAACTGTTTGTTGGTGTAAATAAAATTGAAATAGCTTTAAATGTCCGTACCTAGCCTAATTAGCCTAAATTAGTTTTTAAAAAATTCATTCTCTAGTGAACGAGTGTGTATACTTATTATTTAACATTAAGAAATAACTATCTTGGTATGACCTAAAATTTATTTTTAAAAAAATTTTCAGCATTGAGTAGAATTCTTGTTTACTTCTTTTGTTTTAGGCATTTTGTTTTGAACAGTGTAATTTAGGACCTTGGTAGACAAATAAAGAATTATGCTGAAACTTCAGAGGCATGAAAGAAATCTTTTTTGCAGTTTAAAGGGGATTAGACTATTGTATTACATCTTTCACAAGGAAGGAGAAAAGGACCTTATAAAATAAGATTTGGAATGGAAGAGTAGCGAAAGAAGCTATTCCTACGGGATATTGACATTTCAGAGGGAGTGGGGTCTTTATTCATACTCCCGAGGGAAAGTTTTGATAATTAAATAATATTTTACACTATTCTAACACTTTAAATTAGACACAATAATAAAATAAATGAATTCTTGAATTTTATAGTCCATTACGTTCGGTGAATCTTATTAATCACTTAAACAATAGGTTATGACTATCCGAACTTTGTTCGCATAGTCATAAACTATTGTATAAGTGATTAAAAAAATAAATGAATTAAATTTGTTCTTAGTTTAGATATATTAAAATTTAAATCCCGCATTAGCCCTATAGGGAATAGCCTACCTTTTCAATTCCTTCTATTAGTTCACCCTCTCCCTGTACAGGCTATATATTCTATTCAATTTTCCATAAATAAAAATACTTTTTCTTCTTCCACTCAAGTTGAAATACATTTTTTGAAACTAGAAGTGAGTGACAATAATCGATGTTAATACAGTTTTATAAGTATTAATTCATTAATTAAATTTAATGAATTAATTTTAGTTTTATATAGGAGAAAAACCTTTCACAAAAGGGGCAAGGTATGTATAGATATTTCGTCCCATTTGGCTTAAAATAAGTGATGACATATGATTTCATAAAACAGCTGATTTTATATTATAGGTAATATGGCAGCTGTTTTAACGCGTAGGTTATGCTACTTTATTTATATAAATTGTAATTATTTAATAAAAAGTTACTGGAATACAGGTTTTCTGCTTTAACCTAAGTAGAAATTGACTTTATAGTATTTTTGTTTATATTATTTGTTTAGTAAATCTGGTTAAAGTCTTGCAAACATTAAGGTATTCGAAGCAAAGTTTAGTTTTCACAAACTATTCTACAGTGACATGTCAGTCCTATGAAAGTTTATCCCCTGTTACAGCGATCCTGTCATGGGACAGGAAGTTTACCCTGTCATGGAAAATGTCATGGGACAGGAAGCTTACCCTGTAATGGGACAGAAAGTTTACCCTGTCTTGGTAGCTCTCATGGGACAGGAAGTTTACCCTGTCATGGGACAGGATGTTTACCCTGTCATGGAAGCTCTCATGGGACAGGAGGTTACCCTGTCATGGGACAGGAAGCTTACCCTGTAATGGGACAGGAAGGTTACCCTGTCATGGAAGCTGTCATGGGACAGGAAGTTTACCCTGTCATGGAAAATGTCATGGGACAGGAAGCTTACCCTGTAATGGGACAGGAAGTTTACCCTGTCATGGTAGCTCTCATGGGACAGGAAGTTTACCCTGTCATGGGACAGGATGTTTACCCTGTCATGGAAGCTCCATGGGACAGGAGGTTACCCTGTCATGAAAGCTGTCATGGGACAGGAAGTTTACCCTGTCATGGAAGCTCTCATGGGACAGGAGTTTACCCTGTCATGGAAGCTCTCATGAGACAGGAAGTTTACCCTGTCGTGGAATCTCTCTTGGGACAGGAAGTTTACCCTGTCATGGAAGCTCTCATGGGACAGGAAGTTTACCCTGTCATGGAAGCTCTCATGGGACAGGAAGTTTACTCTGTCATGGAAGCTCTCATGGGACAGGAAGTGTACCCTGTCATGGAAGCTCTCATGGGACAGGAGGTTTACCCTGTCGTGGAATCTCTCATGGGACAGGAAGTTTACCCTGTCATGGAAGCTCTCATGGGACAGGAAGTTTACCCTGTCATGAAAGCTGTCATGGGACAGGAAGTTTACCCTGTCATGGAAGCTCTCATGGGACAGGAAGTTTACCCTGTCATGGAAGCTGTCATTGGACAGGAAGATTACCCTGTCATGGAAGCTAACATGGGACAGGAAGGTTACCCTGTCATGGAAGCTCTCGTGGGACAGGAAGTTTACCCTGTCATGGAAGCTCTCGTGGGACAGGAAGTTTACCCTGTCATGGAAGCTAACATGGGACAGGAAGATTACCCTGTCATGGGACAGGAAGTTTACCCTGTCATGGGAGCCATGTTTAGTCCATAACGGACTCGTATGTTTTATGTTCGAATAAAGGCCAAAGTCTCTTGAAGTTACGCACACAAACCTTTACGATATAGGCCTACTCATAGTTACCAACAGCTCCCAGTTGGGAGTCAGTTCTTCTACAGGAAAGCTATCTTGCAATTATAATAGTTCAGTTTCCATATAAGCAGTGGGTACTCCAACTTTTTCCTTCTTAATTGTCAATAATCTAAAAAGATAAATACTATAGCCTATATCGAGATTTAAAAAAGGCTCATATTATTATAGCGAAATTTAAAATACACCAGGCAACAATAAAATAATGCTCTTTTGTTTAGCTTATAGGCTATTTGACTTGAGAGTAAAAATGCCCATTTAAAATTCAAATAATTTCTGGTAGCGGGCGTTAGCCCTTCACTCCCGGGCAGTCACGACTCCCTTAAACTCTGCCTACCCAAAAAACAAGTAATATAAACAATTTTTTTAAAGTAAATTCCTACTGAGGTCAAGAAAGACAAATTTTATCCCTGTTTGCTTATTTCCAGTTTGTTTGTTTATTTTATTCGTTTCATTTATTTTTAACCCTAGAGCACTATTTATGAAATTTTGTGGTAACCATGGCAACAGTTTAAAATTGTACAATGGAGGTTTCAACGACAAGCAGATGGGGTACAAAAATTAATATATGTCTGAGATTTTCATTTCTTCGTATTGGAAAGCTGGCGCAGTGCCAACTTATTCATTGAACATGAAGATTCATAGTTCAAATCCCGATAGACTCCCAAATTTTTATAATTTAGTTATTGAATAAAAATTTGAAAAAAACATCAATTATTAACATCAATTGTCATCTTCTATAGGAAAAAAAATATTTCATCTTTATTGGATGAATAAACGTGTTTTATTAATGAGTGAAAATTTGTACAAGATATATATCAGGAGAGTGTAAGATAATAGATGGGATTTAATAGTAAATCCTGAAGTCGCCCCTGCTTATGAGAATTTTAAATTACATTACGTAAGTTTGTGTATTGCATCATGACCTTAAATAAATGTTAATATTTCAATAAATATTTCAGAAAACATTGACATTTCAGCTTCACATTCTGTTATCAACTACGAAATCAGACTTGATTAACCCTCAACCTAAGATAACAGATTCACGCCTAACAGCACTAACATTATTTAAGTGTATCTCATTACAAAACTAACTGTAACAGATAAAAAAAATTCACAGATTTTTCTCCTACATTTTTAATTTAAAAGATTATTTACAGGCAAAACATATAAGTTCAATTAGCTTGCCTAAACTCGTACATTAAGACAGAATGTTCTACCCCAAAGTACGAACAATGTTAGGCTAACTAAAGTAGACCTATTTACTTCTCCCAAGCAGAAGCTTTCCAGCGACAATAGAAGACTTTCATTCACCGCATATTAGTGGTGATTTTGGAATAAAACATAGCCTAGAAAACCTAAACAATATTATTGGCCTAATATGGAATAAGACTTGTAGAATTTCGAGAAATTGGTTCAACAAAAGATATTATACACATTTTAAAAAAGTAACAAAATTAAAAGAACGAGTAAAATTTACTTACACACTCACAAAATGACTAAATATCTCCAGAAACAAGAATTTTAGTTTATTGTCTTAAATTTTATTACGGTTTGTAGTTTTTTGTAGTCATATTAGTTAATTGTAGCTTATTAGGTTTAAATCCAAAAACATTCTAATCTAGTTTCAGTCTTGTTAAAGGGAAACAAGTCGAAAGTTTGCTGTAATTTAAATAAATATTTCTTGACTCTTTTTTCAACAGTATTTTCCTTCATAAAAAAACAAAACTAGTTTTGTTGGGGATAGGATTTAAGGAAGATTACTTTAAAACTTGGAGGAATTACAAACAGTACTTACAATGCGCAAGCACAGATTCTAGCGCTCAGTGCGGTGATTTCAGTAAACGTTATTTCTGGATTTAGTCACAGTTTGATAGCTTGTGTTTATTAGTGAATCTGATGTAAATCAGCTGTTGTTTTGACCGATTGTTGAATCGTAAAACAAAAACATTTTACATTCCTTTTTATTACGTAAAGTGGAAAATTATCAATATATTTCTGCAGATTCAAGTTTATAATTAAATTAGGCACCAATTCAAAGGCCTAAATAGAGCTGATAGTAAGTATGATTTCAATAAAGCCAACTCGTAAATCTCACAGGGTCAGTGTGTATCCATATTTAGACGTTGCTAATATTTAGTTCATTTAAAAAATGTTTAACTACGACGATATTGTCTCAATAAGATATGAAGGACTTCAATAAATAGTTGTTCTTAAAGATTGTAGGCTATTTAAAACAAACTATACACTGTGAAGTCTAAATGTAGGCCTGTTTCATTATTGTGTGATATTTTTGTAAACACACAAACTTATAAGCAAACAAACTAGTTTATTTTTTTAATAACAAGATATGATTGATTTACGTTTATGCGTATCTAACGATTTCACATTTCACGGGAGAGGCCATACTATTCAAAAAGTATATGCTGAATTTTTAAAAAAATGTAAAGAAAGATTTCGGATAAAAATGAAAGGCCCCATTGAAACTTGCAACGTTGAAGAATTGAATAAAATTGATTTTCTATCTTCCGGATCTTTCGGCGCTGTGCTGCTGGTTCAAAACATCACTACTGAAGCTTATCATGCCATGAAAGTAATTCCGAAACAAAAGTTAGAAAAGTGCAATAAAGCGGAATCTCTGAAAACTGAAAAAAGCATTCTACATAGCGTGCGGTTTCCTTTCTCGATTCACTTGGATTATTTCTCGGAAGATGATCGTTTCGTGTATTTCCTAATGCCTTTCGTAGCCGGCGGTGAAATGTTTACACATCTCTTGAAGCTAGGTAAATTCACAGAAACAGTGTCCAGGTTTTATGCAGCTCAAATAGTTTTGGTTCTTGAGTATTTACACGCAATGGGCTTGATTTACAGAGATCTAAAGCCTGAAAATATTTTAATACAAGAGAACGGTTATTTAAAAATAACTGACTTCGGTAATTCGAAATTGGTCAAGAACAGGACATGGACTTGCTGCGGCACTCCTGAATACCTAGCCCCGGAAGTTTTCTTTCATAAAGGCTATGGAAAAGCCGTCGACTGGTGGGCGCTCGGGGTGTTAATATACGAAATGAATTGCGGCGTATCTCCGTTCTGTGCAAATGATGCCCGCGCCCTGCATATTAACATTGTGACCAACCGATACACGTTCCCCGATTACTTCTCTGAAAATCTGCGCGATATTATTCGTAACTTGCTTCAGCAAGACTTATCGCGCAGGTACGGTAATTTGAAAAATGGAGTAAACGATATCAAGGAGCACAAATGGTTTGACCCAATCGACTGGATATGTTTGTTCAACAAAGAGACAGAGGCCCCTTTCCTGCCGAAAGTCCGAGGCGCTACTGATACTGGGCACTTTCACAGCGAGTATTCTAGCATAATTAAAGAAAACAAGTACGCGGAGGTGTTTGCAAATTTTTAACACCTAGATGTAGCCTACTGAAGTGAAGCCGTACGCTAAAATCTGCCTAAAACCTGCGCTAAATGTTTATTGTTATTGATCTAAAAAAATAAAAATGTTAAATTTATAGTCTACAAATTTATTACTATTTATTAGGAATATACTGGGGTTGAATTTAATAATAAATACACAAAAACCTTTGTGTACACAAAAAAGGTCTTTGTATGTTATCCCTCTGAGGATGGTTAGGCCTACTTGGTAACTGAAATGTACATAAGGGTAAAATAAAGAAAGTTTGTGGTTGAGGTTTTTGTGTATTTATTACAAATTTATTGTCTAAGAATATTATCGTTTCTAATTGATTCTTCTTTAACTGTTGACAATAATAATGCTTTATTTATTATTTGGGCTTCTTTTTAATCATAATCGAAAATTAATTATTGTAGCCCTGTTTTAATTTAATAACAAGCTTTTCTTGAGGATTATATAGCCTATAGTTATCTATAGGCCTAAGTGTTTTGTAAAGATTACGTAAGAAGGCAACATTTTGTGCGACAAAGTTCTGAAATAGGCTACGCTTAGTAAATAAATTGTTCCTGAAAAATATTTACACAAATAAAATCATTGGAAATATTTTTTTTACTAAAATAAACAAAAACTAATACGTTAACACGTTTAACATAACCTAACTCCTCACGTTACATTTACGTCAGCTGTTTTACATAGGAATCTGTGTGGGCGTGGCTTATTTCATTAAAATATTCATCTTTCTTCGATAGGCCTCGCCCACTCGGATAAATTATTCTTTTCGATGTAATTATTTTCGTGATTAATGGTAAAACGAAACTGATGTGTCCTAAGAGAATGTGTATCTATGAAAAAATATGTGAAATATTTTATGTATCTGTGTTTAACTTTGCGTTTATACGTATGTGTTCTGTGACACCGCATTAATTTCAATGATAGTCAAATAGTAGGCCTAAATCGAGAGCCTCTTACAACAATCATTTCATCCAGTTTGACATGAAAAATTATAAAAACTAAGACATACTTAAAAATATACAACCTTATAATTTTGATTTTTGTATGTGAAAACGTGTTTAAGCACCCTAACACACAATGTGAGGCCATACTACGCAAAAAATACTCAGAAAAATGTATAAAATATTATGACAATGTGTAGGCCTACAACCATTATTCTCTCAAAATGAAAAGGAGAAATTGACCGCGTCTAACTAGCGATAAACTATCAAAGTGTCTGCTAGTGGTGCAGAAGTGACGCGGGTTAATTTCTTCTCTTTTAAAATGCTGGGCTCAAAAATGATACAAAATACGTATTGTTTACACAGAGCACTTAATATAAATAGAGTAGTCGTCTAGTGAAATAGCTATAGGGAGATGTGAAGCCGAATTCGCCATCTTGGTAGGGAAAATCTCTCCAATACCGCGCCGTGCAGAGCTCAAAATTTAATAAAAACTTTCACTTAAATCATGGTTTAATGCACTTAGAGGGGGAATTAAATTTTTAAACTTGGTAGGTATAAACAGCATGATTTCCTGATTCAGAATATTAAACTATAAAAGTAATAATATGTTTGAAAGAACGTTAAAAAATTAGATTTAATAAGAGTTGCACTTTAAGAAACATAAAAAAGTTAGTAAGCGACAATTTTCGTATTTGTTGGTTAGAAACTTTTTGCAAGCGTAAAAGTTTGAGATAATTAGTTAGATTTTATTATTCTTTTTATTTCATGTTGGTAGGACCTTTGGTTTGCTGCTAGTAAAGTGGTAAAGTGAAAAGTTTTTAAACGCTGCGCGTCACATTTTCGCCGAGTACTGCAGGCCTATACTCGTACGTAGATTGCGGCTTTTGTTCCTGTA
This sequence comes from Prosapia bicincta, assembly GCA_036971475.1. Classification (NCBI taxonomy): domain Eukaryota; kingdom Metazoa; phylum Arthropoda; class Insecta; order Hemiptera; family Cercopidae; genus Prosapia; species Prosapia bicincta. The sequence continues at coordinate 199,893 of JBAIZL010000117.1, read as the reverse complement.
TGCATATATTTTTATGTATTCAGGCGCGTATCCAGCGACTTGCTTTGGGGGGGGGGGCGATCGATGCATTATATATATATATATATATATATATATATATATATATATATATATATATATATATATATATATATATACTGTATAATGTGTTTGTTGTGTGTGCGCGCGCGTGCGTGTATGTAAAAACATAGAACAGACAAAGTTATTTTTACGGTTACGTTAGAAATCGGTAACGTGATAAAGATTCGTAGCAAATTAGACTTTTTAATAAATAATTATTCCAGTTTCGATAACACTTATGGCTAGAGTATATTATTAACTTCATAATAAGCTATTATTATAAAAATGGTTTATTAATTAATATAAGTAGTTATTCTTCCAACACGAACAATTCCGGACTCAACTGCGAATATTACGCTTGCAAAATTACGTATTGAAAATCATAATATGTTCGAGACTAAGCTTCACTAGCGCCATCTGTTGTTAAAACGTTTAGACGTTTACGAGGGTATGCCGAGGGAACGCGTCACATTTTCAAATTAAAAATTAAAATTTTATTTTTTATTTACAATAAAAGACGAATTAACTTAAGTAAAAGTCTATTTTAATAGAAAGTCGGAATTTAATAATATATTGTCGATTTTTAACAAAAAGTTCTTGAGGGTTGGGGGGGATCGTCCCATCGCCCCCCTCCCTTGGATACGCGCCTGGTATTTCTTTTTTAAAATAGTTTTAACTTGTGTAAATAATTACATCTTTACATACAAATTAAAATATATTTAACTAGATAATTTGAAGGTTCTCTATTATTATTAAAAATAGAACATTTTATCTTTTGTATTAATGTGAGAGAGTTTGTGTCAGCTACCTGGTATATTACCTAGGAATATTACATGAAAAAAAAAAACTACTGAGACAATAAAGAATAATTGTATTTGCTTTTTCCATACAATGTTATCCACATCAACGAGCTTATAGCCTATGTGCGATGAGAAATAATACAACTTACTAAAAACACATTTATTATTGTACTAAAAACAACACGGCTTCGCAGAAATTATTTCTTATTTTCGTGCCGTGCATTTTCTCGTTAATAATTTTGCGGAGTGTTTAAGTCTTATATTGAAGTATTTAAAACATATTACTTTTATTAACAGCACATAATGATTGTCCTCCAAATCTTGATTTACAAAATGATCACTTGAAAAAATGTCTTCGCCTAAACACATTAACAGCACTGTTGACGTCATCTTATTTACAATAAATTTCTCAAATTTTAAGTGGCTAGTTGCTAATATTCGCTTTAATACATTTTCACATAAGCTACATATTTGTTGGACGCCTTGTGAAGGCGGGAAAAGTCCTCCCCTATTTTAGAAAGCAGTTCTACGCAGTCTTCACATATTATAATACTCCTGATTGATCTGGAAACATAGCCAGCTATATACTCAGTTATGTTATATGCCAAATCGTGTTGTATAACATAGTTAGTCTCTAATACCAGAACTTCCAGTACTTCATTTTCCGCATCCTGCGCCTGGGCGCTTCTTTGGTCTTCTTCATTTAAGCTTCCAATGAGGAGTTGATGCATTTATACCATCTACAGGACTTTTATTAACATGTAGGTTGAAATATATTGAGTTATCTAACAGCTACATTTCCTGAATTACCCTCGTGAATTTCAGTGTGTAACAAAATTCTTTTAATAGTTCTCCACTGCTTCTACAACCGGGTTCTGAGCAATTCTTTGGCATATTTTTAGTAGGCTATACCAGACCGGGTTTTAGTCTGTGTCGAACGAAATCACAAATGAAATAACACAACAATTATAAAATACAATACAACCACATCGTACACATTGCTTCAAACACGTATAGCACAACAAAACACACATTGAACATCGAAAAAAAAACAGAGCACTTATGTGAGCTTGACTTGACGCTCGGGACTTCGAGGAACTGGGTCGGAAAGTGGAGGGGGCCGCCATTTTGGTCGAGTAAGCCTGCTTTACAGGACCTTTCGCCGTGTCATCTCTATTTATATTAAGTGCTCTGTGATTGTTCACTGTGTTTTATTGTTTACTTAGCAGTTTGTAATAAGTTTTAGATTATGTTTTATTAAGTTACACTAATATAAACCTCGGGTCGTTTGGTATCATTTTTCTTGTAATTTTGAGTAGAATCTACATTTATTAACCATTTTCAGTTAAAACAAGAAGTTAGAGTTTTGACTGGAAGAGTCCATTGAATGGACAAATCATTCTAATAATACATAAGTGGCTCTACATAGTCATTCAAGATTAACTGCGAGCGTCTCAGAAGTACGAGAGTAGGTGAGCTTAATTACAATTCATTGTTACTTTTGAATTCGGGGCGTATCTTGTCTGCAATGAAATGTATGCAAAATTTGCATCATTCCAGTGCTGATCATCTACTATGCTCAGTTGGGCACACGAGATTACCACGGTTCCTTGCTTTTATGAATTCCAATTCGGATGTCAAAACTGTCAGATTATGCCAGGTACACGCTCGGCGCTGGGGAGACAGAATCAAATTTACACCTTTACATTCATAGAATGAAGGGTCTTCTTTAAATAAAATTACGTTTTACATTTATTTATACGGTATTTATAGGTTTTTAAAATCTGATTATGATGATGTGTTGGTTCTCAGAGAGTATGTTTCGTGCTCTTTTAGTTAATTACGTTTTAAGATTTTTTTTTAGCAAATATTATTACGGCATCAAAGCCTTCTTCAACGAATGTAATAACCAACTCTCTTTGCTAATCTTCCTTCATCCTCCTCGCAGAAGCTTATTCGCTCATTTCCCCTATGCCAATGTAGTTTTGTTAGTACTGTGCTAATATCATTTTTGTCTATATTACAGATTCTAGTGGGTTTTGAAGAAACCTCTCAAACTAGGGAGAAGTTCAATGGAACCAAGCCACAAAAGCTACAGGAACCTAAGCTTCAGTGTATCTAAAGCTACAAAAGGCGATTGGAGCTGATGTGTCAGGGAGAAAGCGAGACCAATGGATCTCAATCTACGAGAAAAAGAATGGAGCCCAGGAGTCCAGCGGAATCTTAGACCTAAGCAGCTCAAGCTACAAACAGAAGAATGGAGCCCAGGCGTCCAGTGGAATCTTAGACCTAAGCAGCTCAAGCTACAAACAGAAGAATGGAGCTCAGACGTCCGGTGGAATGATAGACCAACGCAACTCAAGCTACAAACAGAAGAATGGAGCTCAGGCGTCCAGTGGAATGCTAGACCAATGCTGCACAAGCTAAAAACAAGAGAATGGAGCTCAGGCACCAGGGAGAAAGCGAGACTAATGGATCTCAATCTACGAGAAAAAGAATGGAGCCCAGGAGTCCAGCGGAATCTTAGACCTAAGCAGCTCAAGCTACAAACAGAAGAATGGAGCCCAGGCGTCCAGTGGAATCTTAGACCTAAGCAGCTCAAGCTACAAACAGAAGAATGGAGCTCAGACGTCCGGTGGAATGATAGACCAACGCAACTCAAGCTACAAACAGAAGAATGGAGCTCAGGCGTCCAGTGGAATCTTAGACCTAAGCAGCTCAAGCTACAAACAGAAGAATGGAACTCAGGCGTACGGTGGAATGATAGAAAAACGCAGCTCAAGCTACAATACAGAGGATGGAGCTCAGGCGTCCGGTGGAATGATAGACCAACGCAGCTCAAGCTTCAAACAAGAGAATGGAGATCAGACGTCCAGTGGAATAATAGACCAACGCAGCTCAAGCTACAATACAGAGGATGGAGCTCAGGCGTCCGGTGGAATGATAGACCAGCGCAGCTCAAGATACAAAGAAGAGAATGGAGTTCAGGCGTCCGGTGGAATGATAGACCAGCGCAGCTCAAGATACAAACAAGAGGATGGAGCTCAGGCGTCCGGTGGAATGATAGACCAACGCAGCTCAAGCTTCAAACAAGAGAATGGAGATCAAACGTCCAGTGGAGTAATAGACCAACGCAGCTCAAGCTACAATACAGAGGATGGAGCTCAGGCGTCCGGTGGAATGATAGACCAGCGCAGCTCAAGATACAAAGAAGAGAATGGAGTTCAGGCGTCCGGTGGAATGATAGACCAACGCAGCTCAAGCTACAATACAGAGGATGGGGCTCAGGCGTCCGGTGGAATGATAGACCAACGCAGCTCAAGCTTCAAACAAGAGAATGGAGATCAGACGTCCAGTGGAGTAATAGACCAACGCAGCTCAAGCTACAATACAGAGGATGGAGCTCAGGCGTCCAGTGGAATGCTAGACCAATGCAACACAAGCTACAAACAAGCGAATGGTGCTCTGGCGTCCAATGGAATGCTAGACCAATGCTGCACAAGCTAAAAACAAGAGAATGGAGCTCAGGCACCAGGGAGAAAGCGAGACTAATGGATCTCAATCTACGAGAAAGAGAATGGAGCCCAGGAGTCCAGCGGAATCTTAGACCTAAGCAGCTCAAGCTACAAACAGAAGAATGGAGCCCAGGCGTCCAGTGGAATCTTAGACCTAAGCAGCTCAAGCTACAAACAGAAGAATGGAGCTCAGACGTCCGGTGGAATGATAGACCAACGCAACTCAAGCTACAAACAGAAGAATGGAGCTCAGGCGTCCAGTGGAATCTTAGACCTAAGCAGCTCAAGCTACAAACAGAAGAATGGAACTCAGGCGTACGGTGGAATGATAGAAAAACGCAGCTCAAGCTACAATACAGAGGATGGAGCTCAGGCGTCCGGTGGAATGATAGACCAACGCAGCTCAAGCTTCAAACAAGAGAATGGAGATCAGACGTCCAGTGGAATAATAGACCAACGCAGCTCAAGCTACAATACAGAGGATGGAGCTCAGGCGTCCGGTGGAATGATAGACCAGCGCAGCTCAAGATACAAACAAGAGAATGGAGATCAGACGTCCAGTGGAATAATAGACCAACGCAGCTCAAGCTACAATACAGAGGATGGGGCTCAGGCGTCCGGTGGAATGATAGACCAACGCAGCTCAAGCTTCAAACAAGAGAATGGAGATCAGACGTCCAGTGGAGTAATAGACCAACGCAGCTCAAGCTACAATACAGAGGATGGAGCTCAGGCGTCCAGTGGAATGCTAGACCAATGCAACACAAGCTACAAACAAGCGAATGGTGCTCTGGCGTCCAATGGAATGCTAGACCAATGCTGCACAAGCTAAAAACAAGAGAATGGAGCTCAGGCACCAGGGAGAAAGCGAGACTAATGGATCTCAATCTACGAGAAAGAGAATGGAGCCCAGGAGTCCAGCGGAATCTTAGACCTAAGCAGCTCAAGCTACAAACAGAAGAATGGAGCCCAGGCGTCCAGTGGAATCTTAGACCTAAGCAGCTCAAGCTACAAACAGAAGAATGGAGCTCAGACGTCCGGTGGAATGATAGACCAACGCAACTCAAGCTACAAACAGAAGAATGGAGCTCAGACGTCCGGTGGAATGATAGACCAACGCAACTCAAGCTACAAACAGAAGAATGGAACTCAGGCGTACGGTGGAATGATAGAAAAACGCAGCTCAAGCTACAATACAGAGGATGGAGCTCAGGCGTCCGGTGGAATGATAGACCAACGCAGCTCAAGCTTCAAACAAGAGAATGGAGATCAGACGTCCAGTGGAATAATAGACCAACGCAGCTCAAGCTACAATACAGAGGATGGAGCTCAGGCGTCCGGTGGAATGATAGACCAGCGCAGCTCAAGATACAAAGAAGAGAATGGAGTTCAGGCGTCCGGTGGAATGATAGACCAGCGCAGCTCAAGATACAAACAAGAGGATGGAGCTCAGGCGTCCGGTGGAATGATAGACCAACGCAGCTCAAGCTTCAAACAAGAGAATGGAGATCAGACGTCCAGTGGAATAATAGACCAACGCAGCTCAAGCTACAATACAGAGGATGGAGCTCAGGCGTCCGGTGGAATGATAGACCAGCGCAGCTCAAGATACAAACAAGAGAATGGAAATCAGACGTCCAGTGGAATAATAGACCAACGCAGCTCAAGCTATAATACAGAGGATGGGGCTCAGGCGTCCGGTGGAATGATAGACCAACGCAGCTCAAGCTTCAAACAAGAGAATGGAGATCAGACGTCCAGTGGAGTAATAGACCAACGCAGCTCAAGCTACAATACAGAGGATGGAGCTCAGGCGTCCAGTGGAATGCTAGACCAATGCAACACAAGCTACAAACAAGCGAATGGTGCTCTGGCGTCCAATGGAATGCTAGACCAATGCTGCACAAGCTAAAAACAAGAGAACGGAGCTCAGGCACCAGGGAGAAAGCGAGACTAATGGATCTGAATCTACGAAAAAGAGAATAGGACCCTGAAATCTGGTGGAATGCTAGTCCAATGCAGCTAGGCTACAAACAAGCGAATGGAGCTCAGGCGTCCAGTGGAATACTAGACCAATGCAGAACAAGCTACAAACAAGCGATTGGAGCTCATGAGTTCGGGGGATGTTTGATCAATGAATCTCAAACTGTAGATGAGTGGGTCGGTCTAGAGATATGCCTAGGAAAACTAGTTGATCTCTCAATAAACTAGGAAAAATCTATTTCATCAAGCTAGAGTAATGCATAGGTTTAGGATAGCGCAGATAGTAAAACGCCCTATTCGGCAAGCTAGCGGCTTCACGCAGGGGACCAAAGTACCCTCCCTATTCGGCAAGCTAGCGGCTTCACGCAGGGGTCCAAAGTAAACTCCCTATTCGGCAAGCTAGCGGCTTCACGCAGGGGACCAAAGTACCCTCCCTATTCGGCAAGCTAGCGGCTTCACGCAGGGGTCCAAAGTACCCTCCCTATTCGGCAAGCTAGCGGCTTCACGCAGGGGACCAAAGTACCCTCCCTATTCGGCAAGCTAGCGGCTTCACGCAGGGGACCAAAGTACCCTCCCTATTCGGCAAGCTAGCGGCTTCACGCAGGGGACCAAAGTACCCTCCCTATTCGGCAAGCTAGCGGCTTCACGCAGGGGACCAAAGTACCCTCCCTATTCGGCAAGCTAGCGGCTTCACGCAGGGGTCCAAAGTACCCTCCCTATTCGGCAAGCTAGCGGCTTCACGCAGGGGACCAAAGTACCCTCCCTATTCGGCAAGCTAGCGGCTTCACGCAGGGGACCAAAGTACCCTCCCTATTCGGCATGCTAGCGGCTTCACGCAGGGGACCAAAGTACCCTCCCTATTCGGCAAGCTAGCGGCTTCACGCAGGGGACCAAAGTACCCTCCCTATTCGGCATGCTAGCGGCTTCACGCAGGGGACCAAAGTACCCTCCCTATTCGGCAAGCTAGCGGCTTCACGCAGGGGACCAAAGTACCCTCCCTATTCGGCAAGCTAGCGGCTTCACGCAGGGGTCCAAAGTACCCTCCCTATTCGGCAAGCTAGCGGCTTCACGCAGGGGACCAAAGTACCCTCCAGTGTAGAAACAATATGGTGACTCACCAACGATAATAAGCATTACTCACTAACTCATCAAAAACAGATAAACTTTAGCAAATATTTAAGGAATATGGCTACGATAAGTGGATATTGGGACAGTGTTCAGTGGTCAATGTGTTACTATGGGCGAGAAACGATCGTAATAATCCAGTTTTTCTATTTATTGCTGCTTTTATTGTTAAATATTGTTGTGTTTTTTAAAGTTATAAACATCATAACAAGGTGAGCAGAAGACAGTGAATGTGAAGCTAGTAAACAACACGGCGACCGCCCAAAGAATGTTATGCAGGTAAAAAGTAACAGTATTTGAAAAATAGTTTGAAAATATTATGAGTAATAGGTAACACCGATTGGCGTTTGTATAGAAGTAGAGGATTGTGTCAAGTTTGTAGTGAAAATACAGGGGGCTACTTCGAATGTAAAATTATTCAGCTAGATATTAAAAAGAAATCTAGTTATTCGAAGTTAGGATATGTATAAATATATTTATATAACAGTTAGGTTATATATATATATATATATATATATATATATATATATATATATATATACACCTGTGTAATGGTGTAATGTTTATATGTATATAATAATAAAAAACAACTGAGCTAATATTTAGTACCATATTCTAAATTTGATAATATATTCAATGTCTATAATGTTACTGTACCAAAATAAACTTGAGAATTTGTATAAATTTGGTAACAGTGCTATTTCTAACTTAACATATGTTTTATATCTTGCATTATTGCATTATTCATTCCTGGTGATGTTGGTGCTGTTTATCAACGAAAAGCTTTGAATATAAATTAATAAATAATTCTTGTATTTGAATAACCTCAGTTGTTTTACACACACACACACACACACACACACACACACACACACACACGCGCGCGCGCGCGCGCGCGCGCGCGCGCACGCACACGCACGCACGCACGCACGCACACACACACACACACACACACACACACACACACACACACAACACACACACACACACACACACAACACACACACACACACACACACAAATATATAGGCCTATATATATATATCGGTATATGCATATAAAATATGTTTTCTTGTGTAATAATCAAAACACTGAGGATATTCAAATACAAGTATAATTATTAATTTTTATTCAAAGCTTTTCGTTGGTAAACAGTAGATTTACCAAAATCATGAGAAATGAATATATATATATATATATATATATATATATATATATATATAAATATATATATATACATAGGCCTATATATGTGTATATATATATATATATATATATATATATATATATATATATATATATATATACATATATATATATCGGTATATGCATATAAAATATGTTTTCTTGTGTAATAATCAAAACACTGAGGATATTCAAATACAAGAATAATTATTAATTTTAATTCAAAGCTTTTCGTTGGTAAACAGTAGATTTACCAAAATCATGAGAAATGAATATATATATAGCTCAAATATTCAATTCGTAATAAAATACCTTTTATTCATCCACTCAAGTTCAAATACATTTTTTATAACTTGTAGTGGATGACGCTTGATGTTAATAAAGCCTTTAAAATAATAATTCATTAAGTAAAATTTAATCAATTAATTTTAGTTTTATTGGGAGTAAACATTTTTGCCCAAGGGGCAATGTATGAAACATAGTTACTTCGTCCCATTTGGTTTAAAATAAGTGATAACATATGAATTCATGAAACAGCTGATTTAATGTTATAGGTTATGTGATAGAACAGCTGTTTTAACGCATAGGTTATGTTACTTTATGTATATAATTGTATTTATTTAATAAAAGGTAACTAAATAAGCTTTTTCTTTGTTACTTAGGTATGACTTGATTTTAAGGACGTTTTGTTTGTATTACCTATTTTACTTATAGGCTATTTTACTTACATTTTTTTCAATTAAAAACTATTTCTATTTAAACACGGTAACGTCTACAACATTATGCTTACACTTACTGACGCGATTTTGAGTCACAAAGAGTCAGATGTGAGTCATGTGTTTCACTTGCCTGTGACGTTTTCTAGCCATTCCACTACTAGTGCAAATACCTCTCGTACTGAATTCTTCACAAACACTTTTAGATTATAATTTGCAAATAATTATTTCCCGTATCTATATCACTAAACCTCTCATTTTAACTCCTGATATCTGATAGATGTGTTCGCCACAGATATTATCCAAATAAAAATATGCAGTTGCAGAACTTGACAACAGTCTTCTACAGTTTGTTTATTATTAAGAATCGACTCAGTGTACAGGCAGCATTGACAACGTAGAGAAAGAACTACAATGAGAACAGTTCAATATTTGGTTCCATAGAGGTGAATTTAATATTTCAATGTTTTTTCGTAGTTATTTTTGTTCAACTTGAGTCTAAATCTTTAATTTATATTTAAACATTATACAATATATTTATTTTAAAATTTAAGTGATTCCTAAAGTTGCACAGTTTTTTGAAAATTGTTCTCTGTCTTTTAATTTTCTTTAGCATATAGACCTCACAGTCTATAAAATGTTATTAAACTAACTTCAGCGCCTTCATTTTTTAACATGCATGTATCACATCGCTCAATTTATGGAAGGAATGAAGTCAAGTCATTGTATAACAATTACTATAAACTGTTTGGTCACTTATGTTCTCCTAGTACCAAATCAAAAGTTTACAGGACGACGTTTGTGGATTTTTTTTCTGCATTCTGGATGGACACACACGCACACACCTAAAAAATTAGTAAGGATCAAATTTACTCATTACACTCTTACTCTTCTTACACTCTCATTAATCTTACACATTTTTCTAAACGTTTTTTTACGGAATTGTTTTCTAAGAATTCCTAAATTTCATTAAACAGATAAATTGAAGAAATTAAGTAATTTTACTTACAACCGATCCTCTCTCTCTCTCTCTCTCTCTCTCTCTCTCTCCCCCCTTCCTCTCTCCCCCCTCTCTCTCTCCCTCCCTTGAGCGTTGACTAGATCGAATCCGCTTATCTATATGATCGTTATAAACCGTCAGAGTTTTATTTCCTATTGGATGGGGGAGCCAAGGGCATAAGGGCGGGGGGTGAAATCATTTATATATTTGGGACTTCTCCGAATTATGTTAAATATAACTTGATAATTTCTATAATAAATTACTTACAGAAAATGATAAGAATTGAATGCAGCATACATAGTCTATGAAGGTAGACAAAGGGTGGCTGGATATGTTTTATACATAAGGTGGGCTATATATTTGATAGGCTATATATGAGAGGTAGGCTGCTTATAAGGAAGGCTATATATGAGGTAGGCTGTGTATAAGGTAGCTATATAAAGGCCGTCTATAAAAAGTAGGCTATAAAAATTGCTGCTATAAAGGCTATATAATGTAAGCTATAGGCCTATATTTCATAGGATATATATATATATATATATATATATATATATATATATATATATATATATATATATATATATGAGGTAGGGTGTATATAAGGTAGCTATATAAAGAGCGGCTATAAAAGATAGGCTATATACAAGGTAGGCTATGTGTAAGGTAGGCTATAGACTATACAATGGTATAGATTATATATAATAAGATTAGACATATATAAGGTAGACTTTGAATAATATAGGGCATATATAAGGTAGACTATAATATAAAGTAGGCTATGTATAAAAAAAAAATACCGTTTATATTGACAGCGTTTTATTGATGGAAATGCTGAAGTCAAGTTTATCGCCCCCGTCCCCAAAATGTGTTCTATTTGATTTACAAGTGAAAATTTTAATATGACTCATATTTTACTCTAGTTTTTAACACAACGCTTTTAATTTCAAAACTGCACACTCGCTATTTTTTCCTGGGGGGGGGGGGATTTTTTTCACTTATTGACCAGTCTTTGCTGAATGCATGTGACATATTAACATTTGTTTTGCCTTGAGGGTTTTTTCACATTGAAATGCTTGACTGGTTGTTTATATTATTTTATTAACCGTTTGATGCATTATTATTTTTTAATTTGTGAATTTACATGATGTGTTTTGATGTTATACATTTACTATTGTTTGGCTCCTGATGAGGATTTCTTAGGTGTCGAAACGTTTAAAAATGCATTCAGCTACTGTATTTGAGACGCCTGTTGTATATAATTGTGATCATTATAAAATATACTTATAGCCTATATTAACTATAATATTGCTCAAATAACCATAGGAAGTTGGAAATGTAAATCTAGGTAGGCATTTTGCATAGAAGTGTTCTTTAGTTGACCTTGAGACCTGGAGGAGTATGTAAAATTTTAGAACGTAAAATAAAACTAGCGACAACCACGAAATGAAAACTCTCACTCACTCTGTGAAGGTAATTATGGTTTGGTAACACGTGCTTGCACTGCTTCCAATCCAATTTTTTTGTTTTACATTTTTACTTAACAAATAGGGTACCTAATAAGAATTTTTTTAAATTAAATAATTACAATTAAAATAAATAAAGTAACATAACATATGTGTTAAAACAGCTGTTCTACCACATAACCTATAACAAAATCAGCAATTTTATGAAATCACAAGTTATTAATTATTTTAAGCCAAATGGGACGAAATAACTAGGTATATTGCATAGCTTGCCCCTTTTGTGAAAAGTGTTTTTCCCCATAACATCAAGTGCCATCCACTAAAAAATGTATTTGAACTTGAGTGGATGAATAAAAAGTATTTTATTAACGATTGCAAATTTGAAAAAGATAAATAAATATATACAGAGAGAGTGTGAACTAACTAATAGAAGGAGCGGAAAAAACATTCTAAACAAGAGAAAAGTGATTTTTAATGTCGCAAACCACAAATAATGGGTTACATTTACAAAAAATATAACCTGAATTTACAAACACAAAAAACTGTCTTTATAAAATAAAAGTTTTTGTATTAAACAGGGCACTCTTTTATAGCACAATACAACTTTAATAGTCTGTGATATAGAAATAAAATATTAAGTTGTGATAGGATATAAAACATTTCCTAATGGTGATATTCAGTTCTGCAACCAGTTAGCTTTCGTTTGGAGTTTTTATATTTTTTCTATAACAAAACTTATCCTAACCAATAATCCTATGCAATACATTTAGGTAAAATAATTATATCTTATAATAATAATATTGGTAATAATGATTTCATGTTAACCACGCACAAAAAAAAAATAATAATAAAAATGAGCGTCACTTATACATAACCCGATGTGTTATGCAAATAAATCGAGACTCCTGTTAAGCAAAAACGACCAAAATTCGATTTTGTTTCTATCTTGGACAAGTATAACTTCGATTTAGATGTTTGTTTGATCACGAATAAAATGTATAATTTATAGGCCTAAGCTGGTGCAAAAACTTTCTTTCCCGATGTTAGTTAACCCTGCACTGCGCAATTTTTTATAAATTATTTTTAAAAATACATTGGTAATAAAAATATATTAAATATAAAGTAAAAAATACCTAAAAAAATTAACTTTAAGAAAAAACTGAGAAATTTGAAATTTTCATTACGTATACGTGAGCCTTAAATATACAGGCCTAGGCTACAGTTTATGTTATTCTCAAAGATTTCATCATTAGATATTTTTTTAAAAACATTTCCAATTTTCTGCATCCCTCCGAGTAAATAATACCCAACCTCAGAAACATAATTGCAATTTAACCAAGCTTAATTACTTAAATATTACAAGTATATTATATCCCAAATAATCTAACTGTGAAGTGATACAGTAAGTTCTCTATGTTATGTATGGTTGAGGTCGATCAATACAAAAATAGCGCTACCTCTTACAACTTCATGGTGTCCTAATAGATAAAGCGATGGATGAAAGATGCTGTCTCGCTGCTACACCGTTTTGTGGGCGTGACTTGAGATGCCGCCATTTATTTAGTAACAGATGATTTTGATTTGTTTGCAATAAATGACGCAGGCAACCGGAACTCCTTTTAGGCTAGTGATAATTAATACAATTGGGAGTTTTTTTTAACACAGTATAGGAGAAGGTGCTGCCGCCAAACCAATTCAAGAAGGTTAAATTTTGAATTATCTATAATTTTATTTAATTAAAATTTTATTTGAACGTAGTAAATAACAAATAATCAGTAACAAATGGTAAATAAATAAACAATTGCTACAAATATTTACATAACCCAAGTAATGTATTAAAGAATGGGACTATATCTGTAATAAGAAGATTGTATAAATACTTGTAGCAAAGGTTTATAATTATTATTAGTTATAATTAAGCTACGTTATGTATGATTAATGAAGGTGATGTTACTACTAGCTCTCCTAGTGGGAGTTACGGTAGCTTAGAATGGACTACCAAGCCCAGTCGTATTTACCTGCTACTTCCTTGACTCTTATACATTCCTAATAGTATTAGCTAATGATTTGATTTGTATGAGTCAATTTGTGCAGGGAGGGGAGTGTAATTTAATGATTGAGGTTTTATGATTGTGTTCAAAAGATTTGTGAGACATACGCCGAGAATTGGGATGACCACAGTTGGAAAAGATTTGGTTTTGTAGCTAGCTATTTAAAATCTTTAGAAAAACCACTCCACAAAAATATTCAAATTCGTCGAGTGAACTTAATTAAATGGAACTTTCTTTTTATTTTATATTAAATAAAAAATATGTGAATTTTCTTTGTTCAATATTTGAAATTTGTTTATTCAAAGGTTTGAGGTTAATTGAAGGACAGCCATTTCGGGAGATGACACAATCAATGTCTGTACTGAATTTTTGGCGTTAACGAATTCAGAAGATGTTTTTCATCACCTGCAACTTAAAAAATAACATATTTTATGTACTTCTTTCTATAAAAAATCCGAAAATCTTTATATTTTAAAGAAAACCCCGCAATAAACACAACAGAACAAGTAATATGAACAAAATATTTCAAAGTCAACTACCTGCGTAAAAAACAGTTACTTTTTTATTAAATAATTCCAATTAATATAAATAAAGTAACAAAGCTTTTGAGTTAACAGCCTACAGCTGTTTCTACAATATAACCTATATCATAAAATCAGCTGTTTTATGAAGTCATGTGTTATCACTTATTTTAAGCCAAATAGGACGAAAATATTGCATACTTTGCACCCTTTTTTAGACGTTTTTCTCGTATATAAAACTAAAATGAAATCATTGTTAAATTTAAATAATGAATTATCATTTGATAAAAACTGTATTAACCTCAAGCGTCGTCCACTACAAGTTTAAAGACATATATTTGAACTTCAGTGGATGAATAAAGAGTATTTTATTAACGATTGAAAATTTACACAATTCAATATACTTAAGGAGAGAATGAATTAATAGATGGAATTGAAAACGAATTGCTAAGATTTAAATTTAAGGTACAGAAAAAATACGTTTTCAGCTAATGAACATGGTCGAAACACACATATACAGAGTCTATTATGCACATTTAGAGCCATTTATAAAATCGATAGGATTTATAAAATTTTAAATAAAATGGACAGTTTCAAAGGTTGCCACTTCGCCCAATATGCTGTTCGGTTCCGTCTGACAAGTTATAAGCTCCTAGTACAAAAGCAGTGGTTTTGACGCAAGAACGACAACAGTCCGACAACGCTGTTGTGATCGATCGGGACGACGCGGAATCGGACTACAGACAGGAAGGAGGCACACGTGCAAGACGTCCTCCATTATTGATACCTGAAGAAGGCGGTTTGTTGGACATCTTTAAATTTAAAATCCACAATGCATCTCGTTCTTCAAATTCTATCAGGAACGTAGAAATCCATGAGAGGTCTGCACAACGAAAAGATTTCTTTAGTAGAGCTGCATTCAACATGGGATTTGGGTAGAAAGACGTTTTCTAGAAATGATTTAACTAATAAAACCTTTGATATACATACAATTCTGTAACAAGAGTGTAGGCTGGGGAGGGGGTTAATATAGGATGTAATCAACTCCCAATTTCACTACAATGGGACACGAGTTTAAGAACACATATTTTCCAACAATCCGTAACAACAAAAACATCTATGACATGGGCATCGCCTATATATCGTTAGAAAAACAAGAATTTCTAAAAATTGCTGAACAACCTTTACCCACAAACCATAGCTACACAATCAATAGAAGTACTGTATACACTAAGGCTGCGGACATACAGGAAGCAACTGGTGATCACAAAGTAACGTAAACTTGAGTTGCTATTAGAAAAGGTGCTAGTCGGTTTACACGATTGTTCATAGGTTTACGCTATAACTGGTTCACTGGTTTAGTTGTCAGTTATATCGTCGTCAGAGGAGGATCCCGTCCTTGTCTACATTTTAAGAAACAAACTACAAAAACGTTACACTTACAAAGAAAGACAATTCAGTGAATAATGTTGAATAACATTATAACCAAATCTATCCTGACAGGATACTTTGTAGGTAGGCCTATATTTTAATACAGATATAGCCTATAGTAATGTTGTATAAAATTACAACCAAATCTAGATGTAGTGCAGTGCGCTGTAGCTACTGCGCGCCCGGTTTACGCTATAGGCCTACATTCCATTACAACATAACATTTAAAATGTGAAGAAAGTAATGTTTCGTATTTTCCGCGGAAAAAAGTTGATATTCCTGTTCTACATGTTAAAACGAGTAATTAAAAAACCAAATGAAAAAACCAACGTCATTAAGACTATATTTTACTCCGATTTTATATATTTTAAAAAATTGTTGGTAATCATTCGTATCATCTTGAAATTGTTTGATACACATATCATGACCAGAACCAGCAATATTTCGTATTTCTGACATACTATAGGGGCAGTATAATAAAAGACTATTCAAAGAAACAGAAACAAAAAACATACAAATAAAAATAATTATTATTAAAATACGATAAAACTCTTGAGAAACGCATACAAAACACAACAAATACTGGTGGCAATTGAGAAACTGGGTAACGGGTTTACAGCATGTCGTGACCCGAGCAACTCTAGTTTCTGTGTCACTCGCTGGTCGCGTTGCTATAACTTCGCTATGAATAATCCTATGTGCTTTCAACTCTGAATGCTGTGAAAAAGCAACTACAGTTTGCGTTGCGTTGCCTTCTATATGTCTACAGCCTAATGGCTTCCCCTAAGGTTTCCACAAGTTGTTGCCATTTGTTACTTTATCTGTAAAATACAAGATCATTTTCTGTTTTCCACATGTGGAGAGACAAATCTTCCACTAAATTTTGGTTTCCCGCGGATTGTCGGTAAAGATCAAAGACAGTTGACAACTAAAAGTGGAAGATTTGTTGCTGTGCGCTTTGCGCAAGCAACTTGTAGGAAACTAGTGGTGCACTGTTCCCCCTCTAACCGCCCCGGACATGACCTCGGGCGCTATCATCAGTCCAAAAACGTAATGTAACTGGCAGCTTTCTTGGGCAGGTACAGCTTTCCTGTAGTTTACACCTCGGTTCATCACTCAAAGGATCGACCTCATCTTCTCGGAGATCAGCTACCATGTTACTTCCGCCGTACCTATCCCGAGCCTTCAACGAGGGTCTTACCCAGTATCTTCGAGGACTTCCTGTACAGTGGCGTCTTCTTCGTTCGGCATCCTTGACCCTACTGCTTAACCTTTCGGTAATTTTCTTTGGTTTTCCTCTTGGTGAGCAAATTTTAGTTGACAACTTAGGTGTGAACGCGCCTTAACAGAACAATAAAGGCACAATCAACTGTATGAAACATACATACAAGATTAACCCAGACACTTGACACTCAATTACATTGTGCGTTATTTGACACAATTGTCCCAACAATCTCAAGAACTATACAGAATAGTGTTACACCTCCCTCGACGTAAAACCTTTCAACGTCAACTAACATCTGACAAAGAGCACTTTCAGGGGTTCACGTCTCCAGTTTTTAATCCCGAATACGCAAAATGTCACTATCCCTAAATGTCTGCTTATTGACAACCCTCCTTATCGTAAAATATTTCCGTCATAATTTAAAATAAAACTATGATTGATTTAATCGTACAGAGGGAAAAAATTTGGAATTGAGACCAAGACTGGAGGCGTAGCCAGGACGATGATTTGGGGGGGGCACGGCCCTAGGGATTTAGGGGGGGGGCCTCCCTGGGGAAATTTTGAACACTTTTATCTCTAGAAATCATATTTGCTATTTTGGTACTTAAAACTATACAATTGTTGGGTCGTCGGGAAGTTGTTTTGCTACAAGAACTAGCTCTGTTTTAGTCCTATATGTTAATATTTGTTGCTAAAATTAATTGGTTTGGGGAGCGCACGTGCCGCCTGTGTCCCCTCTGGCTGCGCCACTGGTCCAAAGTGCAACAAACGAGAGAATCAAGAAATGTCAATGTTTTGCGCATTGTTCTTTAAACGTTTTCTCTTATAAATAAATATAATTATTACTTTTTGAAGGAATATTTCTATCCAATCATTATTACTTTTAGGCTTTTCTGATGATACTCTTTAGCATATAGGCCTATATCTCGCCACAAAAACAACATTACCGAATATATACGGATTGTCTCGAACACATCCGAACACCAACCTCGGAACAATTACACATAGGATTGGCTCAACGTTCACACAGCTGTTCACGATTACACGTAGAGGTGGTTTTGAAAAATCTCAAAAGCAACTTTCTATCGTAGATTTGTTTAAATTCTTCTCCTTCTTCTTTCCAACGGGTCCTTGGGTGTTGGGTCAATAGACGCCATCCAGTAAAGCCTTGCCAGTCCTCAGTTACTGTGTCCTCCTCCTCCAGAGCCCCCAAATACGGGGTCGGTTGTTCCCTCCCTGTTGTTGCACAAGGGGAAGATTGGATGTCAGGTTTTCATCCTGAAGAGTGCCTTGGTTAGCACTTCTAGTAAGCGTCTTCCAGCACTTCAGCCCTCGAGCAGGTCTGTATGTCCTCTGTGACGGATGTAGGCTATTTATCCGAGATATGAAAGAAACAGACTGGTAGAATCTCTTGCTACAACACATATCCTGCTTTTGCAAGTCTCTCATTTCCCCTTAATGTATAGTGACCAGGAATGCACTGAAATTCTACCTCTGTCTGTAATTTGTTTAAATTACATAATAATGTATGATTTCATAAAATAGCTGATTTTTTTGAGCTTATATTTATTACTTTCTGAATTGTTTGATATTATTTAAGAAAAATGTTTTCCAATTTATTATTAGTTTTATGTCTTAATGAATTTATTATAATGATATAATTATTCAATTAATTTATTTATGTTTTCATTTATGTTTTTCAAGTGAAATAACGTTTATTAACTATATTTTGTTTGTTTTTCTTTTGCCAACTAAATATCACTGTCAGTCACATACTGTATTAGTAAAAAAAAGAATTTTTATCATATGCAATATATATATATATATATATATATATATATATATATATATATATATATATATATAAAAGCTTTTCACCACTAAAAAAATAAGCATCTTCAGGATGCTAGCAATGATAGGCCTAGAATAGAATTTTTATAAACCATTTTAATATAATACCATTGTTTTTCCTGAAGAAGCACTATTACTTATTTTAGTGGCGAAAGGGAAAAGCTTTGAAAATATATAATTTAAACTATTCTTACAATGAAAATATTGGAAAGAACCCCAATACCACAAAAATAATAAAAAATGACAAATAAAACAAGTGACTTAAGATTATATATATATATATATATATATATATATATATTTGTAGATTATGCAACACTGTTTTCTTGTATACAAGAAATATATATATAAATATCGCAATATGTATTCTTGTGTATTAATAAAGAACATAACTCAAAATACAAATACAAGAATTATAATTGAATTTACAATTCATATATAATAATATACATATGTTATATAATAATAATAATAATATATAATTATATATAATAATATATATATAATACAATTCATTACAATTATAATGAATTGTAAATTCAATTATATTTCTTGTATTTGTATTTTAACTTATGTTCTTTATATATATATATATATATATATATATATATATATATATAATCTTTGTATTACTATTTATTGGCTTAGTTCGACGCAGTCTACGGAATAAAGAACCAAAAACGTTCTGCTCTCCATTATTACTACTGATACTATTGCTAACTTATAAGTTCCTGATAAACGTGGATTCAGTAAAACTGAGCAAAATCGTGATCACAAATATTTAAGTACACGTGTGTATTTAAAATATTTTTTTTTAGTTTAATAATTTTTACAACTACAAATAACTATATAAATTTTGTTTCGGTGTCTAGTGTATTTCACCGTGATTTTTTCACGTAATGCCTAGTAAAATAACATTAATATATAAAAATCATTGTTGTCATCTTATCATATGCATTGGATGCTGTCAGTAGCAATGTATTTTTTTCCTAACAAAACCTATTCCACGTGTGTTGTGTTTGTTGTGCATTGTAGTTATGAAACCTACTTAAAAGTAAGAAAGCTACTTACACTTTACAAACTTACACTTACAGACTTTTTGCCGAAATGAATTTACATTCCTCAGAAATTACCGTATAAATAAATCAATCTACAATAAAATAATATCTTTCTGGAAAAAACTCATCATCATCAGAGGGTTGACAAAATTACAATCTATCAAACTAGAAGTTACAAACTAGAGTGACATGATGTACATAAAAAAGGCCACTCTAGTTTGTAGCTTCGTGTTTGCTAGATTGTAATTTTGTAATACGGCCCTGATGATGATGACGGTCATCGAAATGTACATAAGATTAAAATCTTAAGTAATTTGTTTCATTTGTTATTTTTTTGATAAACTTGTATTTGAAATATTGTTTATTCATTAACTATATTACAAGAGAACGTATCACCATATTTAAAATATTATTACACACACACACTCACACGCACACAACTTTTAATTAAAGTTTTGGAAAAATTCCTTAAACATAAATTAAAAAGTTTCTCCCTTCGTACGTATGTATACACGACTGCGAGGCCACTACGGTTCTTACTCACCTTTTAACGTAGTCCTTTCAACGATCCTTGTATTAGGAGACAATGAGTTGATAGATGGTATGATGCGTGTGTTGGTAATTTAAAACCACAGAGAATGTATGTAGGTTGTGAATGAATTTTACAATTACTAAATTGCTTTTGAATATGTACGTTAAGAAAACATAATACAATTATTTTTCTGTCCAATCCACTCTGTTTCTATCGCTCCCTATGCCATTATTGTCTCAAATATTAAAACAATTGTGCGAAAATATTTACCTTTTATAGGATTTGTATGGCAGATTTCTAAATTTAGCGCTGTAGAACTCCAACATAAAACATATATTTGCTTAAACTAACAGCTTGCATTCTATATTAGCGTTAATAAAGATTGTTTTCACTTTGTTGCAATAAAAACATTCTTAGGCTAGTTTGATGCTTCTTAAGAACCGACTTCAGTTGTATTCGTTGAAAAACATTTTACTCAGTAAACATATAATAAATAAATGTTATTGTTGCCCACATTATTTTGTTATTAACTATAATAAATATTAGTCTTAATTAATACCTCAAATGATGATATAAAAATTTAGTGAAAAATGTATAAATTCAGATTTTTAGTTAAATGTAAAAAATCTGTATTATTGTTTCTTATATTATAACAAATGTTTATGTAGTTTCTCATTACCCCAAATTAAATGCATTTCTCAATTCAAAATCACTACCTGAGTAGTGTAACAAACTTGGCCCACTGCGCGCCCAATTCCAAATAATGCTCTACGAAAAGTTTTCTCTGCAGTAGTTAGCACCATGGTACCAAAACCTAACCTCAAATACGTCAACAAGATTACGCGGCAACAATCAAAAGTTGACACAGCTGGTCGAGAAGGCAGCTACAGCTGATTCAGTTTCAGTACTGTTTATTTTGGCGCATACGAAACTAAAAGGTTTGTTAAAACAGTCGCTATTAAAGGACATTTCCTCCTCCGGCCTATTTCGTTTTACCTGATTTTTAAAACAATTTTAACAACCAATAGAAATGCAGTGTGGCAAACTGTTACAACTTGAATAATATTGAAAAGAGAGTATCGCACTTGGGAGCACTTTTGGAACAAAGGTTGATGTTTTCCTATCTTCACTTCGATTCAGTAACTTTTTTAATATATTACTTTTTATTAGGAATATACTTTGGTTGAATTTAATAATAAATACACAAAAACCTCTTAACCACAACTTTCTTTATTTTACCTTTATGTACATTTCAGTTATCAAGTAACCATCCTCAGAGGGATAACATACAAAGACCGTAACGGTAAAATAAATAAATAAAAAATAAATAAGGGTAAAATAAAGAAAGTTTGAGGTTAAGAGGTTTTTGTGTATTTATTATTAGGCTAACTTTTGTAATTTAAACTTGTGGTTTCTGTATCGAAAATTCACGTTAAATATGGGATGTAACAATGAAATGCAATTGTTAAGCGATCTTCACATTCCTGTACGGTATTACCCCCCCCCCCCCCCCCAGCAATCCGATTCTAAGCCTAAGCAAGTAATTTACAGTTATACTGTAATGGTAGATGTAGCTACTCAAGTGTCCGTAAAACCAACATGACCTACTTGAAGGGTAAAAACATATCGTTTAAAATTAATACAGGGTTAATTGTTTTGAAAATTTTTAAAGTGAACAGGAAGCTATCCTTTCACCGTTGGGTTGTCTGGATATTCTTCTTGGATATCCCTTTCTCTATCGTCGAATTAAAGTCAACGAGGAATTCAGCTTCGGGCCCGGATGATATTCTGTATTTCTTGGTTAAACATCAACTACAGTCGGCAAAACTAGTTCATCTTCTTACATACAACCGTATATTCGAAGAGCATTGTTTTCCCGATGGTTAGAAGCAAAGGTAATTCCTCTCTTGAAGAGACAAAACTAAGAGACACCCCCCCCCCCAGCAATACATTTCTATGAGTGAAGGAAGACTGTACACAAATTATTCTTGTTTTGTTATAGCAAGAAACCTACAATGGTAGACGTAACCAAACAAGTGTCCGTAAAACAAATATGGCCTACTCGTGGGGTAAAAGCATTTCCTATAAATGTTATTCAGAATTCATTGTTTAGAAAATTTTCAAGATGAACAGGAACCTATCACGGTTATTCTTCTTTGGATATAGCTTACTCTGCAGATGAGTTAGAAGCAGTCCTCTCGTCGACACAGGATCAACGCCAGACCCGGATGATATTGTATAGTCCACGGTAAACACCTCCCACCGTCTAGTTTTTCTTCGTATATACAACTGTATAATTCGAGGAGCATTGTGTTTCCGATGGTTAGAAGCGACAGTTATACCTGTCTTGAAAGAAGGAAGAGACAAAACTAAGAGAATTTCAATCCCCTCCCCCCAGCAATCCGATACTATACGTAAAACAAAAGAACTGTAGGATTAGGCAATGATGATAGATGCAATCACACAATTACCTGGAAAACAAGCATCGTATAAATTGTATTACAAATGTTTTGAACATTTTAAATGTGAGATTTTACACTGTCTAAATATTTTTCACAAATTCCGTACGTTGAACAATATTAATTTTTTCAGAATTAAATATTTTTCTTCAGGCATTAAATCGAGAACATCAAAGACAAAAAATATTTTACAAATATAATATTTCAAAAATATTTGTAATATTTTGAAAACGCCTAGCTGTGTTTTCAAAATATACAGTTTTGTAAATGTCTAAGGTTCGTCCAAAATCTCACTATATACTAGTAGTTTTGGACACGATGTCGCTTTCCTCATTTGTTATTGTTAGACAATCACTGAGGAAGGTGTCACCTTTGCCGAAACTAGTCTTTATTAATAAACAAGTGTGCAGTGAGGTTTTGAGCAAACCTTTAAAATTTAAAGTTGTGAATTGTTCTCACTAACTGACCTCTAATTTTACTAAATACAACCTTTCTGTTCAGATTAAATTAGCGAAACTTCGTTTCGAATAATTGTTGAGACACGCCCACTACATAAACACTTAGATCCTTTAAAACCCAAAATACAATCAGTGAGAAATTGTAACTACCAAATTTCGTTCCATTCAGAGGCTAGATTCATAAACACATGGTCTCTAACAGACTATGGTTACTAAATCGACTAAGCTTAGCAGAGCAGGGACTCAGTGAGGGTTGTTTTGGGGGAGGGGTGAAGCCCTCCAGAAGGATTTTAAGTTTCTTTTTAAACTTTTATCGTCTAATAAAGTTATTTTAAATTGCCCAGTTCTGTAGCAAATTTTATATTAATTTAAAAATATCATAAAATTAGGGAATTTGTATATAAGCCTGTAATTTTAAGATAGCTTCGTATAAAACCAGTTGACAATGCACTGAGAGCTGTTGTTATGTGTGTGCAATGTGCATAGCTTCGTTTCAGGATATTTGAGAAATAAAACTTCCAAAAAGCGCCTAAATGGACGCGATGGCTTATATCCATGAGATAATCTCTGTAACAGAGGAAAAAGTTCTTAACTAACTTTCAAAAAGGACTAGATATTTTTTGTAGAATTGCAGTATATGAAAATTTTAAAATTTAATTCCCAATATAAACATCTTTGCTTCTGTTAGGAATGTTGATAAACATTTGGAGTAGGCTACCCTCTTTCTTTCCTAATATCAAAATATTTTTCTTCCCTGACGCGTTTCGATTTAACTCCATTATCAAACTTTAAACTATACTCTTACTTTATCAAAATTATAAACTGTAGAGTACAGTTAAAAGTTTAGATAACTTGCTCTATCCGAAACGCAAGTTAACGTAGAACAATGTTTTGGCGTGGGTGAAGGAAGATGAATGTATTCAGATGAATATTCAGTTTCCTTTTAAAACTTTGTTATTTCTCGCAAACCTAATTCACTAAATAAACAACATCGTAAGTAAAATTAATATCATTAAGTACTCTTTGAATTTCGAGTTTATTTAAATTAAGAACAAACCTTATTGACTCGTTATATCTGATTCTAAGGATTATAATTGCATGTAATACATTTAATTTTTGAAATTTTGTCGTGAGGTATAAGATTTGAGTTTTTTTTTTTAAATCCAATCACAATGAATAGGGTTTGAAATTATCTATATATTTGAAGAAAGCGTCTTTTTTACTTTTAAATATTAGAATGGAAAATGTATTTAAAATGGCACTTCCATTGTTTGCGTTGTTTTTGGTCTTCGTTCGGCACTGATTTAAATCCACTTATTAATTAGGAATTTACAAACCCATTACAATCACTATAAAACTGACTTTAATCATTAATAAAACTCCCACCCAAAAAGTAATACATATGCTGTTTTTCAACTCCGTCTATTAGTTCACACCCTCTCTATATAGGCCTATATCTTGTTCAAAATTTCAATCTTTTATGATCGACTAAAGTTCAAATACACTTTTGTAAACTTGTAGTGGTTGACAATTGATGTTAATACAGTCTTTTCAAATATTGATTCATTAATTAAATTTAAAATGAATTCATTTTAGTTTTATACGGAAAGCAAACGTTTCACATAAGGGGCAAGGTATGCAATATAGTTATTTGGCCCCATAAGTCATAGCATATGATTTCATAAAACAGCTGATTTTATGTTATAGTTTATGAGGTGGAACAGCTGTTTTAATGCAAAGGGTATGTTACCTTATTTATAATAATTGTTATTATTTAATAAAATAAACTAAAATTTAAAAAAAAAATTGTTGACTCAAGTAGGAATTGACTTAAAATTGCCTTTAATATTATTTGTTAATCTTTCAATAGTTGAATCATATTTTAAATTGACCATTTTTGTATAAGGTTTTATATAAATTTCAAAACGCAGTAACAAGATAGTTTTCATATAAAACGAGTTGACAGTAAACAGAGCTGTTAACAAATATGCGTGTACCGTGTCACTAAGACCTGAATGAGATGGCGAAGACCGAGTATTGGGGAAATAAAATACGAAGAGCTTTCAAATTACCTGTGGCTTAAATCTGTGAGTGAATCACTGTTACTAGGGATGAAGCTTTTAACAAACTTTCAAAGGAAATAGACCTATCCTAGACCTAAACGTATTTTACGAAATAATAAGTAGATTAAATCAGGGCCGAACGCAAACATCGCAAGTGACATTCTATTTTAAATTGATAGTGTTATTTTATAGTTTAAAAAACACTTTTCCATATTTTTTTGGGTGTTGACCCCCAATGCCCCCTTGAATTTGCCATTGCCAAACGTAAACCTAATGCCTAATGCGGCAACAATGGAATGGAAAGGCAGCAGTTTCTTGCTTATCTAACTATTGGTGGTATGACCCGAGTACGTACATAAAGAAAATCTTGCAGCGATAAATAATGCATTTCTCTGGCGTTAAATATACAAAATTTTCGGTAAATGCAAGTCATTGATGCAGAGCCCTGGAGGGGCGTACTTGGAACCATCACTGGGTTAAACCCTATGAATAGTCCTGTTATCCAAAATTATTTTTAAAACCAATCTTGGCAATTCAGTTTAGTAAGACTGAAAATGCGTGATCCCTCTTTAAAACATAATTATTTATATGGACGTAATTTTGTATAAATTAAATAATTAGAAACGTGGAGTCGAACCACTGGAATAACGATAGTCGCTGCTTTTAGAAAGGAAAGCGGCCAAAGTGGTTACAAGTAACGGTTACGAAAGCACTGCCCGGAGCGGGTTGGGACACCGTTACTGTGAAGAACCGTTAAGAACGCGTGTTATCCCGACGGGGAGGGATATTTCCGTAACACTTCTAGCTCGAGGGATTACGGCGTAAACAGTTTTTACAGTTTTGTTTTTTCTGATTTGGAAAGGTTAGGTTTCTCGATAAAATTGACGCAGCGCATTGGCAAAAAGAGTTTCGTAAGTTTTTTTAAAAAACCGTTCGGTTATGATTCGTATTTTAGGATTATTGGCAAAAGTTTAAAAACGGCAGCCTTTGGTTCTTTTCACGTGTGTTCTAATGGCAACAGTGTTATAATTAACAATGGCACGATTGTTCACGGCAACAATGGGTTCAAAACAAGAATAAAGTTATTTTAAATATTCAAACAATAAATAATGGTTAAAGCTTGCTTAAATGTCACAACACAAACATAACCTCACTTTGCAAACACGTTCCTTCATAATGTAATTGTTAAGCAATATATTATAATACATTACTAGAAGTATTCGGTCAGGGTAGATTTGGTTGTAAAAAGGAAGTTTGCTATCGAATTAAAGGACTTAAGATAAACGAGTTAACAGCTGACTTGGTTTCTCGTAAACAAAGAATTATTTATTTACAATAACCAGGCACAAATCAAAGCTGTTCGTCTTCTCTCTTTATGATAGAGGTCACCAGGATATTTAATGACCCGGAAATGTTCTAAGACACTGCATTTGATAACAATACTTACTATCCAACGCCCTCCCTTGTAAGTTGAGCCATTAGCGACGCTGTGGCCAGTAGAGATGGGCTTTCTTGGAGGTGGGACTGTCATAATCCTTGTCCTGGTCCAGGGATGTGGAAACCTGAAGTTTAGTATTCAAGATCACACAGCAGACACTCCTGCGTCTGCAGCACATGAATACGGTGGAGGTGGGCAGCAAGGTAGTCATTTTGAATGCTGCAACGGTAACAGCTCGGAGCAGGTTAGGGTCAATTGGTCTTTTCGAGGGGAGACTTTCCCACCAAGAGTTCTCTCAATCAATATTGATTTTTATATTTTGGTAGTCATCTTTATTGGGGACTTGGAGAAGTGTGAACTCAGATGCTTAAAGGCTGGGGAGGGTTGTCCCATGCTTGGCTACTTGGTCAGCTTTGTCTTTGCCATCACCTGAGAGAACGTCACCTGATAACAAGGTCCAGTGCATACGCAGGAGGTGCAGATATTGAGATGGAGCCGCAAGGGAATCATGTCTAGCAATAACCCTGAACGCAGTTATGGTGTCTTTACGAGAATACTCAGAGAGTAAATGTTTCTCAATCACTTGGGTCATCTTCAATTTAAACTACACCGTTTCTGCTACGTAAGACATCATCTGCTAAAATTTCTATACATCAGAAGTTTGGCAGCTTCTTTACAAGCAGAGACCTAAGGCGATAAGATAAGAGGGGGTGTCTGGGGAAGTCAATACATTTTCGCTATTTCAGGTCATACCAAACGTACATCTACTGCATAGTGTGGCAACACTGGAATGGAAAGGCAGCACTTTCTTGGTTAGTTATCTAATTGTTGTCGATATGACGTGGGAACATAGATAAATAGAACCCTAAAGAGATGAATAGTGCGTATAGTGTTATGTAAAA
Organism: Prosapia bicincta; assembly: GCA_036971475.1. NCBI lineage: Eukaryota > Metazoa > Arthropoda > Insecta > Hemiptera > Cercopidae > Prosapia > Prosapia bicincta. The sequence continues at coordinate 172,057 of JBAIZL010000117.1, read as the reverse complement.
AGCAGTAAAAGTAGGGAGGAAAACGTACGAACGCAAGAGAATAGTTACTCTTACACGGACTTTCTACGTCTTCTGTCACCTTAAACAGATATTTTAAGTTTCAATGGAGTTAAAAAATACAAAGTTTTCGGTAAATGCAAATCATTGATGCGGGGGCCCCCGGAAGACGTAAATGGAACCCCCCCCTGTCCACTGGTCAATCGTTTAATACAGGGGCTCTCAAGCTCTTAGACCAAGGGTCCTCACTAGGAATACTTTGAGAGCCAAAGATTTTGCATAAAATTTTCCTGAGGGCCGCAATTACAAGAGGCACTAAATAACTGACAAACAATAACTGATAACAATATAACATACGTTTATTACATTACCAACATAAATAAACTGTTTTGCGCATAAAAAAGTTTGAAAATGTCTTTCTTTTTACTAAATTAATTCTTTGAAGTTGATGGGCGAAATCTTTCACAGTCCTCTATATGGCATCTATGTTGGCAGGTTGGGAAGAAACTGAAATTCTTAAAATGTTCTCAACATTCTCACTTGTTAGCCTAGTCTTTACTTGTTTTTTACAAACTTCAGCTTACTGAATGTAGATTCACAGACATAAGTAGATGAAAAAACACACAATATTTTCTGAGCACATTCAAGTAAGTTAGGAAATTTGTCCTATTTAACAACCCTCCGAAACTCATAGTGAGCTTTATTCTTCATCTTTTCTTCAAAAATACTTTTGAGTTCCGTATCGTTGTGAAGATCGATTAATTCATTTTTCAAATCCCTTCATATCCAAAAACAGAAAGATGAGCTACATTAGCTGGTTTCATTGCCCATGGATTTTCTACCAAGCGAAATGGTACAATTTCACGATATATCAAACATATGGCAGTCCCTTCTGTCTTACCTTTTGCACGTCTCCACCGTCACACGTTAAGTTGCGTTGCGTTGCGGTGTTGCCGATACTATTGCTTGCTGAACGTCAGTAAAGCCCCAGGCAAAGATACAGCGGGCGGGGTTTTTAACTTCAGTAGTTTGAGTAATTAATTAAGTTTAGTAAAACAACGATAGATTTTCAAAACACTTAGTAAATAAATATAATATTTATTTTAAGTTATACAATATTTTGACTTCAATCCTAAGCGTCTAAGGGCCGCAAAAAATCGCCCGCGGGCCGCGTAGTGAGGATGCCTGTCTTAGACACTGCTCCCCCCCCCGTTATAGTTGAGTATTCTGCTACCCCTCTGAGTAGGCTTTTAAAGAACGAGAGGTATCTCTTTATCGTGAACCGCCACTGCACAGCCGTGTTGAATAATTTGTAACGAATAGAATTGGTTATGTTGGTCACAGATGTTTGTAAACAAACTTCTTTTAACAAGAGATAAGATTAAAGTCATTAAAAAGCCAATAAAAAAGTAATCTTATACAAGTTTTTAATGTTTCAATTTTATTTAATTATTAATTGTAGGATTATATTCTATTACCCTTTAAAAACATAGAACTCGTACAATACATAACGAAACATAACTATATTAATCATTATAACATTTTAAAATTCAAAGTTTACAAATTAACGTATTTATATTTTTAAAATTTTATTTTTAAATTTATTAGTTGAGCTTTAGATAATTTTAAATAAATAAATCCTCACACACAGATAACATCTGAATCACACATTTCTTTTATTTATCCTTATGTACGTTATCTTTCGATTGCAAAACAATCATTTTCAGAGGAAATTATTACAATAATAACTTATAAAGTTTATGTGCAGTTATTTATTTGTTTGGTAAACATTAAGTTTATACAGTTTCAATGTGTTACTGTATTTAAATTAGGTTTATATTTTTATCAAAATTTAAATACTATTTATGGTTTGCGACATTACAAATAATTTTATTCTTGTTCAGAATGTATTTATAAGTAACATGTGTGAAAAGAAAACACATCGAAGGCGGTGGACTTTGGTAAACGTTTACCTGGTTATTGTTTCTTGAAATGGGAAAAGCAAGACTTCTTTTAGGGAGACAATAAAATATAATGATCTAAAATAAGCGTAAGTGAAGATAGTTAAGATCCAACCAGTAAACGTAAACACCTGTGGGTACTAGAGGTATGTATTTGTAAGTAACATGTGTGAAAAGAAAACACATCGAAGGCGGTGGACTTTGGTAAACGTTTACCTGGTTATTGTTTCTTGAAATGGGAAAAGCAAGACTTCTTTTAGGGAGATAATAAAATATAATGATCTAAAATAAGCGTAAGTGAAGATAGTTATAGATCCAACCAGTAAACGTAAACACCCGTGCGTACTAGAGGAATGTATTTGTAAGTAACATGTGTGAAAAGAAAACACATCGAAGGCGGTGGACTTTGGTAACCGTTTACCTGGTTATTGTTTCTTGAAAAGGGAAAAGCAAGACTTCTTTTAGGGAGACAATAAAATATAATGATCTAAAATAAGCGTAAGTGAAGATAGTTATAGATCCAACCAGTAAACGTAAACACCCGTGCGTACTAGAGGAATTTATTTGTAAGTAACATGTGTGAAAAGAAAACACATCGAAGGCGGTGGACTTTGGTAACCGTTTACCTGGTTATTGTTTCTTGAAAAGGGAAAAGCAAGACTTCTTTTAGGGAGACAATAAAATATAATGATCTAAAATAAGCGTAAGTGAAGATAGTTATAGATCCAACCAGTAATCGTAAACACCCGAGGATAAATACAAGAGGGATGTATTTAATAGGAGTTGACTTTTGACTGGCAGTAGAATGAAGCTAGGTTTTGCTGTAGTATACAGCACAGTCATGGATATAGATTACTGTAGTCGGTGGTTGTAACAAAAACGCGACTTATCAAGCTGATCAGATTAAAGTATACTATATTATGAATCCGGATTATTAACATGTTTTATTTAGTGAACAAAAAAGTCAGATTGACACTGGAAAGTGAAAATCTATAAGGGACAGACGGAGGGGAGATAAGGAAACATTTGCCCATACGAAATGAGGAAACAACGACTAAGTGAAAATGCATTTAAAACTGTTTATTTTCCAATTAAATTCAATCACTTTTGAATGGAGATGTTACGTTAATTGTTTGTTCAATTGTCTGCAAATATCTATTCATTTAATGGCCACTGAGGCCCAAGACAAGAATGCATGGTGAGGCAGGCGGTTCTAGTTATTTACTTTGTAATTAGAGAATGTGAAAAGTATGATTTCCATCTAAACCTGGTCGTGGTAATGTAATTATTTGGGAATGTTTTATGTACTTAGGGAAGATATTTTAGCCGTCTTAACTGACAAGAGGTTAGGAAGGAAAATTATAAACGAATCTAAAAAAGATATATAGAGCTAGACTGTATTACGGAGGGCTCTGAGGGACGTGTGGGTGAACTTCACTGTATATTGAAGGTGTGTATGGTAAGAGTGATAGAATTTCTATCAGTGACTTTATTTTTTCTTTTGATGGGGGGTAGTGAGAGTCGTGTGGGAGGGCTTTATTGTATGAGGGAGGTTACTGAAGGAAGACTGGGAGAGAGGGAAGAGTGAGAGAGCTTCATTGTATGAGGGAGGTTACTGTAGGAAGAGTGGGAGATCTTCATCGTATGATGGAGGATACTGAATGACGTGTGGGATAGCTTCACTGTATGAGGGACGGTACCGAAGAAAGACAGGAAGAGCTTCGCTGTATAAGGGACGTTACTGAGGGAAGAGAGAAATACCTTCACTGTATAAGGCAGGAAAACACACACACACACACACACACACACACACACACACACACACACACACACACACACACACACACACACACACACACAACACACACACACACACACAACACACACACACACACACACACACACAAACACACGCACGCACACACATTCACACACACACACACACACAAACACACACAAACACACACACACACACACACACACACACACACACACACACACACACACACACACACACACACACACACATAATCTTTGTATTACTCACTAATGGTTTTGTTCGACTCAGTCTATGGAATAAAGAACCAAACAAACTTTGTGCTCCCTACTATTGCTACTGATACTATTGCTATCTTATAAGATCCTGATAGGTAAACATGGATTCAATAAAACTGATGAGCTAGCTGCCTGGCTGATGTTCAAAAATTTACCAAGTCGTGTGAATATAAAATGTTTTAGTATAATATTTTTTAGTATAATATTTTTTTGAAGTATAAACATTTTTTTATTAATTTTACAAGAAATTTTTGTCTTGGTTTCTAGTTTGACTCACTGTGATTTTTTTCACGTAACTATATATAATGCTATAAGAACATAATATATAAAATATCATTGTTGTAAAGTAGGCTAATCGGTTGCTGCATTGTACGTTGTCAGTAATAAAGTATTTTTTTCCTAACAAAACCTATCCCAACGTGTGTTGTGTTTATGCATTGTGGTTGTGAAACCTACTTAAAAGTAAGAATGCTTACTTATAATTTACAAACTTACACTCACAGACTTTTGGCCGAAATAAGTTTACATTCTTGAGAAATAACCTTATATAATCTACAATAAAATACTTTTTGTAAAATATACTACAAAAATAATTAAAATAACTAATATTACAAGTTACCTAAGTTGTGTAACACTAATGTACATTTCGGTGACCATGTGGTCATCATCAGAGGGTCTTATTACAAAATTACAATCTGGAATACAATTACAAACTAGACTGACCAAGTTAGTCTTAGGTAACTTGTAATATTTGTTATTTGTGTGGCATTGGTGTTTTAAAAAAATATTTTTCTTTATTCTTACATATTTTAAAACTGTGTTCTTAATATTGTATTTATATAGTCTGTATTAATATAATACATTAATAAAATACTTTAGGGACCAGGTAATTGTTACATATTTTTGACTGGTAAGTAACCATTATTTACATTTGTAACTAGCTGACCCGGTGAACTTCGTACTGATGGAAGGAGGTAGCAAGGAAACGTTTCAGACCGTCTATTCACTAACAACACATTTTTTAACAAACAAAAAATGATTGGTTCCCTGTAAGGTGATTTATATTCTTTGTATTGGTCAAAGAAATAGAGAGAAAATTTGTTAAAACATCATCGGACGCCCTCTACATAGGTAGTAGCTATTTCAGCAAAGGTTTGTTAAGCTTAAAGTTACTATAAACAACCTTAATTTAATAAACAACTTAATAGTAAAGTATGTTTAGGAAATGATCGTTTTAATGAAAGGGCTGGATAGGTACTAAGATTCCTTCTCTTTAGTACCCACCATTAGAAACCTATATATTTTATTTGTTACTAATAGTATTTAAGGAATGTTTAATTAGGACATTTCCTATTGAAAAGGGATTATATTTCTATAAGTGGGTTGTTCTTCCCAACCCTTAATGGTCCCAGCCCAGGTGACTTTAGTCCATTGTTGGCCTGAATTAAACGTTTATTTTTGCAGCGATTACAGCAAACACAAAGTGTCTACAATTTAAACCCAGTTACAGTTAGACGCATGAGGTTAGGCCTTGCGTTAGTTCTGGACACTGCCTAAGGGGGCATTCTTGGCTAATTTAGTGAAGCCTATGACGTTATAATTGGTTTGTGTGCGGGCGCGCGTGTTCCTACATGCATTCAACAATTTATTTACTAATTGAATTTCCAGGTTAATTAATTCATAATTATTTTGGGATTTCATGTTGGCGGGATGCATTTTTACTTTAAGTATAACACCTACTATCCGACTCACTGACACTAGATTCAAAATAGTTTTGGTAAATTGTTAATTTGTGTAATAAAGATGAAATACAGTTTAATACAGCAAGACAAAAATAAGGGTTAAAGGTTATGTAAATACAATGACACATTTAATTACAAGTGAAAAAGACTCAACTCACAATCTCACGAAAAGGGTCTTAGATGCACAGCAAAAAGCTGAAATACAAGTTCTTGAAACAAATCAAAAACAAGTTAAACCATAAGCTAAAACTCACTTAGTGAAATAGATACAATTTAATAAATCAAGGATGCCCAAGTTCAAAAACCATAAAGGGCCTCTTTAATATTTCCAGTGAAGACTAGGGCTGCAAAACTAATTCTACACATACATCAATAAGCAAATTGTAGGCAATACTATATCGTACAGTATGCGTCGTATATTATATAATATGAATCAGTTTTTATATACAGTAAGTACTTTTAATATCAAGCTCGATGTACAAAGGGTCAATATAAGTAAAACATTAAATTTTTAGTTGTTATTTAACCATGTTGTTTACGCTTAATAGAATTGGAAAAGATCTCCAATTTATTTAAATTTAAAATCATCCAAAGTACGTAGGGACCTGCACTACCTACGTATGTAAACGCATACCTAAGAATGTATGCACTAAGCACAATGTGGTAGGGCACAATCTTTCAAATTTCATCAAATTCAATCTAAATGAAAGCGGTTGCAGTCTTTAGCACATCTCAAAGTTGGTTGTCTATAAGTCTGTTGCGGTGAGTTGATTTTATAAATTTCATTGTTGTAAAGTTGCACTCACAAGGATATGCGCTTCCAAATTATTTAAGAAATTTATATAAGAAATTATTTTCCTACCGAGGTCACGTAGTTTGGAATATTTCTCCTCAGGCGCTTGACTCCAAGCACGAAACCAGTTTCCCACCTTGTCTGAGAAAATGGGTCACTTTACAAGTCACAGAGCTCCTACTGGGGGTAAAAGCCATGGTCAATCTATATCCTATAGCCCATACCAACCGATATCTTTATTAATCACTTAAAACAATAGTTTATGACTATCCGAACTTTAAAATTTAGTAAATTTGTTAAAACTTACGAAGACAGAACGTTTTCGATCGCTATGCCGATCTTCATCAGTTTCTTCTGCTTGGAGATGTTGGGTCAAGCGGTGACGGGTTTTTAAAGTAGGTTTTCGATAGTATCAAAGAATATGTGTGATTTGTATTGTGTTAGTTCGTTTAGTGTTTTTGTGTCTGTAAATTTCATATTGTTCTAGTGTGTTGAGATGTGGTCCTTTTTTGTTGATGTGTAGGATTTCTAGGTTGTGGTAAATGTCTGTGTATTTGTTTAATGTTTCTTTTATATGATTGTAAAATGTTGAGTTGGAGTTCTGTTTGTGTTCCTGGACATTTTGTTTAAAGCTGCGACATGTTTGTCCAATGTTGAATTTATTACATTCGTCGCAGTTCAGTTTGTATACGTCTGGTGCGTGTAGTTTATCTTTGTTGTTGGCGTTGTGTTGTGTTTTGTATTGTAACTTGTTATTAGTTTTGTAAGCTATTTTGTATCCTATTTTTTGAAATTTGTGGGCTATTTTGTTTGTTCTTTTGTTTAAGTATGGTAATGTGATGTATTTGTTTTCCCTGTCTGTAGTGTTAATTTTAGTGTTTTTTTTGTATTTATGTCTTTATGTTTTACCTTTATTAATAAATCAATAATCTAATGTATTTTACATTCCTCTTTGACCGCATAAAACTAGGGCGTGGGGCACTTGGGCGCTAATTGGCCATCGCTGCTGTGACTCAAGCAGAACACAAACAAACGGAACAAATAAACTGAAAGCGTTAAATAAAATTTTACGTCTGATGGACTAGTTGACTAAAGTGAATATTTCATTTGCAGAATCTAGTAATTAGGGGTTTCAATAGAATCTAGTTAATGTAATTAATAATAAAAGAATAAGATACAAAACGTTTATTAGATGTTGGAAAATTTACTGAATAAAAATTTTATTTAATGAATTTAATAAAATTACTGTAAGATAACACGAGAAGTCTATGTTTACCTGATATTTGAAAATATTATTAAAATCACACATTTTTATTATTGAAACGATAGTATAGAGACTCGTATAAAATATTTTTCAGCAGTTGGTTGAAAATATAAATATTTTTGTTTTCTATAATACATCAATAGAAAAAATTTAAGCAGAAAATATTGGTAAAAAAATCGATAATTACTATCGATTAATAAACCATAGTTAAAATACATAGGAAACAAGTATCGAAATATTGCCATAAACATTTTCGTATAAATAATATAGTAACCACGTGATCATGGTAGAGATACCTCATTTGGATTATTGAATCAATGCTTCAACCCACAATCTTTTTATATACACCTAAATTTAAAAAATTGGTTAAAAATTAATAAAAAAGTAGTCTAGTAGGGCTAACACTTAAACCAATCATTTCAATAATATAGTAATAGAGTCTGGCTAATGTAGTTAAAAACAAAATAATATAGTTAATAGAAATCTTTATTAGAAGTTGGAAAATTTACTGAATAAAAATGTTATTTAAATTTAATTAAAATCGATTCTTTATAGGTCTCAGACGTGCCTAAGGAAGATTTCTATTCAAAAATCTTTATCATTGTATTAAATTAATAATAATAAGATAGATTGAAATATAAAATAGTATATTTAATTACTGATAATTCATATTGAGTAGGTAGTAACATTTCAACTTACAATAAAACCAGTAACATACGTGTTAAAACAGCTGTTCTACAACATAACCTATAATATAAAATCAGCTGTCGCATGGAATCATATGTTATCACTTAATTTAAGCTTAAACGGCTGTATACAGAGTATATATACAACGATATAAATATGTTAGAATTTGATCCCAACTCGAAGACGTTTTCTCTTACAAGTTTCTGTTTGGGTATGCCACATGAAGTAATTATTTTAAAAAATATAACAAAAGGAAAAATAACACTACCACGCATTTATTTTATCCACGTACAGTTTACTCTCTCTGGCACTAAATCCAAGTAGTCAAGTCTTTAGCTAGAGTAGGCTAATAATAGTAGAGTTTGCTGGGTGCAATGAACGATAAAACCAAAAGAAATTAAGCCACTGTTATTGGATACACTGTTAATATGTTAGTCTACCTTTAGCTACTCGTATGTTTAAAATTACTATCTTTTTAAAACTAAGCGTTTCTACGTGTATTTTGACTAATTGTATACGTTTTATATATTTCACAATACATATCGCAATATAAACTTATATAAATCTGTAACAATAAATCCTACACATTTTTTAGGTGTTTATTACATAGTAGCTGATCCGGCCAACACCGTATCACCTAAAAGACAATGAATGGTGTGTTAACATTAGCTAAATTTAATTTAGTATTTTATTAACGTAATAATAGCTGAACTTATAGTAGACGATCGGGAAAGAATGACAATAAACGTTCTTTATTGGATGTTATTTATTGTAGGGCATTCGGATGTACAATATTTTTCCTTGTAGCCGGAAGAATGGCCATTTCCTCTAATTCGTTCGTATTCACATTGCCGCCATTAACAATTGCATCACGTAAACGCATTTATTCTTCTGGACGCAACTTGGTTTAATTTTATCAAATGTAGAGAAATCGTTCTGTTCGATTTTCGAAAAATTATCTCAGTATATTGATTGTAGTGCGTTTGGATAGCAATCAGAATTTGGAATGGATTCAATGAAATGTCAAACAAATGACGATGTACACATAATACTATGTTGAAACATTGGAGGGTATAATTGTACAGAAATGGCTTTGGTAAGTCCCAGATACCTTCTCAGGAATGTACTCAAACATTTCTCAAAGTTTCATGGCGATAGAATCAGTGGTTTAGTAATGTATATTATATGCTCATACATACATACATACATCCATATATATATATATATATATATATATATATATATATATATATATATAACCTATATATATATCTATATACTATATAACCTATATAGTAATCTTTGTATTACTATTGGTTTGTTTGACGAAGTCTACGGAATAAAGAACGTTCTGCTCCCTACCATCTGCTACCTTATATAATCCTGATAGGTAAACATGGATTCAATAGATGAGCGACCGGGGCTGAAGCAGGTGTTTACAAGAAATTTTTGTTTTGAAGTCTAGTGTATTTCACAGTGATGTTTCACGTAACTATAATGCTATAGTAGTGAGAACGTAATATATATAAAACCATTGTTGTAAAGTAGGCCTATACAACTTAGTTATATTAGTTATTTTTGTGGTATTGGTGGTTTCCATTTTTTTTCTTTATTCCAATATATTTTTTTACCACTGTGATATTGTATATTATAGTCTATATAGTTATAATACATTATTAAAATACTTTTGGGACTAGATAGCTATTACACCAAAATTTAAATGAATTCAATGAGAAGTCTTAAGATAGGCCCAAAGTTAAGAGAGAAAATAATATTTTATGCTATTTTGGTACGTAAAAAATACACATTGAAAAAAACTGTCATGTCGTCAGGAAGCTGTTTTGCTAAACCTAGCGCCGTTTTATACGTCAATATTATTCTGTTAAAAGTAACTCTTTGGTATAGGGTTCATGTGCCCTCTGGCTACACCCCTGAGAGTTCCTATGTCAGAAACCTTCCCAGGAGTGTTCATAACAATATCCCAAAGTTTCTTGGCGATCGGATCAGTGGTTAGGTAATGCATAAGGCTCATACAATAACTTACATACTAACATACATCAGTATATATATATATATATATATTTCAATTTCACTATATGTACTTAAACAAGAATTAATCTTACTTGGTATTTATGTGAGCTAACTTTCAAAGATTGATAGTATCTCCATTATCGAGTATTACTGACCGGGGGTTGTAGTAGACTTAATAAATACCAAGTAAGATTTTTGTTTAAGTACATATAGTGAAAGTGATAAGTGAATACAAGAAAAGTGTTTCAAAGTTAAACACACACACACACACACACACACACACACACACACACACACACACACACACACACACACACACACACACACACACACACACACACACACACACACACACACACACACACACACACACACACACACACACACACACACACACACACACACACACACACACACACACACACACACACACACACACACACACACACACACACACACACACACACACACACACACACACACACACACACACACACACACACACACACACACACACACACACACACACACACACACACACACACACACACACACACACACACACACACACACACACACACACACACACACACACACACACACACACACACACACACACACACACACACACACACACACACACACACACACACACACACACACACACACACACACACACACACACACACACACACACACACACACACACACACACACACACACACACACACACACACACACACACACACACACACACACACACACACACACACACACACACACACACACACACACACACACATACATACATACATATATATATAGGCTTATAGAAAAGGCTTTAAGTCACACCATAAAGTAACGTAAAATTACAACAACCAAATACATTATTAATAATTATTTTACGTTTTAAATTTAAATTTTATAATGTATCGTTTATATGTTAGTGTAAACAAACGTTTCCGAAATCGTCCAATTCCAATTTTTATCATACATTCGGTTAATCCTAATTACCTATCTATTCAACCCTTTCTTTTAAACGAACTTTTGCTAAACATATTTTGATATTAAGTTGGTTTATTAAATTGATAACAACTTTAAAAAGCAAAACCATTGTCGATACAACGATAGATAAATGTATCTGTATATGTGGGGAAGGTATCCAATAATGTTTTGTCAAATTTTCCCTCTCGTTCTGTGGTAAATAGAAAAAAATAAATAACTTAAAGCGAATCAAATATTTTTTTTTGTTAAAGAATAGACGGTATAAAACGTTTCCTCTCTCCCTCCCTCTTTCTCTCTCTCTCTCTCTCTCTCTCTCTCTCTCTCTCTCTCTCTCTCTCTCTCTCTCCCTCCACTTTACCAATATAATAAAAGTATTCATCACAAGGAATGATTTGGTTTCTGTCTTATAGAGTATGTTAAATATTACCAGAAAGTAAAATAATTTTTCAAACGACGGGCGACGTTTAAACTCAAAGTTTATATAACAGTAACCCTTAGCCTTACTATTTCTCATTTCTTTCTCTGTTTTTGTAGCCATTGCCATTTCACTAGAAGTTTTTTATAATTATTTAAGATGGTTAATTTATTAAACAAATGTCAAAAATACAATTCCTTAATTGTCTCTTTTTCTGTGTCTCTCTAATAACACACCCTCACACACACATTCTCTCTCTCTCTCTCTCTCTCTCTCTCATTTGAGTACTTTCTTCTGCGTTCTTATAATCAATACCTTTTTCATCGTTCACAAGTTTCGGATTAATTCTAAAATCAAAACTTTAAACTATAGGTCTACTTTAGAGTTTCAGTGTTGATAATGGAGTTATTCCAAAACGCGTTACAAAAAAGTAACGTCTTGATGTTAGGAAAGATAGAAGAATGTACTCAAATGAATTGTTTAGATGTTTCTACAAAACCACTTGTGCTATATTGGTAAAACTTCGATTTTACTAGTAAATCTTTGGATTTACGAACATGAGTTGGTAAATGTGAGGGCTTTTTAAGTAAGAGATGATTTATCGGGTACAGTTAGAGTTTGGGAGATGCTAGCTTTAACCTCTGACGGTTGGTATTTGGAATAAAACAATGAGTTTTTCCTAAACACTTTTCTTGCTACGAGCGCCCCTATTATGGTTACGTTAGGTAGCATTTACTGTTTCTCTGAGGTAATAGGCTACTAAGATTCCCTGTCTTTAGTACGCACTATTAGAAACCTATTTATTTTATTTGCTACGAATAGTATTTAAGGAATGTTTAATTAGGACATTTTCTATTGAAAAGAGATTATAGTTCTATAAGAGGGTTGTTCTTCCCAACCCTTAATGGTCCCAGCCTTGGTGACTTTAGTCCATTGTTGGCCTGAATTGAACGTTTATTTTTGCAGCGATTACAGCAAACACAAAGTGTCTACAATGTAAACCCAGTTACAGTTAGACGCATGAGGTTATTAGGCCTTGCATTAGTTCTGGACACTGCCTGAGGGGGCTTTCTTAACTAAAGTTAGTATTTAGTCAGGCCTTTTGACGTTATAATTGGGATGTGTGCGAGCGCGCGTGTTCCTACCGGCATTCTGAAATTTATGTACTTAATAAGTTTCCAGGTTAATTAACCTACAAATTTCTTGGGGTTTAATTGTTATCGGGATTTATTGGTGTATTAGGGCCTACACCAATTATCGACTTACAATTTCGTTTCCGATTCTCCGACACTAGATTCATAAAAGTTCGGTAAATTGTTAATTTGTGTAATAAAGTTAGTATCTCTGATAGTAAACGATGAAATACAATTTAATATAGCAAAACAAAAAAAGGGCTTAAAAGATAGGAAAAAAAAAACATTAATTAAAGTCCCAAAAAAATGAAAAAAACCAGATTAAACCATATTATAAAACTCACTTTATAAAGTCGATTGGATTTAATCCCTACTATAAATCATGCAGAACAAAAACAAAGTGAACAAATAAACTAAGAAGCATTAAACATTAAAAAAATTACATTTCTCAATCTGTGGAACTGGTTGACGAAAGTGAATATTTCATTTCCGGAATCTAGAGGAATTAGAGGTTTCGATAGAATCTAGTTAATGTAGTAATAATAAAAGAATATAATGGAAAACTTGTATTAGATATTTAAAAATTTACTGAATATAAATAAATGTATATATATATATATATATATATATATATATATATTTTAAAACAACATAGGTTATTCAAATACAAGAATATTTATTAATTTATATCCAAAGCTTTTCGTTGGTAAACAGTACCAACATCATCATTACAATAATTATTGTAATTTTCATTCCTGATGATGTTGGTACTGTTTACCAACGAAAAGCTTTGGATATAAATTAATAAATATTCTTGTATTTGAATAACCTATGTTGTTTTAAATTATTAAACAAGAAAACGTATTATATATATACATATATATATATATATTTATTTAATAAATTAAAAATATTTCAAAACAAGAATACTTTTAATACATTTATTATTAAAAGCTTTTCGCTGATAAAACAGTACCAGCATCTTCAGGAAAAATAATTACATTTTCAGGAAGATGATGGTACTGTTTTATCGGCGAAAAGCTTAATAAATGTATTAAAAGTATTCTTGTTTTTGATATATTTTTAATTTATTAACTATATTACAAGGAAACATATCACCATATTTAATATATATATATATATATATATATATATATATATATATACATGTGTGTGTGTGTGTGTATAATACTCATTGTATGTATATATAAAATCTCATATTGGTTTTGTTTGACGCAGTATATGGTATAAAGAGCCAAACGTTTTGCTCCCTACTATTGCTATCTTATAAGATCCTGATAGGTAAACATGGATTCAATAAAACCGATGAGCGACAATCGTTATCACAACATTTTTTACGAGTTGTTACCACTTTTACTACATATATATTACGAGTTTAAAAAATTTTTTATAAATTTATACAAGAATTTTTTGTTTTGGTGTCTAGTGTAATTCACAGTAATTTTTTTAGATAAGTAGAATGCAAATAGTGAGAGCGTACGTAATACAGTATATAAAAAATCATTGTTGTAAAGAAGTTTAACATCCGTTGCTGCATTGGATGTTTGTCAGAAATAAAGTGTCTTTCCCTAACAAAACCTATCCCTGTGCATTGTGGTTATGAAACCCACTTAAAAGTAAAAATGCTTACTACACTTTGCAAACTTACCACCTACTTGCTAGTTAGTGTAAATGTTTCCGAACTCTTCTGTGCTCATCGTCCATTTCCAACTTTCACCATCATACTCTCGGTAAATCTCAATTATTAATTCAGAGATTACTTCAGAGAAATGGAACCTAACCTAACGAGAAGAAATGCTACCTAACCTAACTTTAATGGACGCGTTCGTAGCAAATCAAATGTTTAAGAAACAATCGTTTTTGTTGTTCCCCAATATTTATTTAGGTCTACCTACCGTCATAAGTTAAACCTAGCATCTCCCAACTCTAATGGTGAGAGCCCGAAAAACCATCTCCTACTTATAAAACTAGTTCAATTTGGTAAATCTAAGCTTTAGATTTACTGAATAAGCTTTAGTAAACTGGGATTTAGTAAAACTAAGCTTTACTAAGTTTTACCAATATCAATGATTTTTAGTAACATGTAGGCCTATAATTATACATTTGAGTACATTCTTATACCTTTCCCAACATCAAAATTACTTTTTTGTAGTGCGTTTTGGAATAACTCCATTAACAACACTCAAACTCTAAACTACAGTTTAAAGTTTTGATAATGGAGTTAATCCGAAACGCGCCAACCAAAAAATAATGTTTTGATTTAAGGAAGGTAGAAGAATGTACTCAAATGTGTAACAATATTCTTAACAAAAATAAAGATGAGTATATAAAGAATTTCAACATATATGAATTTTGCATTTAATTATAATTAGGTCCTAATAAACAAATATCTTATTATATATATATATATATATATATATATATATATATATATATATATATATATATATATATATGAATGTCTGTATGTATGTATGTATGACTGACCCGATCGCCACTGACCCGATCGCCATGAAACTTTGGGAAATTGTTGAGTACATGTCTGGGAAGGTTTCTGGCGACATAACAGTTTTTCCAACATGTAATTGCTAAGAGCTAAAATACTAGAAAATATGGCTTTCTATCTTATCTTGACATTTCATTTCAAATTTTGGTTGCTAGGCAACAGTGAACAATTTAAAATACACAGACACATTTCAAACAATATATAAAAAATATTGTATATCCAAATGCACTTCAATAAATAACATTCAATCAAGAAGTTTTATTGTCACACCTTCCTTGATCGACTACTATAAGTTCAGTTATTATTATAGTAAAACATTAAATTAAGTTTAGCTAAAGTTATCACGCCATACAGTGACTTCTAGGCGATGCCAAGTTCACCGGGTCAGTTACTAATTAATAAGAACCTGTTGTTATTAGGCCTTTATATTTCAATGGGTGGAATATACGATTTGTTTGGATTTTTAGACAATTTTAAATCGAAAATGTTTCAAACGTAACATCGAAATGAAGAGAAAAACATGTGTTAGGTAAAATCATGTGTTATGGGGTACGGATTCTGTATGTAGAAGTCAATGCGTGTCGCATGATGGAACACAGACTGAATGGTTTTCCTCAGCCTGCGCGGTGTAAAAAGCTGAAGACCTCCGCAAGCGCGAATGTTGTAAAACCCGTCGCGTCGGGACGTTTAAGAAAAGGAAAGAAATAATTGGACGAATAATGGAATTCCAAAATAGAGAACATATCAGACCTCCCCGTATGTTCGTGCAGCTGACGGTTCCCTCAGGATTTTTCTTTCTCAAATTTCCAGTTTTCAGTTCGATTCGTTCCCTACATAACCTCAGCATCTGTTTTTCACTTAACGCAGTGAGGTTTTGTACACATTATGTGTTAAAAATAAATAAATAACTGCACACGAACTCACAAAACAATATAGGCCCTACTTTATTGCTTGTTTGCTAGACTGTAATTTTGTAATAAGACCCTCTGATGATGATGACATGGTCATCGAAATATACATAAGGGGTTAATCTTAAGTAACTTGTATTATTTGTTATTTTTTATTATTTTTGTGTTATTGGAGTTCTTTGTAATACAATATTTTCATTGTAATAAGTATATTGTTTTGTGAATTCGTATGCAGTTATTTATTCATTTATTTATAACATTCACTCACAAGCCAGATCCATCTCTACTTACACTTTATGTGAGTTTATTATCTTTCGATTGTACAACAATTATGTATATTATTATTAACAGCTGTTTTGTTGTTTGTAAATATTAAAACTGCATGTATTTAGACTCTAGGCTAGAATAAATAAATAACAATAACCCTTGCTACAGTACTGTTTTTTTTAGGCCCAGAATGTTTGTAACCTTCCGATGATGCTAACTGTGTTGGCGAAATGTACATCAAGGGTGTTTAAATATTTGTAGCAAGGGTTATTGTTATTTATTTATCATAATTACGCTACTGTGCTCTGTATAAAATTTCACTCTAGGCTTACTTAAATCAAGGGTGTATCGAAGGGATGTTTTCGGGGTTTACCACCCCAAAAGCGTCGTGTCTTTGTTTTTTAATTAAGATTATTTCAATTAGGCCACTTTTGTAATAAATTTAATATATAGAAGGTGTATGTAATTATCTTGAGGTTATTGTAGCTAATCATTTAGCAGGTAAGGCTTCGACGATGACGTAACGGTTTCGAAACGCGTCAGGAATTTAATAGTTATCACTTGGCTCTTTAAATAATTACTTATGCTATGAAATTTCAAATAATGTGAAACTCTGATAAAAAATAATATTTCAAATAATAACCCAATTACCATAAAATAACTTTATTTGATCACTTGATGTACATTTCGACACAAACTAGCAACCTTTAATTCGATGGTGAATAGACTTTTTAAAGTGCCGCTAACAAAAAAAAACAATTTTATAATGAATTAACAAATATTAAAGATATTGCTGGGTGGAACCATTTTGATATTAAAGTTATTGACAACATATTACGGAAACAAAATAGAAAACTGTCGGTGAAAGATGCCTAAAATTTATTAACGGAAGAAGGAAATAGAAGATACATTAGTTTACCGTATGACATGAATATTACAAGAGGATTGAACAGTATTTTTAACAAGTTTAATATTACAATCGCGTATAAAAGTTCAAATAATTTAGGAAGTTTGTTAGGGAAACCGAAAGATAAAATTCCTATGTTAGAAAAATCGGGTATATATCAAATAAATTGTGAAGATTGTGATCAAATTTATATAGGTCAGTCTAGGAGAAAAATCGTCACTAGATTTAAAGAACATATTTCCCATATCAAGTACCTCTGACCACAAAAATCTAGTGAAGCAGAACATATAATAGACACACACCATAGTTTAGATGTCAATAATAATAAGTTAATGAAAAATGTTAATAACATAAGTTTATTAAATGTTTTTGAAAGTATTTATATATATAAATAATAATTATATATATAATAATAATAATTTAATAAATTGTGACAAAGGGCCTATCCCTAATTCAGTTTTATATTCATTGATTGATTACATTAAAAATCAGCTGATTTTAAGTGACAATGCTTAAGATAAAATAAGAATAAATTTATAACCTTAATATTTTTTGCTATATATGTTACGTTGTAAATTAAATTAATTTTGTTCAGTACTTCTGAAGATGGTTACCTGGTAACCGAAATGTACATCAAGTGATTAAATAAATTTATTTTGTGGTTATTGGGTTTGTTATTTAAAATATTATAACATTAGGCCACAGTTGTTCAAGAAATCATTATCTGATAAGGAAGTTCAAACTTTATAGTTTCAAGTTACGCTACCTAAAATTCGAGTCGACGGTATGCTAAAAGCTGTTAGTAGATAAGCGGGCATGTAAGTGAAATACTGTAACTTCGTATGGCGATGGCCTCAATTTAAGAATATATGAAGGCGCCCTAATATTGTACACCAATAAGAGAATCGCTCTAACGAAGTTTTAAACGGAGCTTTGAAAGTAGTTTCATAAATTCAGTATTTCTTTGAACTGTGGGAGACATCTAAAGCAGATATATAAGACCAATCCATGGTTTAAAATGAACTACAACATTTTTGAGTAGCATATAAGCCAGGAATATAAATAAAAAATTTTAAAATAATTCCTACTTAGGTCATCAACAAAAAATTTTATTTTAGTTACTTTTTAATAAATAATTACAATTGTATAAATAAAGTAACATAACCTGAGCGTTAAAACAGCTGTTCTACCACATAATCTATAACGTAAAATCAGCTGCTTTATGAAATCATGTGTTATCACTTATTTTAAACCAAATGGTACGAAATAACTATATTGCATATCTTGTCTCTTTTGTGAAAGGTTTTATCCAATATAAAACTAAAATTAATTCATTAAATTTATTTAATGAATTAATATTGAAAAAAACTGTATTAACATCAAGCGTCATCCTCTACAAGTTTAATAAAATTGTATTTGAATTTGAGAGGATGAATAAAAAGTATTTTACTAACGATTGGAATTTTGAACAAGATACAGGCTACATAGAGAGAGTGTGATCTGATGGAAGGAATTGACAAATGAAGGACATCACGCAAGAACTGATTTCATCCTAAGACCTTTACTGGCTCTTGTGTATTTTCTTGACATCAGCGGGCACTCACATAACGAAATATAAAAAAACCTAGCACTAACTGAATTTATTACAGAGATGGACATATTTGTAATAGGTGGACATATTTGAATATTTTTTCATATCTGGGCAGTGTAGGCTTAATTATTGAACTTCTTTTATGGACTCAATTTACGGTTCAATTTGGTCTAACCGCTTTTTACTATTATTTTCTACCAAGACAAATGTTTATAGCGGTTTAAATTATAAAATCTTTTTATAGTCTTTATAAAAATGCATAACTTTTGTAATTACAGTCCAAACATAATATAGAGGAATTAAATGCGTTTTTATGAAACAAACTTTAGTCTGTAAAATAATAGAATAAATATTTGATAATGGATCAAATAAGAGGTAAAAAATTGTGTCATTCTGTTTAAGTAGTAAATAAAAGCTTATATTACACATTATCTTATATAATCTATATTTAAAATTGTCGTCAAATTACTCACACAGAAATGAGTAGTTATAAATGTTTATTGAATTTCATAACAATGAAATTGTAATATATCTCAAACCTATCCTAAACTGAAATTATAATATTAAAAGAATATATCTATTTTGAGCATTTATTTTATTGAATTTCATAACAATGAAATTGTAATACATCTCAAACCTATCCTAAACTGAAATTATAATATTAAAAAATATATCTATTTTGAGCATTTATTTTATTGAATTTCATAACAATGAAATTGTAATATATCTCAAACCTATCCTAAACTGAAATTATAATATTAAAAGAATATATCTATTTTGAGCATTTATTTTATTGAATTTCATAACAATGAAATTGTAATACATCTCAAACCTATCTTAAACTGAAATTATAACATTAAAAGAATATATCTATTTTGAGCATTTATTTTATTGAATTTCATAACAATGAAATTGTAATACATCTCAAACCTATCTTAAACTGAAATTATAACATTAAAAGAATATATCTATTTTGAGCATTTATTTTATTGAATTTCATAACAATGAAATTGTAATACATCTCAAACCTATCTTAAACTGAAATTATAACATTAAAAGAATATATCTATTTTGAGCATTTATTTTATACAGTCTGTATGACCAACTGTGTCGAAATATTGAATCTGTGATGATTGAAGAAATTTTAGAATCACTGTAGATAAATATGTTTTTATGATGAAAATGTGCATTTTTGTTGAGTTTAACAGTTAAAGAAAGTGTATTTCTTTGAAGTTTTGGAAAAATGAAAATTTAAAATTTGCTTCAAGACCTTGTTAATTCTTACAAACTTTAACAATTGATTAGCTAAATAAATATTACCTTACATAGAGCCTTAAGTACTTAAAGTTATTAATATTCAAGATTCTTTAAATTTATAGTATAACTTACTTAAATTAAATTCAGAACAAATCCCATTCACTTATTTTGCCAACGTTTGTTTAATTTTAGGCTTGAACGTAGCGTACAATTTTATTATATTTGGAAAACTTTTGTCTTACTTATCAATTAGTTCCCGTCCCCCTTGGAAATGCAATATCCCCACAGAAGTGACTTCTAGCTATTGGTTTTTTAGCTTTTATTTGTCTTGTTAAAAACATCAAAAGACAAGCTTACAAATATTTTGTAATCGTTTTAAATAGTGCCCGGACTCAAAATATATTTTAAAAAAAATAGTTTTGGCCTTAAAGAATTTATTGGTAGTTTCCATGTTGTTTATTAAATTAGTAATAGGCCTATATTAATTATATTATTATTAATTAATAGCCTATATTAATTATTATTACAAATCAAAAGACAAGCCTACAAATATTTTGTAATCGTTTTAAATAGTGCCCGGACTCAAAATATATTTTTGGCCTTAAAGAATTTATTGGTAGTTTCCATGTTGTTTATTAAATTAGTAATAGGCCTATATTAATTATATTATTATTAATTAATAGCCTATATTAATTATTATTACAAATCAAAAGACAAGCCTACAAATATTTTGTAATCGTTTTAAATAGTGCCCGGACTCAAAATATATTTTTGGCCTTAAAGAATTTATTGGTAGTTTCCATGTTGTTTATTAAATTAGTAATAGGCCTATATTAATTATATTATTATTAATTAATAGCCTATATTAATTATTATTACAAATCAAAAGACAAGCCTACAAATATTTTGTAATCGTTTTAAATAGTGCCCGGACTCAAAATATATTTTTGGCCTTAAAGAATTTATTGGTAGTTTCCATGTTGTTTATTAAATTAGTAATAGGCCTATATTAATTATATTATTATTAATTAATAGCCTATATTAATTATTATTACAAATCAAAAGACAAGCCTACAAATATTTTGTAATCGTTTTAAATAGTGCCCGGACTCAAAATATATTTTTGGCCTTAAAGAATTTATTGGTAGTTTCCATGTTGTTTATTAAATTAGTAATAGGCCTATATTAATTCCAGCATTTGTAAAAGTAAAATCTGTTTGTTTCTATTGACCTTGTTTATTGTAATTTTTTAAAGGCATTTTTGTAAACACTTCTAAGTTATGGTTATAAAAGGGAACATTTTTCTAAGTTTATGATTTTGTTGTATTTTATAAGCATTTGAATACAAGAATATGATGTCATAAATTGCAAAATAAATTTGCCCATAAGTCCTTTCAAATTTTAAGCAACGAAACATTTCCACTGTACAAAGACAATGTAATATTCTTCAAATAGCTTTTGCTCCATCCCCACTGGTCGCTCGTGGCCTCCCCTCCATAAACCTTCCCTATTTATACGGCTAGATTTCCGGCGGGTTGCATATTAGTGTGATATCGACAGCGCTTCTATGTCCGGTGTCTTACGTATTAGTGTGATCCCTTCAGGTCTTCTCTTTGGTGGGCGATCTCTTCCTGGTATGTAGAGGTATTGTGGTCTTCACCGGGTCGAAATCGTTCGCCAACGATAAGACCAATCTCTTGAAGTTTCGCCTGGAATCAGTGAGTCAGTTTGGCACAGCTTTATTATTTAGTCTTTAGGTTAATTGCATTTTAAAAAGTGAATAACAACTATAATAATCTGTGTCTCACAAATTATGTTTTATTTTAACAGTTTGATGTAGCTTCAACTTATATGTCATTTAACATAAAATTAAAATATAAAATCTAAGTATAAACAGTTTTAAAATTAACTATTCTGTGTCAAAGTAACTATAACAATGTTTGCAAAAAACTAATGTCTAATGTAGGTCTAAAGTTTGTTCAATTACATAGAGTTATTATTTAAACATTTTTAAACATCTCTTAAAAACTTATTCTTCAAAGATAAAATTTATATTTTTCTTTCCCTCTAAATAAAGACAGAACAGAGTTCTTTGTTTACTTTCATTTAAAACATTTCCCAAAAGTAAAATTTTAAAAAAAATTGTATTTTCTCGCTGTATAAAGATAAAAATATCTTTAACAAAGTTATTTGTTTAGTTTTATTAAAAAAATTCCCAAAACAAATTCTTTAAGACAAATTTATATTTTTCATCCCTTATAAAGAAAATATTGGAAAGAACCCCAATACCACAAAAATATTGGGGTTCTTTCCAATATTTTCATGGTAATATATTGTACTACTGTGCTCTTGATATTGTGTATCCCTTAAAAAGACAAAGATATTTAGAAGTGAGTTTAGTTTAAGATCTATTAGTACAGTTTTTACAAGTTAGAAAGACAAATTTATGATTATAATTACATCCCTTATAAAAGAAGATATTTTGAAAAGAGTAAAGCCTATTTTTTTAGTTAATGTTTAAAAATGTCTCATAAACAAATTCTTCAAAGACAAATTTATATTTGTTTTCACTTATTAAGAAAAAGATATTTTGAAGTGAGTTTTAGGTCTATTTGTTTAGTTTTTAGAAATTAGAAAGACAATTTTTTTAAATCACTGTAAAGATATTTTTAAGGGAGTTTTAGGTCTATTTATTTTAGTTATTACAAATTAGAAAGACAAATTTATATTTTCACTCACCACAAATAAAGACAATGTGTTTTGAAGTGAGTTGGGACTATTTGTTTAGTTTTTAGAAATAAGAAAGACAAATTTATATTTTTACTCGCTGTAAATAAAACAAAGATATTTTTAAGGGAGTTTTAGGTCTATTTGTTTTAGTTATTACAAATTAGAAAGTCAATTTTATATTAAATAAATAAAGGCAAAATAATATGAAGTGAATAGGGTCTATTTGTTTAGTTTTTAGAAATTAGAAAGACAAATTTTTTTAATCACTGTAAAGAAATTTTTAAGGGAGTTTTAGGTCTATTTGTTTTAGTTATTACAAATTAGAATGACAAATTTATATTTTTACTCCAAAAGCCGCTAGTAGAGGGTTAGCTTCGTAAAAGGAACGAGCGTTTTGAAACGCGTCAGCAAGTAAGCAATTACGTATTCACTTAGTTAAGTAGTTTAAATTTAGGATATAATAAGTTATGTATTTTAAATCCAATTTTTCAAATGAAAACATTCTTTTAAAACTTTAAATGAATTGATTTAAACTTAATTTGATAAGAAAATTTGTATTCAGTAAACATGTAATGAGCTTTAATATTTTTTGTTACCTATATAATTTTATTATTAACTACAATAAATAGTCTATTAGTCTTTATTAAATAGACTACATTCTTAAAATAAAGATTTTAAAATTGAATAAAAAATGTATAAGTTCATATATTCTGAGATTTTGGTCGACATTTTTTCAAAACTATTAGCTCTAATTTATTATTTGTAGTTTAAATTTTAGTGTTAAGTGTAAACAATCTGTATAATTGTTTCTTATATTATAAAAAGTGTTTAGTAAATTTCTTATCACGCAAAATCAAATGTTTTTCTTAATTCAAAATTCTCTTTAGACATAGCTATAAAAGTTTTCACTTTTGATGCCCCCCCTCGAGTGCCCCAACCTGTTATTTTCTTTATTGTAGTTTAACGACTGTTTATTAACAATAGTGATTCCGGTTAGCCTTATTTATTTTATTTCTAACTTTAAAAAAAAATTAAATACGTAAAATAACAAACTTATTTTCTCTGAACTAAAAATATTTTCAGAACTTACCTTACATTTACAGAATGTAATCAGACAGAAGTTGCATTGGTTTGCCTCTCGAAAATACGAGGGTTTCGACATATCAATGTTGTTTGCCTTCTTCCCTAAAATGAAATAAACAACTCTGTTAGGAAATTATTCAATTCATCATCAGGTTATCCTCTATTAGGAAATTAATGTTTTGGAAACTTATAAACATTAGCAGAATTTCCCTCACCCCTAAGTCTATTATTGTAAATTACAGCAAAGAAGTTAAAAAAACTTTTCCAATGAATAGTACAATTAATGTTTTATGACAGCAGAATTTTGCACCTTAAAGTCAATTATTACAAGTTAAGCTAGGTGATACGAAAAAATGTTTTTCCAACGAACAAAACAGTTAATGTTTTTGAAATTTATATAACATTAGCAGAATTTTCCGCTTTAAGTAAATTATTGTAAATTGCAGCAAAGAGGTGAAAACGTTTTTGCAATGGACAGTACAATTAATGTTTTTAAAATGTATTCAACACTAGATTTTTCGCCTTAAAGTCAGCTATTGTAAACATAGTCAGCTATTACAAGTTAAAATATATTAAAATTGTTTTTGCAATGAACAGTACAATAATGTTTTTGAAATATTTCATATAACACTAGCTGAATTTTCCACCTTGAAGTCATATATTCTAAATTACAGCTATACGATATGAACAATGTTTTAGCAATGACTGTTCATTAATGAATGTATAATAATGTTTTTGAAATGTATATAACATTAGTAGAATTTTCCAGTTTTGTTTTAGGCAAAGAAGATGGCTTCCTCATCGTTTCGGAAGAGTTATTTCTTTTCTATGGCGAGCGGTTTCATTCTGGTTTGAAGTGTTTTTAAATCTCCACCGGGAAGGTATCGCTCTCCATCGGAAAGAAAAATCTCCAGTCACGTGAGATCACGTCTCGTCCAAGAAAGTTTGTATTGTGATAACATTGTTTAAAATTTCAAAATGGCCATCATTTATTATGATGCCGGTATTATATTGAGTGTGTTAGGAAACGTAATTTGATTTTTTTGTTTTTATTTAAACATTTTATTATAACTTGCAGTTTTTGTATTGTACGTCAGCTTTTTAAACAATTGTTTTTATTGGTATCAGTTGGCAAAAACACACCTTACTGATATTTTTCAGCAGACGCGTTCGCACTAGATCAGTGCATTGTTCAATGCTGTGAGTCGCTGACAAGACTCAAAAGTCTATCCACAACACTTTCTAAAGTACTAAACACTCACAATCAAACACTATATTTCAACACATAATAATGAACAATGCACTTCACAGAACATCAAAGCACCACAGACCCACAATAACACACCACATAACAGAAATACACCACAAACTGACACTAATACAACACACCTGAGCAACAGCGTTGTCCGTGACTCACAGTATTGGACAATGCACTGATCTAGTGCGAAACGCGTCCGCTGAAAAATATCAGTAAGTAAGCTAATGGTTTTTTTGGCAAGTGCTACCAATAAAAATAAGTTAATATAACATTTTGTTAATAAAAAAAAATCGGGTTTTGAAAAAATGAACATTTAAAAAATGTACTATTTACAAAACATATAGTTTTATTAATTTTTGGGGGTGGGAGGTCAGAAAAATTGCTTATTTAATTTAATTGATTTATTAATTAATTCTACAAGTAGGCCTAAGAAGACGATTCCTCAGAAAAAAAACACTTATTTATGTAACTTTATATGATTTATGTAGTAGGCCTACGTCTATTAGAATCACCTGTTTCTTGTATAGAACTTCTGTTTAAGTAAAAACAAGTAAATCTAAGTGGACTAGTATTTAGTCTAGTATTAAAGTAAACAAAGTAAGAGTTTTAAAATGCATTTCCGAAACGCGTGGCAAAATAATTCGTTCTTGTAAATATTTCGAAACTCAAACTCTGCAATAACGGTATCTGATCAAGTTTAAAATGTTCACAATTTGTAAAATTATCACTGGAATGACTCTAGACTGATCTTACTTCAAGCAGTCTGAATACTTACTCAGCAAGCAACTTACTTCAAGCAGTCTGAATACTTACTCAGCAAGCAACTCACTTCAAGCAGTCTCTTACTTGCTAGACTTTGTCTCAATACTTCATTATAAGTTTACTTTAAATAAGTTACGCTAGACATTTTAGTAAAGGTTTCCCCAATTATGGTCGACGCACTGTGGACGGGGATTTAAAACGGATTCCACATTCCGAAGTAAACAAAAATAAAATAACAGTTTCATAAGAGGTATAGTTTATATCAGGAGCTCTCGGGGAATCCCAGTAGATAAACAACGGTAAGAAATGGCGCCTCCGGCTGAGGGCAATAGAGATTGGCCTCGCCAGTTATGCGCGGTAAAAATGGCATTATTTCGAAACGTTCTGTACTTTTACATTACACAAGGACCTACTTAATCCCTCAAGTTCCATTCTTGACAAAGCAATACGGCACATAATAGAATCCGTTTACAAGCGAGGCTTTGTTTGCCTCCATTTTTTCTATGTTATTCTACAAATATTCCTGTGCAAAATTCTAACAGCGATTGTAAGACTTGAAATAGCCTTTGCCACGTTAGTTTTCACTATCCTGGCATGTTGCTTGTGCATTTCTGGTCCAGAATGTTTTGAAAGCACAGCATATTTAGTATTTAAAGCGGAAGTATCTATTCAACTCCTTATATTAGCTCACAATCTCCTTATAAATAAATAAATAAATAAAGAAATATATATATATATATATATATATATATATATATATGTATAATAACAACTTGTAAAAATTTTCTATCGTTAATAAAATACATTTTTATTCACCCAAACAAGTTCAAATACATTTTTTTAAACCTATAGTGAATAGTTTTTTTTCAAAAAATGAATGCAATGATTACAATTTTTAAAAATTCGACCTCCCCATCGGATTTGAACTGAGGAACTACGTGTTTGAAATCCAGCACATTGGCACTGAGCCAACTTTCCCTTAGCTAGAAATCAATTACTTATATGGAATTATAAGAGGAAGGTTCCTTGCAATAGTGAGGGTTACAAGAGGTGGATAGAATGAGAAGTTAGGCCTATATACCACTATGTGCTTCATAAATTAGAAAAGAACATGAATAGATAGTAACAAACAAAAAAAATAGTCCAATAGCGTATATTGTATAGAGAGGAATCTAAAAAATTGGAAGGAAATTTGCTTTTTTTGCCACTATAATATTGTGATTCAGTTCATATGTATACATATACATATTTATATTAATTGTAAACCTAATTATAAAATAAAAAGTAACTAAAATAAAAGTTTCTTTGACGACCTCAGTAGGAATTTATTTAAAAACATGTTTTTCTATAATACTTGTTCGTCTGAGGAATAAAACCTTGGGTTCCTTGCATATAAGTTAGGCAATAAGTTATACGTGTGTCCTAACACATAATCTACAAAAGATGTTTATATTTTTCATTTAGAGGTTAGGTTTAAGTAATTTTAAAAAAACCATATATCCTATACATAAATATTTTTATTGAATTCACTTAACTAACAGCAGAAACGTTAACTAATAGGCCTACTTGATAAAATATAAACATTTAAAATTCAAATAACTTTAACATTTAAATTTAAAGTGTAAAACAATTCCAATTAATTCTAATTCAGTTGCTGTAAGGCTGTTAGGTTTTGTATTGTGTTATTTAATGTCTATCTAAAGTAAATTAAGACCCTTTAATGTAAAGTAATTGTTCTACAGTCTTTTATTTATGTTTTGTTCTGCTAAATAGACGATATTATTTGTATTTACTGACGACTCAAAATTACTGTAAACCTTTATTTGATACAAACTATATACATGTTAGAATGTCGTCTATAAAGCTTTTAAGAAATGCACATATTTTTGTTGCACTACATTTAGATGTTCTTTTAGTTTTACGCCTCAAGTATCTTTACAACAAACTCACTGCAAACTTTTTAATTTAAATTATAAATATTTAAAACATTTTTAATTATTATGATTTAATTATGTAAAGATATTTTGTAGCATTTTATGTTTGAAGTTGGAAGTTAGATATGTGATGTACCTTCTAACTGTTTATAGTCTCCTAGTACATTGGAGCCATGGAATAGCAATGTCAGCGCGGTCCGGCCGAATTCCGCCCTCCCGTTACGTAAAAACGTCATTCATTTTTTTAACAAAATAAAATGTATTCCTTATAAAAATTTTAATAAGAAAATGTCTTAAACACACGCACAACAATGGTTAAAATGTCCACAAAACGTATTATATAAATTGTACACAAAATTCTCAATAGACCGTAAATTTAATAAACATCACTCATTCACTTCTGTATACAATGTGAGTACATTTTTCTGCCATTCCTAACATTAATATAGCTTTCTTTGTTGACGCATCTCAGAATGGGACCAAAGGCTCCTTCGGATTACCGAAAACTCGGATTACACGGATAGACTATGTTCCTCCTCTATGCATTAGAAAAAATAGGAGTTTTATAAACCTAGACCTAATAAAGTTTATACAACTTTATATGAACATTTCTTGGAAACCCGACTCATCATTTTTTTCAAATAGATAAAATAGGCTCAAATAGAAGGAATTTCGAGACTCCACTGTAACTTCATTCTCAGGACTTAATTAGTAGGCCTACTCAAGAAGTACAGAACAATGTACTCAAATGTAGCTTTATACAAATAAAAATTTGAAATAAGTTGGAATTCCAATGTTGGCGAACTGATTAAGCGCGACTGCTTCGGTAGGCTGGGGACATCTTTGTAACTAACTCGTTGCAAGAATAACGCAGTATTATCGATAAAATCCGCGGAAATTTTACATAAACTTTAATTAATATTTTAAAAGTTTAAACAAACGACGTTTCTCATCCTAATAAAAACAAAAAAGCCCTAGAGGCATTTTTAATGAGTTTAGCGATTTCAATTTTTACTGGGTTTACGATGTTCTTGACATTTTTCCTTGTTTTAAAATAGACAAATTTCATTAAATAAACACGTGGCGGGTCACGTTTCAATCAAACCGGATGTTTTAAATAGTATTTTTAGTTCACAGAACGGACACAGTGCCCGTGACGGTAGAACTAAAATTTATTCAATAAATTGGCACCCCCTCTCTCTCTCTCTAACTCTCTCTCTCTCTCTCTCTCTCTCTCTGTGTTTTGTTCTACCAGAGTTAGATACATACCCTCTCTCTCTCTCTCTCTCTCTCTCTCTCTCTCTCTCTCTCTCTCTCTCTCTCTGTGTTTTGTTCTACCAGTTAGATATATACCCTCTCTCTCTCTCTCTCTGTTTTATTCTACCAGAGTTTGATATATACTCTCTCTCTCTCTCCGTTTTGTTCTACCAGAGTTACATATATACCCTCTCTCTCTCTCTCTCTGTTTTGTTCTACCAGAGTTTGATATATACTCTTTCTTTCTCTCTCTCTCTCTGTTTTGTTCTACCAGAGTTTGATATATACTCTTTCTTTCTCTCTCTCTCTTTCTCTCTCTCTCTCTCTCTCTCTCTCTCTCTCTCTCTCTCTCTCTCTCTCTCTCTCTCTGTTTTGTGCTACCAGAGTTTGATATATACCCTCTCTCTTTCTCTCTGTATTCTTCGACCAGAGTGATATTTCTTAGACGCTAGCATTAAAATTTATTCCCAAGACAATGCCTTTTCTCTCTTTCTCTCTCGACGTGAATATGTTTACTTTTGTTTTTCTTTGTTTACAAACCAACTATAATGATTTCCAACAGATTTCGTAATTTCAACACGTTTCAAATAGACCTACATGTCCGGACTATTTTCACCTGTTGTGTTGGCAGCATTGAGAGCCTCGACTACAGCGACAGGGTTTATCGTGAAATTCCACTCGCGTCGCTGGTCACTCGGTTTCCTCGTTCAAACTTTCGGATTCCTCGTTAATCGACAACACTAAACGGCTTTCATTCCAAGAACGCAGCAATTAAGTGATCGTTTGTTGGGACGAAGGTCGAACAATGTCACCGCCTGGGCAGAAGGAAAACAGCAAAATGGAGGTAGTAATTTCGTCTGTTTAGAGCGTGAAAAGTAGCCCTATTTCCTAAAGACATAAATCACTCTTAAATTATGTTACTGAACACTAGCGAGCTCCCCGTGATGGCTTCGCCTGCACTCGTTTAAAATTGTCACTTTATATGCTTATTTAATAAATTTAAAAACAACTAATAATTTATAATGCTTGAACTTTGTAGTCCATTACGTTCGATGAATTTTATTAATCACTTAAACAATAGTTTATGACTATCCGAACTTTAAAGTCATAAACTATTGTTTAAGTGATTAATTTATAATGATTATGGAATGGCTGTTTTCTTGTGAGAAGGTACACTAATTATAGAGCGGGCGTAGACCCTGAAATTTTACTTTCTCTGTACATTTCATATGGGACTTGCACACTTCCTACGGAATTTTGCAATTTTTAGCTTTAAAATTATCATTTTGCAAAATCCTTTCTTAAAAAATCCGCTTTTGTGAGTGTCTATGTTATTAATGTACATTGAAAATTTCAAGTCTCTAGCTCTTTCACGTTTCAACTTAAGTCAGTTATTCAGGACAACGATTCTTGCCTGATTTGTTTTTAAATCAGGCGCCGCCCACCTCATCAACGCATCCTGGTGGCCAACTTAGGCACTATGATTAGCGTAGTCGAAAACGTTTTCTGTGAATACGTTTTTTATAATTTGCTCTACAAATTCAGTTCTACTAAGTCTTAAAACTACTTAGCGTTGTCGAGTGCCATAGATGACAGATTCTAAAGTATTTTTCAAACGTTATTAGACCTATATGTTACACCAATATAATACGCAATCTTCTTCCACTATGCCGTATTTATTAAAATGTCACGCTGGCGTGTTTCAGACAGTTTTTCCTCATTACACCATGTTAAGTTATTTTTAATAGGTATTCTTGTTGATTCTTACAACAAAAAATATTCTTTGTATAGCCTATTATCTACAACAATTAGTTAATTACAGGTTAGCTAGTGCGAACTATTCAAAACTGTGAAAAACAAAATAGTTAACTCAAAATCTCACCTAAAATGTGTTTTTAATAAGACAAACACGCTAGTTCATAACACACGGCGACGATGTAGTAGCTTACCAGTAATAACCAAACACTGAGGAAGGCGACATCGTCGCCGAAACTAGTCTGTGTTATGAACCAATGTGTTTGTTTTATTACAAATTAGTTTTTGGTGAGATTTTGAGTTAACTATTTTGTTTTTACCGTTATTACACTATCTTATTCGCCAAAAAATCATTATTTCTGAATAAAGCAACAACAATTATTGTCTTTGTATGTTATCCCTCTAAGGATGGTTACTTGGTAACTGAAATGTACATAAGAGTAAAATAAAGAAAGAGGTTTTTATGTATTTATTAACAATTATTGCTGAATATAACGTATTACAATTTTTGTGAATATAAATCTAAAAAATAACTGTTAGGTCTATTGATAAAAGATTTTCTTTGGTCTAAAGTTTTTAATTTTAATTTCATTTTAAAAAGATCTTTTTCGTGGTAAAAATTAGCTTAAAAATAGCAGAAATATTCTTAAAAAGGTTTAGTGTTTGTAAGGTTATTGATTTTTGTAAGGTGTTAGATTTTAGTGTCTAAGAATGTTTAAAAATATAACACAAATAACAAATATATTAGATGTATTGTTTTAAAACAAATGTTTTTGAAAATGTTTTAATAAATTTTAAACATTCAATTAGTTTAAAAAAATGTTTTAAAATACAGTATCTTATATTCTGATGATAAAAACAATGTACAGTCTAGAACATATTTGGTCTATTGTTTAAAATGTAAAGTCTTTTACAAAATGATGTTATAGTTTTAAGGCATTGTTAATATAAGCCTACTTTACAATTATTACTTTGTAAATATTAGGTAACTTTACTATAGTTATTTATACGAAACCTTTATTTAATTCTGTCAGGGTACATTTACTAACAGCAGAAAGTTTGGGAGATTAGGAAATGCTATACAGCAGGAAAGTAATAAAATTACTAACATTTCTAAAAACATTTGTCTCTTTCACCAAAGCTAAATGTCTTTTAAAAATCGATATTCTGCACTTATGCTGATATTTGGACTCTAGTAAATTTCGTTTCACTCAGACCTTCCCACTGTCTGATAATGTTCACTTTTATCTTGTTTACTTCAAAGTTCGGGAAATGATGACACAGCCCTAAAAAAACGTGTTTTTCTGTATAGCCTCGCGGTTTTCCGTGATTTGGGTCGAATATGTTCAGTTTGATATTTCGTTTACCTTTCACTAAAGTTAACCAAAAACACACAACATTTTTAAGACATATACTAGTAAATATCTCGAGTAAGAATTCTATGCAGAAATAGAATGGACAGACTAAATTCTGTGAAATATTTAAACTTTCCAAAATGTGCAGCAAATACTCATGTAGTATTCTCTACCCAGCTCAGTAACAGAATATATTTATTAAATAAATAACATTTATTTATGTATTTAAACGTAAATAAAACAAAATGAATGTAAATACAAAACTTTCATTCAACAATCGACATTCAATGTACAGGTTACCTCTTTTACATTTATAGTATCCTAATACTGAGACAAGAATAAATATCACAATGTGAGTGATATTTATTTAAATTTTATTTATTGTAAAGTTAAATAATATTTATATTTTTTATTATTTTTTAAAATTTAGATAACGAGAAATATGTATCTTGTTTTTTAAATTAAAGGTAACTGTTAATGTGGGGAATATGCTATTAGTTTTAAGAAATCTTTGCAGAGTAAGAAGAAGAAACTTCGTGAAGTTTGGCAGAATTACTTTGGTAGTCTTTGCTTTCTGTGTGTGAGACCACTCACGCTGAGTTGTACCCATAAAGCTAGGTTACCAAGGGAACTTCGCCATTAATCCCATCCAACTACCGCAATGGCCGCTCGCAGTGGATACAGGACATCTTTGGGCTTCTTTGAGTCTTAGTATTATTTATTTAAAGATATTATTATTTAAGGATAATATATTAAATGTATTGCTTATGCTTCCTCCCACCTGCCCAAAGTCTATTTCCTGCCATTTGACTCCTCACTGACCTTGATTTAGGTCTCTCCCACCTACCAATACTTGATGATCTTCTAACATTTTATCGATCTTGATTTAGGCCCTAAATCTTAACCACAGTGTAAAAATGTCGTATTTTTCTACAACTTAACTGTAACAGTTGCAAGTTTAATTTTAAAAAACGTCAGTCAGCAAGCCCCCCCCCCGTTGATTAAATAAACTTTCTCCAGTATAAAAACCTCTGAGTTACATAAATGTCCTAAACTGAAAAGGCAACTCCTTAATTCCGGCCAAAATTTCCAAAGCCCTGTTTCCATGGGTTTCTTAACCTCGACCATTGTCACGGGACAAAGGGGGCCACAAACACAATCTTCTCTCACGTGAGTATGTGAGGGACCATTTCCCAAGCGTGTTAGAAACAAAAGCTCTTGCATGTTTATTTGTACAGTGTTTTTATATTAATATGCAGTGTGTGTGTGTGTGTGTGTGTGTGTGCGTGCTTATGAATCTTCTATTTATTTTGTTGTCTCAAACTAATTGTGAAGAACATTTTATCTTAAATGAAAAACGTAAACAGGTATAAATAGGTTTACCTTACAACAAAAAAAATCAAATATCAAGGTTTCATTGTAACTTATTTAAACTTGATGCGATATATTTGGGTTGAATTAAAAAAGAAGAGTTAAGTTACTGTAAATATGAAACTAAATTTTAAATAAACAATTTTACGTGGTCCACATAATTACAATAAATCAACTTAAGTTAACAGGTTTTTATTTCAATTTATAAATATAAGAAGTTGCTTGTAATCATCTTGAATTCACTGATTAAACCATAGTTAAAAGATACTTAACTAAGTGGCAAAGTAGAGTATAGGCTTTGCTTGATAAAAGGAACGATTGTTTCGAAACGCGTCAGCAAGTAAGCCCTTAGTTAAGTATTTATCCATCTACATTTATTGTAATATTTTCATTTGCAATTCATCATTTTTAAGGGAACATTTCAACAATCCTTAACTAAAAGGTATTCCATTTTTTGGTTATTCATCTTGTCACAAAAAAATTCACAACAATTCATTCAAAAAGACAATTCATTCATAAAATATAGGTTAAGTTTCAGGCTCAATGTGTAGTGTATAACAAATGTATAGTTAAAAAAACTGCCACAACTGTAGAGCAGCACCTCCCGGGTGTTAGTTGTCAAACGTTTCTTGATTATTCCGTTAGGTGCCAGCACATTACGGTAGATCAAAACGGCTCGATAAATGGAGATGTTTCACGATTCCTACATGCGCGGTAGGGATATTAAGGAATGGCTGTCAAAGCGCTGGGCGGGTTTAGGGGTCCAGACTTGAGGGCCAATGGACCAATACAAAAACAGTGAATATTGTTTAAATATTTAGTATTACAAAAACATTTAATAACAGAAAATGTGAAGACAGTACGCATAGACAGTAAATACCGCGTGAAACTATTTTAAACTCTACGTCTTTTGATAAAAAAATATTTAAACAACTAATCTTTTGTGAAACATTTTAAAAATCAAAACAATAGGCCAAATGAAATACTAAATTTCTTATTTGTATTACAAAAATGCAATAGATATTTTAAAACAAATAATAGAAAACAAATTGAAAATATTGGTTTTAATCTACAATTTTGTAAAAGCAACACTATTTAAGTAGGCCTAAATAACCATTTTCGATAGAAGTAAAACCAAAAATTAAAAATTTCAGAATTCTCTGGGTTTGAGTAATTTAAAGTTTGAGTCATATTTAAAGTTCCTAATTAGAGATTCTGTTCACAGGTTACTGCCGTAATCGGTCTTTGTATTTGCTCACCCAAAGGGGTAATAATTTATTAAAAATTACACCCTTTTACTCAGGCAAATAAGGAATAGCCTATTTATTCAGCTTATATAGTTTAATATTCTCTTGAAGAAAAACACATGTCAAATGCCTGGGTATTTAATAGTTTACATTTTTTCATGTTGGCAGCTCCTAATTATTGATGACACTTTAAAATGTTTATTTTACAGAATTAAAATAAATTTATTTACGTTATTTTTATTAATTTTCAGTTGTTTGTTTTTAGAAATAATGTTTTTATCTTATGATTATATATCATCCGATAAAATTACTAGTTATAAGTTTAGATACCTTGGGAGCAATCATTTATATAGTGTTTACATGGGTGACCATATGAAAGTTTGTAGGGGGCTGGACGTGCAAGTTTTAACCTTGTTTAACCTATTGCTACTTATAAAGTACCAGGCCATGTTACATAATGTATAAAGAAAATAAATACATTAATCTAATTACTCTTTTTATTAGAAAAACAATAACATGTAAATAATAAAGGAAAACACTCATATTTATATATAAATATTTTAGTCCAAAGTCACCAATTTTTAAAATAAAACTCTCGAAATAATTCTCTGGGCTACATATGACTCTTGGATATATATTTTTATACTTGGGGGCGAGGCAGGAGGGCCTCATGAGTGTTTAACATATATATTGATTAATTGTAAAAATGTGTTCCTACTAAACAATTACACGCCGAGTAGTGCTGCTAATTGTAAGTGGCAATTCAGTGAACTACTTTTAATTTGTAAGAGATAAATACAGTATTTTGTCGGTGATAAATATTCCTGTATTTGAAAACGCAATTTTAACATTTTATTCATGTGGTTATACGATTTTATAGTTTCAAAGAAGGTTCTAAGTACATCAAAAATTATAAATTCGTATTAGTCTTAGGGAACATTGCCCATAAATAATTGTTTTATTTACATAAAAACTTTTATAAATAATTTTCACTCTATTATAATTTTGTTAGCCTACGATTATATGATCATTATTTATGATAATATCTGGTTGATTAAGCAATCATTTTGATGGTTTTAACATGAAATTATCCCTTAACTAAAAGGTAAATAAGTTTGTTTGCTTCTGAACAGGATTTCAGTTTAGGCAATGTTTTAAAACTAACACAAACACTAGTTTGTAATGGTTGCTGCAAACTTTACACTGACCGAAATGAATAGAAATAATTTTCTATTAATGTTATGGGGTTTAAACATTTTCAAGGACGAAAATATTTGTATATTTCTAGGCATAATTCTAATTTATAAAATCATTAGGTTACACAATGTTATCTAAACAGGAAAAAACTGTCTCGACACATTAAGAAATGCTAGGCACAATAGTTTTTTAAGTAATAAATTTCAAAGCTTATCGCAATTGTTCGGTAATTAAATTTTAAAAATGTTTACACTTTTAAAGACTAACAAAATATTCAGTTTTTGAAAGTACATTTTGGTAATTTTATAAGGGTTCAATATTTTTTTAATTTTTGAGGTAATGATTTTAATTGGGTTAATTTATTTAGGATGTATTTATTTATAAAGTACACTTGAATGAATGTTTAATTTTTACGTAAAACAAAATATTGAAAGAATTTAAGGCCATTTTCTGTACGTTTTCCCTCCTGTTGAATTTTTGATTAAAATGTTTTTTACACTTACAAACCCGTAACCAAGGAAAATTTTTACTTTTTGTATTTTTTATGAAACTAATAATGTAAACACATTTTTGTTGTCTAAAAAGTTATGCACTATTAAAACATATACGAATTAAAGGAAGGGAGCAATGCAAACACATGGTGCATGCAAGTTTATAGAAACTCTACATTTTGTAACATCCTTACAATGGCATTTATAATGCAGTATATACACTGTAGAGTGTAGTCAGCTTGCATTAATCAATAGGTTCAAACTACTCCTAACTTCTACCTCCCTGGTAGAGAAAACTGTAAAGAATCACTGCAACCGATGACTGACTGATCTGGGATCCTCCTCCTCCTCTTCCTTCTCCAACTCTAAAAAGTGAAGATGAAAGAAAGAAAAAGAGAGCGGAGGGGTAAGTCAAAAAACTCTATAGTTTTGAAAAAAAAAAAATGTTTTTTGCTAAAAAACCACCAAATAAAATTATTTGGTAATTGGTACAAAATTAAGGTGATGAAAATGTGAAAATTATTATAAAAACAAAAAAACACCTTGACCCATCTTTTTTTAAAATTAATTTTGTTTATCTAATAATTTTAGAATTTTGTGGTAATGTAATAATTATATACGTTATTTTTATGTAAATTTATACCCAAACTTACTCAGTGAGACTTTTTACTAGGTCGATGTTACAAATGTGGTAGATAGATCTTCTAACAAATGTGAAAAATCTGATTCTAGAATAAATAAAAAATTCAGAGTAAAAAAAGTAAAAAATACGTTTTCAGTATTAGAATTTGTTTACCAAATTCATTAAAAATTCAAGTTAATGAAACAATTTCCAGAAGTATGTAGAGATATAGTAGATAAATAGAGAGTGAGAGTGAGAGTGAGAAAGAGAGAGAGAGAGAGAGAGAGAGACTTCTTTACTCTCTACGCAGGCCCTGTGCGCGGACTTGCCCGAACGGAATCTTGTTCGGAAACTTCAGGTTTAGTATTAGGAACACATAAACCCAAAAGAGGTGGGATTATTCTCAATTGCTGAAATTTAGATACTTTATTTACAAAAACTAAAATAGTCCTGTACATCAAAAAATATAACTAAATGGTTAAAGCATGTTTTTCAAATTTAACTTATTTAAAAATTTTTTTCATTTTGGTAGTTATGGATCGGAATTTTGTTAAAATTTACACAGACCTTCTTGATACTTGTTCTCTTTAAGGAACAATGTTTAAATAACGATTTTTAAATAAATCTATTAAATATATCAAATCCACATTTCTTGTAAATACTTAATGCAACTAAAAAAATTCTGGAATTTACTAAATGTAGGTAGGAATTTATTCAATTTCTTAAAATATATTACCCGTTTATGTTTTAAAAGCTAATATCTAATTGTTAAAATTATAAATAGTAATTAAAAACACTTGTAAATATGTTACACTATCCTATAGTAGTAGTTACTTTTAAATTGTTGAGGATGACCGTTTCGGGAGATGTGTCCCATTGCCAATTCAGACCCCAACTCCTTACCGTAACTAATTATAAAAGTAAGCCTTACTATATAGGCAAGTGTAAGATATTTACAAGTGTTTTTAGTTAACCAGTAGCTCAGGCGAAAATGGAATCAATTAATATAATAATAATTAAAACAAGTAACTATTATTAACCACATTATCAATAATAATAAATATAATATCTCCAACAAAATTAATAATATCATTGTCTGTGCCAAGAATAAATTTCAACTTGAAAGAAAGTGTTGTAATTGAAGTTGCTTGTTTTAACAGTCTCTAATCACTGATTAAACTATAATTAAATTATACTTAACTAAGTGATCACGTAATGGCTGACACGTTTTGAAACAATTGTTCCTTTTACGAAGTAAAGCCTCATTTTTATTGCTTTTTGTTTCAGAAACTGTAGTTATTTATGGAGATTTTTTTGCTACAACCCAAAATATAACTAAATGGTTAAAGCATGTTTTAAAACACATTACTTAACAATTTTTTTTTTCGTTATGGATCGAAATTTTGTTAAAATTCACACAGACCTCCTTAAAATACTTTGGAATATCCTCTTTAAGAAGCAGTTTTTAAATAAACATGTAGTAAATGTAACAAATCGATATTTTTTGTAAATACTTTATGCAACTAAAAAAATTCTGGAATTTACTTAATGAAGGTGAATTTATTCAATTTTTTTATATTACTCGTTTATGTTTTGAAAGCTTAATATATATATATATCCCATTGTTAAAATTTTAAACATAGTTATAAAGTTTAACGATTATGATTTTTACGGTAAACATTTTTTTAATTGATCTTTAAAGTTGACAACTTCAAAGAATAAATAAAAATGGACGGACTTCTAAAGAAGAAGTGCATTTTTTTGCCACCACATTCTTCTACGGAAAACTCCGTTTTTGTAATAGGAGTCTATGAGACGGTAGCAGTGTGTAGGTCTGGTTGTAAATAATTGGTTATTTTTTTTGTACATTACAGTCTTTCTAACAGAAAACCACAACAAATGCTTTACAAATTTGAACAAGCTTTCCAGTAATTTAATCATTTTGTGAAACTTTAAGTTAAACCAGAGTCAACTATAAGTTTAAAAGTTTTCCAATTACATTCCATTTTAATTAAAAAAACATTTGAACACGTCACTTATCTCTCTTTAGACCTTTCCTAAACAGAATAAACTACCTCTGTTACGTTCAGCTTCTTTTGCAAGTTCATTCATTAACTTTTCCAATTAAGTAACTTTTAGAATAATTTGAACTTCCATTTCTACGATAAAGCAGAACGTGTTACTAATAAAGCCAAATGGTATCAGGTAAGAACTAATAATTACATGAATTTTGTAGTCCATTATGTTCGGTGAATCTTTTTCGAATAAAGTTCGGATAGTCATAAACTATTGTAACTATTGTTTAAGTGATTAATAATAATTACACTTGCCAAGTTAATACCAAAAGTGTAATTATAGAAAAACCTCAAGATGTACAATACAAAAACTGCAAGTTTTGAATAATTTTAAAACTTGTAGCTTTTGTGTTGCACATATTCAGGTTTTGTTATACAGTCTTGTCGTGACTCACAGCATTGAACAATGCACTGACCTAGTGTGAAACACATCTGCTGAGAAATATCAGTAAGCAGTGGTTTTGTTGCAAATTGATGCCAAAAGTACTAATTTGATAATTTTAATAAACAAATCTTTTAAAGTATTTACAATTAATACCAATTAAAATTTAAGGACTTCATGACTACGCCAAAAACAAGAAAGGAATTAAGGGAGGAAATTGGTACAACTATTCTTTGAGCTTAGCTTGTGAGGTTATGTTAAAACAAATAAAAGACATACACAAGACTCACAAATTAATCATTTATTTACTCATACGCGTTTCAATGACAAAGTCATCATCATCAGTGAATGTTGCTACTACAAACTCTAAGACCTTAGTTGTAAGTTAGAGTTTGTAGTAGCAAAACTCACTGATGATGATGATTTTGTCATTGAAACGCGTATGAGTAAATAAATGATTAATTTGTGAGTCTTGTGTATGTTTTTATTTGTTGAGAAAATTGGTGTTTGGAATAAAACCTTTCTCAACTTCTGCCTAAAAACCTGACAAGTAGAAATTTACAGGACAATAATGCCACTTGTGGTACTGCAGTATTTAAAAATGAAATGCAAAACATCGATCTTTACAAACAAATAAAAATATTTCAAAACAAAGTAAAAAATGTACTGTAAAATACAGATAGAGAGACCTTGCTAATAGAATCCATTAATGGGAATACCGTAACAGCTGTGACAAAAGATAACCATGTGATACCAGTTTGAATATACCCTCCTTTCAGATACCACGAGAGTTCTTTCCTAGAATTCCTAAATCCTTATGCACTCAAATATCCAGCACTAGATATTAATTGAAATTAACTACAGTAGATTTCCGATTATCTGTGCCCTCACTAATCAAGTTCCGGGTCAACCAAGATAGAAAGAAAAATATACGGTGATATATTTTTTACTTTATGTATGTTTTTTATTTTATTTTTATTTGTATGTCTTTTTTTTATTTGATAATACAGTAGATTTTACATGTTTTCATTCAGTTCACCAGTTAACCAGTTATTCTCCATAGATTTTTCACAGATTTTCTGTTATTTGAGTTTTTTGATTATCCGAGGTACCATTGGTCAACATTACCTTGGTAATGACCTTGGTAATGACCTTGGTAATAACCTTGGTATAATCAAGGTTATACTATATTACTTTCTCGATTTCAAAAGATCAGTTGTCATGTCTACTTTCAAAGAATTGTTTGTGTGACTCGACACATGGCCTAGTCTACAAAGCAAACCCAACTGATTTCATATTCAACTTGAGCTACAACTTTACTCTTAAACACTTGGTCATATATTAGTATATGACACTTGCCTATTGTAGCATTTACTTTTGATTTGGAGTTGGGAAAGAGTGGTGAGGTTAGGTTAGATATATTGGGGTACGTGAAGATAAGTCAAGGGGCGCCAGTTGGAAAGTAAGAAGACAAATTTAATATATTTGATATTATAGGAACAAACTTGATGGTGCTAATGACTTGGGTTGTGCTCTTATTAAAATACAACCTCAAATAGGCATGCTGGTCTAAAAAATGCAAGCTCAAGCATCACACTAACAAAATTTTCTCTTATCAGTTAAAAAATTTACCTTGCAAATTAAAACTTGAAATCTTATATCATGTTTCTTGTGAAAGAATGTATAAAGAAATTGTTTTCAATATATTCTTGAATTCTGTAGTCCACACACGCACACAAAATCATTTTCTGGCACAGATACGTCGATGATATCATAACACTACACAGAAGCAACTCCCGTCAATGAGAAAAACTCCTCACCTAAACTAACAAAATACACCCAAAACTCAACTTCACTTCAGAAATTGAAACCAACCGATCCATAAACTTCCTCGACCTAACCATAACAAAAAGCCACAGCTTCAACATTTACAGGAAACCCATAACGACAGACACACTTATCCACAACACCTCAAACCACCCTATCCAACACAAACACGCTGCCTTCAGATCCATGCTCCATAGACTTAAAGAAGTCCCAATGACCACCGAAAACATAAGCAAAGAACTAGACACAATTAAATATTTAGCATACACAAATGGTTACAACACCACAATAATAGACAAACTGTGGTACAAAATACAAAAAAACAATAAAATTAACACTACAAACAGGGGAAACAAATACATCACATTACCATACATAATCAAAACAACAAACAAAATAGCCTGCAAATTTCAAAAAATAAGATACAAAATAGCATACAAAACTAATAACACTTTACAATACACAATACAACACAACACCAACAACAAGAGATAAACTACAAGAACCAGGTGTATACAAACTGAACTGCGATGAATGTAACAAATTCTACATTGGACAAACAGGTTGCAGCTTTAAACAAAGAGTCGAGGAACACAAACAGAACACCAACTCAACATTTTACAATCTCATAAAAGAAACAGGACACAAATACACAGACATTTACCATAACCTAGAAATCCTACACATCAACAAAAAAGGACCACATCTCAAAACACTAGAACAATATGAAATTTACAGACACACAAAAACACAAAGTACAAACATATTAAACAAACAAACACAATACAAATCACACTTACTCTTTGATACTATCGAAAACCTACCTTTAAAACTGTCACCGCTTGACCCAACATCTCCAAGCAGAAGACACTGATAAAAATCACCACATAGCGATCGAAAACACTCTGTCTCAGTACGTTTTAACAAATTTACTAAATTTAAGGTTCGGATAGTCATAAACTATTGTTTAAGTGATTAATAATATATATATATATTATTTCATTCTTTTTCATATCTCCATACCATTAATTTATAGTGTAAACTCTTGAATTTTGTAGTCCATTACGTTCGGTGAATATTAATTAATCACTTTAACATTAGTTTATGACTATTAAAACTTTAAATTTTAAAAGTTTGTGAGAAAACACTGATAAAAATCACCACGTATTGATAGAAAACATTCTGTCTCAGTAAGTTTTATAAATTTACAAAATTTAAAGTTCAGATAGTCATAACCTAATGTAAAAGTGATTAATTGTAGTGTAAAGTTAAGGGGGGCTTTTATCTCAAGAGGAGAAGGCGTGGACCGAAAATATTTGGGAACCCCTGTTTTAAAGGGTATTATGATGTCAAAAAATTAGTGATTTATAATTAATCACTTAAGCAATAGCGATCGAAAACGTTCTGTCTCAGTAAGTTTTATAAATTTACAAAATTTAAAGTTAGGATAGTCATAAACTAATGTTAAAGTGATTATTTATAGTGTAAAGTTAAGGGGGGCTTGTATCTCAAGAGGAATAGGCTTGGACCCAAAACATTTGGGAACCCCTGTTTTATAGGGTATTATTATGATGTCAAAAAATGAGAGTGATTTATAATTAATCACTTAAACAATAGCGATCGAAAACATTCTGTCTCAGTAAGTTTTAACAAATTTACTAAATTTAAAGTTCGGATAGTCATAAACTATTGTTTAAGTGCTTAATAAGATTCACCCAACGTAATGGACTACAAAATTCAATGATTTATAATGTAATTGGCTGTTGAATATGTGCAATGCATGTTGCTTGAAATATATGCTTATTCTGTAGCATTTGGTTTTGTAAAGTTGGGTATTCCTTAGTTTGTGTAGAATTTTTAGATTTGATGTTATATTTGGTGTGTCAAATTAAACTGAAAATAAAGATGCTCAAGGTGAAAACTGAAAACAAGGTGTTTAATAAACAGCATTATATGTGTTTCATTGAGAACACATGCAAAAATAATACAATTTATTTCATAGTAACAAATGTAATGGTTCCAAAAAGATTAGTATTTGTTAAATAGCATAATTGGAGTAAAATTTAAAGACAGTAAAATCTTTAAACTTTCAAAAACTGTATTTAAACATGAGTTAATA
Organism: Prosapia bicincta; assembly: GCA_036971475.1. Lineage (NCBI taxonomy): Eukaryota > Metazoa > Arthropoda > Insecta > Hemiptera > Cercopidae > Prosapia > Prosapia bicincta. The sequence goes on along the minus strand of JBAIZL010000117.1, from coordinate 128,052 downwards.
ATACAAAATACCTTCAAAGTGAATAAGCCTTTTCAACACAGTCTGAAAACTATCGTTTAAATCTGAAATAGTATTTACTTATGTGGTTAATTCACACCATTGTCTATTACCATAACCTTATTATGTAAAATATAAAACCATAATTATAATATTCTTAAATATTACCAAAATTATTCAATTGCTACTATTAGTTGCAGTCTCCCTAGAGTCTACATATTTATATATCTTGCTTACATTTTAAATCGTTAATAATTTACTTTCTATTCATCCACTCAAGTTCAAATAAATTTTAATAAACTTATAGGGTGTGGCATTTAATGTTAATACAGTTTTTCAAATTTTAATTCAATGGGTAGTTTTATTTAATTAACTTTAATAGTTAAATTCGCTATCTATTTTGTCTCTTAATATTGTGATTTTGTCACTTGCTTATACATAATTATATTAATTCTTACTATTTAATACAAAAATATCTCACAAAAATGTGTCTTTGACATTAATAGGAATTGACTTTAATTTTTATTTTCATATTAGTTGTATTTATTGTTAAATCTGATACAAAATTTCATGCACGATTGTAAAAGGGCTATAGTTGAAAAGAATTTTATATTCTTCATTGGAATTAATAAATATGTTTATTTTTGTTTTTATATCGAGTTATATTTTTTATGTTTTATTTCCACTTTTATTGTTTTAATGAGATTATTATTATTATTTTTTCATTATAAGATAATCGGCTGTCAAAACCACCGCCGATTGGTCTGGTAGAGGTTTGGTGGTTTAAGCTTCGATCTTCTATTAAGTATTAAGTTTATTTTTAACTTAATTGTAGTTTTACCGCCTAAATGTGATAACTTGCTTAACGATACGTGCATTATCTATATAACTTTGTATGATATTATTTGATTAATTTATTGTATTGTGTTGCTGGTCTCGACAGTCACTCAACAACATTGGTTAAATGGCCGGCTGTCGTGCAATCACTTATTGGTGCAGAAGAGGTTTGTCGCCTTTGTCCCCATTTCACTATGAGGTAATAGTTATCATAGCTTGTAAATGTGTTCAGACAACCCTTGCTTTCCTTTTTTAAATTTCCCATATTGATGATCATTTATATCAGGAACCCTTAAGGATAAAATTATGAATTTTTTACAACTTGCTCTTGTTGGTTGAATGCAAACTTTAAATCAAGCTTTTTTGTTCTTCCTTTGTTTACAAATTTTGATATTTTAAAATTATGTATTTATAAAAATTACAAAGTATTTTATATTTTCAAAGTAAAAAAAAAAAAACTAAAGCTTTAAACTCAAAAAAGCTGTTTAAAGTTTGCATCTAAACTACATGAATTTATGCGGTATAAACTTCAGAGCTTTACCCTAACAGGTTTCTCAGATATTGTGCCATTGACACAAAAAACTAATTTTTCAGAAAAACAATGATAAAATTCGGAGTATTGCTAAAAAATATTTTATTCCTCAGTACTTTATTCGCAGGTTTTCCTTCTTCAGGGAAAGGGAAAACTCAGATAATGCAATTGAATTTCCTACCAAGTATCTTGGTGTACTCAGCTTACCAAAGAAAATGAGAAAATATTTTTAAATCTTCTTGACTTTATTCCAATACCTCATTAAACATATTTAAAGAGAAGCAGTTAACTATAGTAAAAAATCAGAATTCAAACAAACATCTGGAGATGACAATGAAATAGGTAATTGTTAAAACCTATTTGTATCAGTAAAAGAAGATATTTATTGCATAATGAATATATAAATTGTATTATTGTGTATAAACAGTTTGATAGGTAGGAAATAATTTATTTAAAAAAAAATAATAAATCAAATTAGTTATTCTAATAAACTTGCTTATATACTATAAATAAGAAATTTGTTTAAATTTATTAACATATTCTTCAAACCTCAAAATGAAATTACACTCAATAACAGCTCAATTAAATTATCTAGTTTACTGTATAATTTGTACAAAAAATGTATTAAACAATCAAAGTATAGGTAAATGAATAATATAAAGTTGGTTGTTGTAACTAGCTTGATTTCAGTGATTCAAATAATTACTTACATGATATGTATAGTCAATTATCTTGAGCAAAAAATAGTTAGATCATGTACATATAAAACAATATCTCTCACTTCAAGAATGTCCTCGGTAGTATAGTGGTCAGTATCCCCGCCTGTCACGCGGGAGACCGGGGTTCGATTCCCCGCCGGGGAGGTTTTTTTTATCCTGCCAAAATACAAAAAATAAAGTAGAGAACTTTTTATGTAATGAAAATATTAAAAAATCATATCAATTTCTTCTAGAAGAGATGCTATTTTGGCACAAAATTATTATAAATATAACAATACGTACTATATTAATTACATTGAGAGTTACGTTACAAACAAGAATAAAGCAATCTAAATACATCATTTAATTAATAAACACCATTTTAGAAAAAGTAAATAATTGATAGAAAGAAAATGCTTTATATAACATCTTGTATGTATTTAATCTTCAATCCATTTATTATTAATAAGTTTGAATAATTTAGGCAAACAGCTTTATACCACAGAATTTATATAATACATCAATACTTTTTACTCTCTGAAACTAATCTCGATACCAATAGTTGAAAAAATAATTCTTTATACTAATAACAAGCTCAACACTTAGTTATGGAGGCACATCTTTTAGTTTAGAACCACAAATTTGTATAAACATGTATACTTCATTAAATTTTAGAAATGAATTCTGACATTTACCCTTTTCGCTCTAAATATGAATTGTTTTGTTGGATCAGATTATAATAGCAAAGGATTATGACAATTATAGCCATGCTCTTTAAAGATGAAGGAAAAAGTATTTAATTTTTAATGTCGTCATCAAGACACTGACAAAGATTGTCTGGCAAATACATTTTATCTTGGAAGGATTTTCATAAATTTTTAAAAATTATACTTTTGGGAATTCAAAATCTAGTTTATTTTAAATACTGAAGTTATTGCAATTATACGCAATAAAATCGAAAAAAAATTTAAAAAATAAAAAAAATATCACTTACACTTTTAAATGTTTTAAACTTGCCCATGGGCGCCCATACACACGGGCAGGGTGGGGCCGTGGCCCCCCTAGCTCCCAGAGAAATACGAATTAAAATTATTAAGACTTTCGTACAAATATTTCTTTTTTATTTTTAGCTGATGTGGAAGAACTATATTTTAATTATAATAAATGTTCACAGTATTAACAATATAAATAGTATATTTATGCGATTCTGCTATATTAACACCTTAACTGAACGAAGTAGGTTTGAAAGTCAGAAACTATCGAATATCCATATTATGTGATTATGTCAATGTGGACCAGTTAATGGTTGCGTCAATTAAAAAAAAACAGTTAAATAGGACACGACTAATATCCTAGACGCTGACACAGCGAGCCAGCTATCCCAATGATAAGGAAAACGTGACAGGAAGGACAACCTAGGCCCTTCCGACTGACGCTGCATTTCTTCTCTGTTGCATGTCATCTGCGTTCGACATTGTAGTACTGTTTTGGGTGCAAGTAGGAAGCAGGGAGATTATATATTGAATATAGTGTACGGTACCGTGTTACGATTTACAAAATTGATAAATTATTAGCCTAATTGGTAAGGGAAAATATTTTCTAATAACAAAACATAACAAACGTCAAGTACGTTTAAACAACTTTTGTTATTATATTCTCTATTTGATTACTTAAATAGTTTCGTGATACATGTTTGTTTCAACCGGAACAGTTCTTGTTTGTTCAACTTATATATTTTCACTTACAACTTTTTTTTTTTTTAAAATGTTTTAACTTGCCTATAGTAGCACTTACTTTTTTTGTGTTGAGGACGGCCGTTTCGGGAGATGTGTCCCTTTGTCAACTCAGACCGTAACTGATCTCAAGGTTTACGTAGGTTAGGGTGGGGGTGGGATATTTTGGTGGTGTGGGTGTATTTTGTGTGTATTAGGAGTTATGATGTCAAAAAGTGCGTGTGAGTTGTAATGTAATTGTGTATTGAGTATGTGTGTAGGGTGTAGTTTGAAGTGCCTATATATTTCGTATTGTTCGGTTGTGTAGCGTTGGTTATTTCTGTGTTGTTTATGAAGAATTTGTAAGTTAGATGTTATGTCTGTGTAGTCTTGTTTTGTGGAGTTGAGATGATCGGCGAAGTTAGATTGGTAGTTATTGTTTTTTAGTGCTTTTATATGTTCTTGGTAACGTGTGTGAAATGACCTCCCTGTCTGGCCTATGTAAAAACTGGGGCATGAACTGCAAGTTAGTTTGTAAACTCCAGTGGTGTTGTAAATGTCGTTGATTTTGCTGTTGGGTTTAAATTGTTTGTTGAGAGTGTTGTGTGTGGAGTAAGCTATTTTGTAGTTGTATTTTCGTAATGTGTTGGTTAGATTGTGGGTTTTGGATGATCTGTAAGGTATTGATAAGTATTTTATGGGATTGTCATCTTGTGTGTTTGTATTTGGGTTATTATGTTTATTTTTTAGGCGGTTGTATAATTTGTCTATCATTGTTGGGTTGTATCCGTTTGTTTGTGCTATATATTTTATGGTGTTTAACTCCTGGTAGTGTTCATCTTTGTCTAATGGTGTTTTAAGGAGGGGGTATATCATGGTATTGTAAGCAGCTAGTTTGTGTTGGTGTGGGTGGTTTGAGGAACTGTGTATGGTCGTATTAGTGCTGGTGGGCTTTCGGTATATGTTGAATTTATGTGTTTGTTTGTCTGTTCGTTTAATTGTGAGGTCTAAGAAGTTAAGGGAGTTTTGTTGTTCTGTTTCGATGGTGTATGTTAGTTTAGGGTGTATGGAATTTAGGTGTTTTAGAAATATGTGTGCTCTGCGTGTGTTGCCTTTATATAATGTTATGATGTCGTCGACGTATCTGTACCAGTAAATTATGTTATCTGAGTATTTGTTGTTGTGTAAAATGTGGTTTTGTTCGATGTGGTGTATGAATATTTCTGCTAAGATGCTTGCTATGGGGGAGCCCATAGGTAGTCCATCTTTCTGGCTGTAGTATGTGTTATTGTAGGTGAAATAATTTTGAGAAGTGATTAATCTTGTGAGGTGGATGATTTCGTCAATGTGTGTATGTGGTGTATTTGTGTCTATTAGCATGTTTTTGAGGATGTCTATGGTTTCTGGAATGGGGATGTTTGTATATAGATTAGATATATCAAAAGAGACTAAGGTGGAGTTGTGTGGAATATTTACGTTTTTAATTTTGTCTATTAGATTTAGGCTATTTTTTATGCTACAATGGTTATTAAATTTTATATGGTTTCGGATAGTTTTGTCGAGGAATTTGGCTAGAAGATGAGAAGGGGCGCTTGTATGGTTTATTAGTGGACGTATTGGGATGTCTGTTTTGTGAAGTTTGGGCAGGGCGTTTAGTTTGGGGGCTATTGGCTTTATTTGTTTTAGGTGCTTTTTGGTGTGGTGTGGGATTATAAGTTTTGTTTTGTTCACACAAAATACACCCACACCACCAAAATATCCCACCCCCACCCTAACCTACGTAAACCTTGAGATCAGTTACGGTCTGAGTTGACAAAGGGACACATCTCCCGAAACGGCCGTCCTCAACACAAAAAAAGTAAGTGCTACTATAGGCAAGTTAAAACATTTAAAAAAAAAAAAGTTGTAAGTGATTACTAGTAGCTCACGCGAAGATGGAATCAACAAATGTTATATATTTTGTCTTACTTATTTATTATACTTACTTACATATTTTCAACTTATTGTTTGTCTTGTTTGTTTAAGTTTAAGAGATGTACCCTACACCCTACACTACCGCCCCTTTGTTCTACTATGGGACTCATACTAATGCCTATGCCAGTGAAAAACTTTTACTTTGCTACTTCTTTATTCATAACATAAAACAAAACAAGAGAACAAACAAACCTTTTATGAAGTAGGTATAATAATAATTGATCTAATACAAGATTTGCATAGTACTATAATTTAACTTTATACATTCCAATATTATTTCAACCCATTTACCCATACACTCATATTCTACTAATATAGCCATACTATAGGGGCGTTTCCTTTTATCTCAGAGCTTTTTATTATATTTTTTAGTATTTTAAGGAATAAAGATTCACACATTCTATAAAAAAATTAATTAATCGATACAAAAAAAACCTGTAAAAATTAGAAGTTTCGAATTTTCTAAAGTGCCTTAAAACTCACCATTTTAACCCTAATTTTTCAAAATTTCGGCGGAACCCCCTTGTCATAGAGGGAATCCCATCCCCCCAAGTATCATATTTGGCCCCCCCTATAAAATTATACATGGGCACCCATGAACTTGCCTATAGTAGCACTTACTTTGCTTGTTGAGGACGGCCGTTTCGGGAGGTGTGTCCCTTTGTCAACTCAGACTGTAACTGATCTCAAGGTTTACATAGTTTAGGGTGGGGGTGGGATATTTTGGTGGTGTGGGTGTATTTTGTGTGTATTAGGAGTTATGATGCAAAAAGTGCGTGTGAGCTGTAATGTAATTGTGTGTTGAGTATGTGTGTAGGGTGTAGTTTGAAGTGCCTATATATTTCGTATTGTTCGGTTGTGTAGCGTTTGTTATTTCTGTGTTGTTTATGAAGAATTTGTAGGTTAGATGTTATGTCTATGTAGTCATGTTTTGTGGAGTTGAGATGATCGGCGAAGTTTGATTGGTAGTTATTGTTTTTTAGTGCTTTTATATGTTCTTGGTAACGTGTGTAAAATGACCTCCCTGTCTGACCTATGTAAAAACTGGGGCATGAACTGCAAGTTAGTTTGTAAACTCCAGTGGTGTTGTAAATGTTGTTGATTTTGCTGTTGGGTTTAAATTGTTTGTTGAGAGTGTTGTGTGTGGAGTAAGCTATTTTGTAGTTGTATTTTCGTAATGTGTTGGATAGATTGTGGGTTTTGGATGATCTGTATGGTATTGATAAGTATTTTATGGGATTGTCATCTTGTGTGTTTGTATTTGGGTTATTATGTTTATTTTTTAGGCGGCTGTATAATTTGTCAATCATTGTTGGGTTGTATCTGTTTGTTTGTGCTATATATTTTATGGTGTTTAATTCCTGGTAGTGTTCATCTTTGTCTAGTGGTGTTTTAAGGAGGCGATATATCATGGTGTTGTAAGCAGCTAGTTTATGTTGGTGTGGGTGGTTTGAGGAACTGTGTATTAGTGCTGGTGGGTTTTCGATATATGTTGAATTTATGTGTTTGTTTGTCTGTTCGTTTAATTGTGAGGTCTAAGAAGTTGAGGGAGTTTTGTTGTTCTGTTTCGATGGTGTATGTTAGTTTAGGGTGTATGGAATTTAGGTGTTTTAGAAATATGTGTGCTCTGCGTGTGTTGCCTTTGTATTCGCCTCCTTAAAACACCACTAGACAAAGATGAACACTACCAGGAGTTAAACACCATAAAATATATAGCACAGACAAACGGATATAGCACAACAAATGCTACACAGCCGAACAATACGAAATATATAGGCACTTCAAACTACACCCTACACACATACTCAACACACAATTACATTACAACTCACACGCACTTTTTGACATCATAACTCCTAATACACACAAAATACAACCACACCACCAAAATATCCCACCCCCACCCTAACCTACGTAAACCTTGAGATCAGTTACGGTCTGAGTTGACAAAGGGACACACCTCCCGAAACGGCCGTCCTCAACAAGCAAAGTAAGTGCTACCATATGCAAGTTTAAAACATTCAAAAGTGTAAGTGATTACTAGTAGCACACGCGAAGATGGAATCAACAAATGAAAAAAAATATATTAAAGTTGCTTGTTGTAATAAAAAAAAATACACTTCAACATAAATTAACTTGTAAACCCTTACTATTTATTAGGAATATACTTGAATTTTGTGGTACATTACGTTCGTTGAATCTTATTAATCACTTAAGACAATAGTTTATGACTATCCAAACTTAAATTTAGTAAATTTGTTAAAATTTACTGAGACAGAACGTTTTCGATCTCTATATGCCGATCTTCATCAGTGTCTTCTGCTTGGAGATGTCGGGTCAAGCGGTGACGGTTTTAAAGGTAGGTTTTCGATAGTATCAAAGAGTGTGTGTGATTTGTATTGTGTTTGTTTGTTTAATATGTTTGTACTTTGTGTTTTTGTGTGTCTGTAAATTTCATATTGTTCTAGTGTGTTGAGATGTGGTCCTTTATTGTTGATGTGTAGGATTTCTAGGTTGTGGTAAATGTCTGTGTATTTGTGTCTTGTTTTTTTTTTATGATTGTAAAATGTTGAGTTGGTGTTCTGTTTGTGTTCTTCGACTCTTTTCTAAAGCTGCGACCTGTTTGTCCAATGTAGAATTTATTACATTCGTCGCAGTTCAGTTTGTATACGCCTGGTGCTTGTAGTTTATCTTTGTTGTTGGTGTTGTGTTGTATTTTGTATTGTAACTTGTTATTAGTTTTAAATGCTATTTTGTAACCTATTTTTTGAAATTTGCGGGCTATTTTGTTTGTTGTTTTGTATAAATGATTAAAAAGGAATATACTGTCCTTGAATTTAATAATAAATACACAAAAACCTCTTAACCACAAACTTTCTTTATTTTATCCTTATGTACATTTCAGTTACCAAGTAACCATCCTCAGAGGGATAACATACAAAGACTCTTTGAGAGTCTTGGTAACTGAAAAGTACATAAGGGTAAAATAAAGAAAATTTGTGGTTAAGAGGTTTTTGTGTATTTATTATTGTAAACCCTTGTCTATAACAACCGTTACCTTTAGCCTAAATGAAGATGGCTTTTTTGAGAAATGTGTTGTATTTATTATGACCTTGTAAATGTGTTACTTTTAAATGTGTTACTCTGACCTTGTAACTGACTTTTTGGTTGTTTCAGGATAATGTGAGTGGTGTAAGATATCTGTATTAAGTGATTTTGAGAGTTTTTTGGGGTTTTGGTGGAGTTTAAAAAGTGTGTGGATTTGAATTGAGTAGTTGAGTATGTGTATTGGGTGTAATTAGAATGCTTACATGTTTCATACTGTTCAAGCACAAACAAATAAATAAAGTCAGTATATATCATAAATCTACCAACACTAATATCCCCATACGTAATTCTTCTAACCACCTTTACCATCTCAAATATGCCGCCTGTAACACCGAGATAGTTTAAAGTTTCATCAACTAATAAAAACATTAAGTTGCTTGCTGTAATCATCTTGAATTCACTGATTACACTTTAAGTAACTATTGCGTAATTAAGTGAACATTTGTACAATCTAAGTGAATACACTTTTAAAATCGTAAAATGAAACGATTGTTTCAAAAGCATCAGCAAGTAGGTACAAAAGTATTAATTAGTTACACTTAGTTACGCAATAATTAATTATAGTATTAAAAACAATTTTAGAAAAACAAGAACATCACCAAGAATTAAACAACATTAAACATATTGTACAAGGCAATGGGTAAAACATGTCAATAATCGATTAATTATATTAAAGTTGCTTGATGTAATCATCTAGAATTCACTGATTAAACTATATATAAAAAGTACTTGACTATGTGAATACATAATGGCTTACTTGCCTCTACGTAGAGGCTTTGCTTTGTAAAAGGAACGAATGTTTTGAAACGCGTCAACAAGTAAGCCATTACGTATTCACTTAGTTAAGTAATTTTTAAATATAATTGTAATACTACTTGAAAAAAACTCACCCAATCCTAAAAAAACACATTTGGCAAAACTACAACCTATATAATAGGATTGTACAGGTCATTCAAAACACAAATATACTACAAAATACCATTTAATAAATACAACTACAAAATAGTCCACTCCTAACCCAACAACCACGAAACAATTCAACTCTAATGTAACAAACAGTGAAACGTAGAACTTCACTGCTGTACATAATCTAATATGCAGTTTATTTTAACATAAGCAAAACTAGTAGATCATTTTACGTATATTACAAACACATAAAAGCATCCACAAATTATAACTCTCAATCAGTCTTTGCTGGACACCTCATATTAACAAACCACCACTACACAAACATCATTCCTAAAAATTCTCCACAAATTAAATAAAAATAGTATTACTCACACAAATAATTCCCCAAACATTATAAACTACACCCAGGACTCAATTAAATTATAATTCACACACAATTTTTGATATTATTTTCCAAAAATCCCCTAAAATAGCTATCCTATGTTGCCCTTGACCCTATCTTAAAACAACAAAAAAGACAGTTATATTTGGAGTTGATAATGGGACATATTTGAATTTATGTACAATTCTGAAGATATCTTCTTTTAGGACCCAAAATAAATACAAAATTCACCAAGACAGTATTATTCCTTCTGTTAGTTAACTGCAGAAAAAATAAATTCCGGTACCGGGAATCGAACCCGAGCCTCCTGGGTGAGAGCCAGGTATCCTAGCCACTAGACCATACCGGACGGACAACTTCAACACACCACAAAGTATATTTTAAATGTATTGACTACGTTTACTAAACCAGCTGACGGAATTGTCCACTGCCTAACATAATATAGAATAACGCCAATTCTGTTAAGTAATAAGAAATTATTAAATATAAGTGTTATGAAAACATTTTGTGTTTTTAAAAAGAATATTGATTGTTTATAATTAATACATGTATTATGGCGAAAATCCTACTATAATAGGTTTGTCACAATGTAAACTTAATACTAAAACACTCACACACACCCATATATATATATATATATATATATATATATATATATATAATTAATAAATTATCACCATATTTATTATATATATATATATATATATATATATATATATATATATATATATATATAATTAATAAATTATCACCATATTTAATATATTATATATATATATATATATATATATATATATATATATATATACAAAATTATACATTTATATATGTATCACTATACTATATATATTGTACTATAATATAACGTGGTATAATTAACACAGACATATTCGATTTAATTATAATTTCTCTGATACAAGTTTACATTTTATAAAACAGAATTTTTAATTTTTACGTTAATTTTCGTTTATACTACATAACGCTATTAATTGTTACCAACAAGATTATATTTTTTAACCATTATATTGAAGTTAAGTTATGTTATATTTTGGGCAATATATATAAATATTTATAAAAGGTACAATTATTTCCTATATAACTTCATTTCTCCTTGGCATTGTTCCGCCAAACCTTATTCGTTAAAGTTTCTTTTAATTCTATGGTGTTTGTTGAGAAGGCAAAATGGCGATTTTTCTATTATGTTTAAAATGTAGTTAACTTCAGCGTTTTCGTCAAATATTAAAGACTAAGGTGAGAGGTTTACAGATAATTGTAATTCTGAAGTAGTATATCTGCAATCATAAATTTTGTTTAATTTAAGAACTAATTTTCTCTAACCTGAGTCAGTTCTCAAACTTTGGAAATTTTATTTTTCATTACTTGGCTCATACATAGACCTAATGTATAAACTTTTTGGCAGTTTGACTTCTGAACAAAATACTGAAGACTTTGTTAGCCCGACTTCTGAATTAAGTTTCAGATAAAATATTTACAATGTTTTATACAAAGTAAATATTGTAACTTGAGAAATGTATTTCATTGTGAACTTCAACTTTTTATTTTAAAACTGATTTTTTTTGTCCCTTATGTTATAAACTTTATTTAAACTAGAAATTTGTACACATTTTTCATCAAACAAGTTTCACTGTTGTCCAGTGCTTTAAGATATAAATTAAACTAGTTGCTCTCTGTGATGTGTCAATGCAGAATAATATAACTATCAAGTAACTAGTCCAGTTTCTATCAATTAATACATTTAAAACTTAGCTCCATTTATTGCAAGACAGACTTCTACTATAAGAACAGTAGGTTTATTTTAAAATATTTTTTCTATTCATTTAGCAAGGGTAATTATTAGTTATCCAGGTGTCACTGATATTGTTAGAGAAAATTTACCTAGTATTTTAGGAAGTTCTCAGAAACATAGGAAAAATTAAACCTGGTGCTGATGCCTCAAAAATTAAAAAAATGGCAAAATAACCATGAAAACTTTATAAACACAAAGTGTCTGTAAAACAGAGAACATTAATAAGTTTTTATGTTGTAATACTTGGTTTCTTTGTTATACAATATAGCTATAAAATATCTATTTAGGTTAGGTAAATATTTTATAGTAGGATAACCAACAAAAAATAAACAAAATATTTCCTAATGTAAGAGGAGAGATTAAAAAAATGGATCCCTATTTTTACATTTCGAATCTCTACCACCAAGTCTGTCATATGTATAAACTCGTTTAGTTTATTCCCAAGTTGTATTTTTGGCAAACAAGATCATTGTATAAGTTATGAAACAAATCATTCTACACCAAACAATAAAAATAAACTAACGGATCTTTCTATAAACGACAATTAGTGAACCTTTAACTTTTAACAGTAGACTAATGAATGACTTCCCAGATTTATAATTTAAGTAAATTAATGTAAAACTTTGAAAGAGAAAATTTTTGACACCACTAAGGTTGATAGGTGGCCAGATGTGGGCTTCACATATTTGTTTTGTTTTTACAAATATAACTAAAAAATACCCTCTAAACAAGAAATAAATGATTGTATGTGTCATAAATTTATGTTTAGATATTTATGGAAAGAAGTAGCGCTTGAATTTTGAAGAAACTGGACCGTAAGTATACTAAGACAATCAAAATTGTAGAAACTTGAAATTTCTTAGTAAAACAGCACTATTTTATTATTTCTCTGTAGCTGCTATATACTATTATTTACAGCTATGTAGATATTATTACGACATTGCTATAAAGTATCTGGTTATAATTTGGTTATAAAAATTAGAAGTTCACTAACTTTAACATTATTGACATACATTAAATATATTTAAATACATCTTTTACTCATACACAAGTGATATAGCTGTAGAGATAAGTTATAAAATTATTTGTGAGTAATTTTCTAAGAAAATTTCTTAAATTAACCTTTAGGCACCAATAGCTTGAACGTGTTATTTAATTTAAAACAAACTTAATTGTATGTATTTGCAAGAATAAATAATTATGCAGTTTCGAATAAGAAAGGTTTCCATTTTTAATGTTTGTAACTAGAGAAAGTTTTTTTTGTTTCAGGGTGAAAGTGCCAAAATACAAACTGATATTGGCCATGTTTTGTTAAAGGACATCACTACTCGAGTGTTGACAAACTTATGTTGTGTTTATCCCGTGATTGGCAACTAATGTAATGTAAGTAGACAATTACCTTTTAGCAAAATATTTTAGTTTAATATTATGAAAGTGTAATTATAAAAAGAATCAACTGACAAGTAGATAAACTAAGTAAGTTTCTTGTTTTAATCTTTAATCCTGTATCTTTTTGTAGAAATTTTAATGCTATTCTGTAGATATGTTTTCAGCAGTATATTGAATGGTGGGAATGAGTGTTGTCTTTGATTGGTATGTAGTATTAGTTTATTGTTTATCTAGCACGTTTGATTGTTTTTCTTTCTACAAATGTTATTTTAAAATACATCCTAGACAAGAAAAGAATTATTTCAAAAGCCTGAAACCATATATAAATATGACTATTTTAATATTTGAACCTAACCTAAGTTGCTTCTTGTAATCATCTTGAATTCACTGATTAAACTATAATTAAATGATGTTTAACTAAGTGAATACTTGCCGGACACGTTTCGAAACAGTTGTTCCATTTATGAAGCAAAGCTTCTATGTGAGAGGCTTTGCTTCATAAAAGGAATGATTGTTTCGAAATGCATCAGCAAGTAAGCCCTTACGTATTCACTTATTTAAGTATCATTTAATTATAGTCTAACCTAAGTGCTCTAAAACACTTTCAACTCTATAGGAAGAATGTTTACATAACAAATTCTTAACAACATAATAATATATTACACTTTTGCTATTACTTGCGTCCAGACTTTTTTTTAACTAAAAGGTGTTAAATTTGTTAACCTACACTTGGAAGAAACGTTTTCGTCTTACGACTTCTTTAGCCTCGTGTTTTTGCTGCTAGGAATGCTGCAGTTGCGCTTCGTCGGTACCATTATTTTGAGAGTCAGAAGTGATGTGATCGAAAAGTATGTGTGATCTGTGCCGTGTTTGTTCATTTAAGATGTCATTTTTATGTGTGTTGCTATGTCTATATATTTCATACTGTTCTAGTGTGTTTAATTTATGGCCTTTGTTGCATGTGTGGAGGATGCTCATGTGTTTTCCATACATTTGCATGAGTGTTTAGTGTCCATAGGATTTGCAAAGGTGGATTCAATAGTAGTGTGCAGTGCGCTTTTGTGTTCTTTATATCTTTTGGCAAAAGATCTGCCCGAGACAAAGATCTGCCCAGGATCTTTTGACAAAAGTAATGAGACTGGCTGATTAGCTGTGAATGGTCGTACAGCTCCTCAAACCACCCACACCACTAGCCACTTACAACACCATGATATATCGCCTGCATAAAACACCGTTAGACAAAGAAGAACACTACCAGGAGTTAAATACCATAAAACATATAGCACAAACTAATGGATACAACACGACAATGATTGACAAGTTATACAACTGCCTAAAAAATAAACCTAATAACCCAAATACAAACACACAACAGGACAATCATATAAAATACTTATCAATACCATACAGATCATCCAAAACCCACAATCTAACCAACACACTACGAAAATACAACTATAAAATAGCTTACTCCACACACAACACTCTCAATAAACAATTAAAACCCAAGAAAAAAATCGACGACAATTACAACGCCACTAGAATTTACAAACTAACTTGCAGTTCGTGCCCCAGTTTTTACATAGACCAGACAGGGAGGTCATTTTACATACGTTACCAAGAACATATAAAAGCACTAACAAACAATAACTACCAATCAAACTTCGCCGATCACCTCAACTCCATAAAACATGACTACATAGACATAACATCTAACCTACAAATTCTTCTTAAACAACACAGAAATAACCAACGCTACACAACCGAACAATACG
Source organism: Prosapia bicincta (assembly GCA_036971475.1). NCBI lineage: Eukaryota > Metazoa > Arthropoda > Insecta > Hemiptera > Cercopidae > Prosapia > Prosapia bicincta. Next base: position 112,932 of record JBAIZL010000117.1, on the reverse strand, counting down.
AAATATATATACATTTCAAACTACACCCCACACACATACTCATTACACAATTACATTACAACTCACAAACACTTTTTGACATCATAACTCCTAATACTCACAAAATACACCTACACCACCATAATATTCCACCCCACCCTAATACCCTAACCTACGTAAACCTTGAGATCAGATACGGTCTGAGTTGACAATGGGACACATCTCTCGAAACGGTTGTACTCAACAAATATAAGTAAGGGCTACTATAGGCAAGTTTGTAAATATTTACTAGTGTTTAGTGAAAACTAGTAGCTCACGTGAAAATTTAATCAACAAATATGAAGTAACTACGTTACATATGAAGTTACGTTACATATATTTAATTTAACTAAATACTCATACACTAGTGGTTTAGATGTAGTGATCAGTGATTCAATTAGTTAAGAGTAGTTTTCTATGGAAATTCATCTAACCTTTAGGTATCAATATCTTTTGTTATTAACTTTAAAACGAACCTAATTACATAGTTTTGTATGTATTGCTTGTGTAAATAATTGTCATTTTGGAGTAAGATAGTATTGCAGTTTTTGTATGGTTGTAACAAAGAAAATAATTTTTTGTTTCAGGATCAAAGTGCCATAAAACAAACCGATATTGGCCATGTGTGTTAAAAGACTCGTCACTACTGGAGTTTTGACATTCTTGTGTTCATCCTGTGGCTGCCAACTAATATAATGTGAGTGGACAGTTAACCCTTTAGCAAAATATTTTAGTTTAATATTAGGAAAGTGGTAGAAACGTAATTATAAAAATAAACAACTGACAAGTAGACAAAGTGAGTAACACTTTCTTGAAAAAAAAATTTAAGTCTAAAGGAAAGCAAAACATTATTGTTACTATTGTGACCCTTACCATTCAGAAGAATATCTAAGAGACTTTAAAGACGTATTTGTTTAAACTGATTTTACAGCTGTATAGCTATATTATAATATATGTATAAAGTATCTGGTTATGAATAATTTGGTTATACAAATTAAAAGTTCACTAGCTTTAACATTGCCGCCGCGCATGAAATATATTTAACTAAACTTTTTACTCAATCGCAGGTGATATAACTATAGAGAACAGTTATTGAATTAGTTGTGAGTAATTTTTTAAGTAAGTTTCTTTAACCTTTAGACACCAACCGCCTGAATGTGTTATTTAGTTCAAAATTAACTTAGTTGTATGTTTTGCAAGAGTCAATAATAGTGTACTTTTCGAATAAGAAAATTTTCCATTTTTTGTATATTTGTAACTAGAAATTTTGTTTACAAACTAACTTGCAGTTCGTGCCCCAGTTTTTACATAGGCCAGACAGAGAGGTCCTACACCTAAGTTTTTTCAAGCCTGTATCTTTTTATAGATATTTTAATGCAATTTGTCAATGTATTTACAACGATATATTGAATGGTGGGGATGAGTGTTGTCTTTGATTGGTATCTAGTATTAGATCACTACTTGTCCAGCACCTTTTTTTTCTTTCTATTTATGTTTTTTGAAAATACTTCCTAACAAGAAGAAAATTTTTTTAAATTCAGAAACCAAATATAAATATGACTAATTTTGAAAAAATTCGAACCTAACCTAAGTGCTCGACTGTGTATGAAGAATGTTTACAAAACAAAATTTTAACGATATAATTATTCTCATCGTACAACTTTATAATCACTCCGGAATGCAATATTTTGATAATATAACTTTACAAACACAGTTTTTTATGAATTAAGTGTTAAAGAATCACCATACTATTTATTTCCACTAAAACACTTATAAATATTTTACAAACTTGCCTATAGTAGCACTTACTTATATTTGTTGAAGACGGCCGTTTCGGGAGAATTGTCCCATTGTCAACTCAGACCATATCTGATCTCAAGGTTTTTGTTGGTTAGGTTGGGAGTGGGATATTATGGTGGGAGGGTGGGGTGTACTTGGTGAGTATTAGTTATGATGTCAAAAAGTGTGTGAGTTATAATGTAATTGGGTGTTGAGTATGTGTGTGGGGTGTAGACTGAAATGTTTGTTTATTTCGTATTGTTCGGTTTTGTAACTAAGTGTAGAGGCTTTGCTTCGTAAAATGAACTATTATTTCGAAACGCGTAAGCAAGCCTTATTCACTTAGTTAAGTATCATTTAATTATAGTTTAATCAGTGAATTCAAGATGATTACAACAAACAACTTTAAAACATTATTGAATTTTCTACTTAGTTAATTTCAGATTTTATAATTTTCATAATATTGTTAATATAAAAGTAATATAAAAAACATATACTTCTAAATATTATACTATTGTATTCTTAAATTTTCTTGGAGGAGAGTATATATATGGATATGTTTATTTTACATATAAATTAAATAAATTATTTAGGATTTAAATAACTACTACAAGAATTCAAAAATCACTGTCAAAATAGGTAATTAATTTTAAAAAAATATTGTAAGGATTTTCATTTGTATGTTACTGCACATAAGTTGTATTTTTATTAATACAAGCTATACTTTGGTTCTAGAGAAGGTCTTCACCATCTATGTCAAGACACCTTTAAACTATCAACCAACTGTCATCACAACCATCATTCTTGCAGCCGACGTCTTTGTAAACAATTAAGGTAAATTTATATTTGAATATTTAAAATAATCGTTATGAATTGCATTTACGTTTGAGTACTTTCTTTTCTTTCTAAGCCTAGTAACAACATGTATAGCATGCAGTGGCCAGGGCAATGTTTGGGGGCACATCTCAGAGGGTCTGGGAAGGCCTCTCTGGGAAATTTTAGACATTTTTGACTTTAGAAATCATATTTTATGGTATTTTAGCCGTTAAAATTACACAATTTTCAAGAAGCTGTTTTGCTAAAAACCTAGCAGTGTTTTATAGTGTAATATTGTTCTCCTAAAATCAATTAATTTGGAAAGGGAACCAAATATCTTGATAGTACCTGTTATATTTCCCTGATAGCATGTCAGAATTGATGGGGAATTGTAAAATGAATATTTTAATTTTGCCTTGTTACACACAAAATATAAAGTGTGTTACACCTTAAAACTTACTAGTTTTAGACTTTAGAATCATGAATTTTAATGAATTAGGGTTTCAAAGCTATTATGATTGAGGTTTTTCAAAATCTAAACACCTAGACAAATATAAAGGGTTTTCAAAATGTAGAAAGCTAAACAAGTGAAGATAATGTTTTGTTTGTTTGAGTGGGAAAAGTTATTGCATGTACTTGAGTGTTATTGCATAATTGAAGAGTACAGGAAGAAGATATTAAGCACTGAAATACTTAATTTGGTTCTTAATGGTATTTAGTTGCATTGCATGTATTTTGTAAACAATTGTTGCAAAGGTAATTATCAGAAAGCGTTGTCATATTTTTGAAGTCTGTACTGTCGTTTTGCAAAATTTGAGCTAATATTGGTTGATCTTGAGCCTACCAAACCTTGTTTCCTAGTAAGTGTTCTGACTACTAAATTACAACTTTTGATTTTACTAAAAAATTAACAACTACTTTGATCTTAAAGTTGCTTGTTGTAATCGTCTTGAATTAACTGATTAAGCTATAACTAAATAATACTTAACTAAGTGAATACTTAAGGGATTACTTGATAATGCGTTTTGAAACAATCGTTCCTTTTACGAAGCAAAGCATCTACTCTTTCGTAAGGCTTTGAGGCTTTGTAAAAGGTACGATTGTTTTGAAATTCGTCAGCAAGTAAGTCCTCAAGTATTCACTTAGTTAAGTATTATTTAATTATAACTTTGATCTCGGTCCTACAACTCCTTTGTTTCCTATTAAGCTTCCTGATTGTACCCCATCATTCTATTACCACAAGTGTTGTGTTGTAAACTTTAATCCACTATCAATTCCAAATCACATTCCTGATTGTACCCCATCATTCTATTACCACAAGTGTTGTGTTGTAAACTTTAATCCACTATCGATTCCAAATCACATTCCTGATTGTACCCCATCATTCTATTACCACAAGTGTTGTGTTGTAAACTTTAATCCACTATCGATTCCAAATCACATTACTGATTGTATTTTATTATTGATTTCTGTTTATTAACTTCGTTCTGTACTGAGAGATAAATTTGTTTTTCAGATTTGCTTCAATTCAGGATTGTTTTCATGTTTGCTGCTTCAGATCCTTCATTTATCAACATTGTGTTTATGTCTAAATTTATCCTTTGTATAAAAAATGCTCTAAGAGATCTTAGTAAGTTTTTTTGGTGCCTCTAAAATAACAGTTGTAAGACAAGAAAAGAATGGCCTCTTGTACTGCTCCACAACTCTGTCAATATATTTTCTATACTCAGTTTTGTTATATGTCACAGATTTACCCATCTTTTTATTTAGGTATTCCATACTAAAAGGCTAATTTGTCTTCCAGAAGTTTCTATAATTTGACTTTACACCTAGCTTGAAATATGTATGATCTACTATCAAAACTATCTTGGAATCGTTAAATTTTTCAATAAATTTGGTAGCCACAAGTGTTAAAAAAATTAGGTCAAATCACCTTTGTTTTATTTTAAAAATTGGCTTATCACCATAGTTGTCCATGTCCAGTCATGTAGAATTTGAATTCTGTAAGCAATTTTGGTCTATGATTATAACCCCTATTGACATTAGGATCGTTGAAAAAATCAGAGAATAAGGATTATAGTAGCGCCATAGTTTTTGCAGCATCTGTTGTATTTAAACCTGACTTCAGGAAAAATACTCAATCAGAGCTAATAGTGTTAGACACTGATATTTTATAGGGGTGATAAGTTTAGGGGTGATGACATCATGTATTTCTGGTTTATACGTACCTCAGGACTTTATACAGTATAAGATAATCTGCTGTGATTTATCCAATTCAACAGATATGAGATGGTAGATCCATGGTTATGACAAATGTAAGATTTAAATCTTTCATAGTAAGAGATAGGTTCTGTTAGAGTTTTTATAACCTGCACACAGAAAAATGTTGTAAAATTAAACTCCTTTTCTTATTTTGTAATTATTTTATAACCAAATAAACAAGTTTTGATTATATCCTTTTAGTGTAACAGAATATAAAAATTCCCAATTTCACCGCCATAGTACATTCGGTTAATGACTGAGTCATGTTCAATTAGAATTTCCAAAATTAGTCATCAAAAAGTGAATATTTTAGCCCTGCTAACCTTTTTGGGTTTAAAGCAACAAGATTTGAAATCTACTTCAGATTGGTCCATGTGGCAGCAAACTGGGGATATTGGCTTATAAGTAGGTAAGTTATCTTGAGATTTTTGTATAAAATAAAAAAAACAGGTTCAGATGTAGAAAGGTGCGTTTATTTAACCCTTTTATTAATCATCTTCTAGACTAGGTCTACGTACTCCAGTCTAGTATGTTTCGACCAGATCTACATTTTCCTATCTAGTATGCCTCAGCTAGGTCTACATTCTCCAGTCTAGTGTGTCTCAACTAGGTATATGTTCTCCAGTCTAGTATGCCTCGCCCAGGTCTACATTGACCAATCTAGTATACCTAGACTACTAGAAGAGGAATTCTTTAATATGGAATTTTTTTATATAAAAATTTTGCTGAAGATTGTTTTATATATTAAATTTACCATGAATAAATATTTATTAATCACTTAAACAATAGTTTATGACTATCCGAACTTTGAATTTAGTAAATTTGTTAAAACCTACTGAGACAGAACGTTTTCGATCGTTATGTGCCGATCTTCACAAACGGGTCGCTGGACAAACGGGTCGCAGCTTTAAACAAAGAATCGAAGAACACAAACAGAACACCAACTCAACATTATACAACCACATAAAAGATACAGGACACAAATACACAGACATTTACCATAACCTAGAAATCCTACACATCAACAAAAAAGGGCCACATCTCATCACACTAGAACAATATGAAATTTACAGACACACAAAGTACAAACATATTAAACGAACATACACAATACAAATCACACATACTCCTCGATACTATCGAAAACCTACCTTTAAAACCGTCACTGCTTGACCCAACATCTCCAAGCAGTAGACACTGATGAACATCGGCACATAGCAATCAAAAACGTTCTGTCTCAGTAAGTTTTAACAAATTTACTAAATTCAAAGTTCGGATAGTCATAAACTATTGTGTAAGTGATTAATAAGATTCACCGAACGTAATGGACTATAAAATTCAAGAATAAATATTTGCTGAGATCTGAGTTGTTAAATATCTCTTGCTGTTTTCAGTAATGTATTTTGTACAATTTCAGTTTCAGTAAGAAATATGCAAGCAAACAAGTTTTTTGTTACATTGTTTAAACACAGTATTTTCAGTTTTTTGTGAATATAGATATTTATTGAATTATTTCATTATTTAGCTCCTTACAATAAAGTGCTTTAATTGTTTTAGTATGAGAATAAAATATTCATGGTGTAATGTGTATATATAAATATATATTCTTATCATACTACTTCAATTACAACTTTCCATATATGGATTTGGTTTGGTAAACAGCTGATTGCAAAATTCGTGAACATTAACAGTTTACTATGTGGTACTATACTGTAATGAATTTTAATAGGATTCCAGCTTAGTTGAAGTAGCACGTTTATAACAAAATAAGAAACAAATTTATAACATCAATAGTAGTGATTTTATCAATAAGTTGGTAATGCTTAGATAAAAAAATGCTTTTTGACGAAAAATACAGGGACTATCCAAAGTAAATTATATTTTGACCTTCAACCACTTTGGTTGGGGTTGGAGCGCCATCTTGGTGTCATACTGTTGCAGCAGCCAGTTGCGTTAGCGTGAGAACTATGCTGCTTCTATATTCTTCATAATTAAATTTTAAAATGTGAGGTGCAAATGAAAGTCCTGTGAAGGCTGTTCAATAGTTAGATTATTGGCAATTTTGTGAAGTGTATATGGACCTAATAATGAGTGGAGGTGATGTGAGGCCATGATTTGTTGTGTTTAAAGATGGCCGAACCAAAGTTGAAGAAGACTGCATTGGGTGGCCAGTCTTGTGACCGAAGAACTGTTGTAAAAAATCAACAAAAAAGTTTGTAAAAGAATTGTAATTGTTTGTAAAACAATTTCAGAGTTCTCATTTTCTGGTCACGAAAGGTCTTTGTCATATGTCTTAAGAAGTGTCAGCGATGCACAAATGCGCTGTTTTCAGTGACCTTCTGTGTAGTAGCCTAACTTTTTAATTGCAATATTATAAATCAAGCACTGTGAAATTTGTGAAAAAGAAAATGAGAGGTCTGGTTAAGCGGTGATTTTCACCAACCTTTTTGTTGATCTTTGACGACAGTTCTTCAGTCATAAGACTTGGCCGGTTACTGCAGTCTTTATCATGAACACAGGCGCAGGCATCTTTAAATGCAATACTCACACCACCTTCACCCATTATTCTGTACCCATACTCATCACAATGTTGCCATTAAATTTCAATGGATTTGTAATTTTTTTCTCAACAAAAATCTAATGGGTGAACAGACCTCACATCTCGCAGGACTTTCAGTTGCAGCATAAATTTTTAAAAATTCACTATGAACAAGGTAGAAGTAGTACAGTCCAAGTCAACAGAGCTGGATGCACACTGACTGCTGCAACAGTATGGGTAGGCGGCTCCAGCACTAGTGCAATATAGAGGAAGATATAATAATTAAAGCCAAGGAAGTTTCAACTCATGAAAAAAAATAGTACCAATAGAAAAAGTTATGTTTGAATTTCGATAGTTGTTTTCATATGTAAATTTTTTTTGTAACGTTTTTTTAAAACAGTGTAATGAAAAATATACCTTAACTTGTCCAGAAAGGCATTTGGCGTACTCACATGATGTTCCTCTACTAGAATAAATTTTGTCCTCTCCCTTCATGTTTGTCTGGCAAATATACTCGTACTTTCTGGACTTGTAACATAATATATATATTATTAGAAATCTGACTAGGATTAAATGTTTTTACATGTTTCTGTAAAAACATTTCAATAGAAGAAACATCTGTTTAGGCTTTTTTAATAACAGGTTAAAAATAAGACAGGACAAGTAGTTCAAATTGTGTTTACTTCTACACTATTATTATAATTTTGATCACTTACAGGCAATCCTGTAAATCTATTTAAAGAATAAGTTATTTAAATAATCAAACTAAACTTGTTCAAGCCGCGGATTCGTCAAAAGTTTGTCACATGACTACAGTTTGTTTTTGGATAATAGACATAAATGTTTATCTGGAAGTACATCTTACTTCCAGAATGACCATTTTTGTGTTCCAAAGACACAAGCAGAGGGCAAATTTCCGAGCAATGCAATGCATGAGAATTTCTTGGCATCTTCAAAAATCATGGATTGTTTGACAGTCTTTGTAATGAGTTTTGTTGAATTTGTTCAACAATTACTTTTGGTTTACTTGGGGAAGTCTATGATGAATGATGTCCATGTTAAACAGAAGTTCTGCCAGCCTCGAAGCTAGTTTTGATCACACAGAATAGTTTGGTTTTCTGTTTAGGGAATATTCTTCATAAGTTTCAGTAGGAGATTTATTAAATTTGAAACAAAACTAGGTGCATAAACATGTTAACCATTATAAAGTTCAAAACCATGATTGTTCGCCATTACAAAAGAAGTCATAGATTGAATGTAACACTGACTTATCAGATATAAGTACCTGGCCGCGTTGTACCTACTTATACTGGCTTACCAGTACTACTTGCCGGCTTACTTGTCCAAAACCCGATACTAGACAGTAACTTTTTGTTGTGTGACATAATATTTGAAAAATATGTCATGCTTTAATACATAAAGTATTTGTTAAAAATATATAGACATATATGTTTGGAGGTAAAGCTTAACAATATTAAAAATATGAATTTTACACTCTCAATAGATGTTCTAGCAGGAAGTATCTCCCTCATAAATGGGCAACTGGAATTCAAGTCCTGGAGCGTTTGCTGAATTTAAATGTATTATCGCGGTATTGAAAGGCTTTGAATCTTGGATATAAATGGCAAAATTCTGGCTGGAATTAGTATGTCATTTTGTAAATAGCCAACTGACAGTGCTTCGATATACACTTTTATAGTATATTTATTATAATGTAAGATTATACAATTTTAGATAAAAAATATAACAGGTAATATTTCATAATAAAAAAAAAGCTCTTTGCAATAAACAAATCGAAATTATACAGTGATAAATTATATATTTGGCAAAATTTAAAGTGTATCAAGGTAATTGTACTGTTTGGTAAATATAAGACAGGCTAAGCATTAATATAATTTTAAGTGAATATATAACTCTTAGTGAATATATAATTCTAGAGGAAAAAGGAATGATGTGTTAAATAAACAACAGTGGCAGCTCGTAGGCATGTTTGCGCAACACCCAAACCAGAAATCAATAGCAAAGAGAAAATTAATTTATTTATTATGTAAGATTTATGTACGTTGCTTGATGTAATCATCTTGAATTCACTGATTAAACTATTTTTAAAAATACTCAACTAAGTGAATATGTAATTGCTTACGCGTTTCAAAACATTCGTTCCTTTTATGAACCCTCTGCGAGTAGAGGGTTAGCTTTGTAAATGGAACGAATGTTTTGAAACGGGTCAGCAAGTAAGCAATTACGTATTCACTTAGTTAAGTATTTTTAAAATTAGTTTAATATAACATGATCTGTCATTATAAATAAATAATAAAAAATGTTAGAACCACAGCAACCGTGTTACTAGTCTCGTTCAGCCTGGTTGCAGGAAAACCTGGAACACCAGTGATGTCCCTCCTAATGGAAAAAAAGCATTGGAAAGTCCATATAGACTACAACAGCCAAGCAGCGCCGTAAGGCTCCTTAGGTTGCAAATGGCCTGCAGCTCTGGTAGTGTTAGGTTAAGATCGGGATTGTCCTGAATAGACACAATCCCGCTTCACTCCGAGTATGTTGATATTCACAGTTAAAAATGAATTGAGATGGATTTGTTAATAAATAAACTCATGACTTGAAATCCGGAGTTCTAAATAAGTAAAAATAAAATAAAATATTCCAATATATTTCCTTCAATAGAATAAATTGCAAATTATTAAGCAGTATCAGAGTACTAATTGGACTTTTAACTCATTTATCATCATACTTCTCCAGAACATATAAAAAAAGTCATAGGTAGGAAAGTTGTACTACTTGTACACACCTCCAAACTAGTTTATTTACAAAACATGGTATTAAAGAAAAATTATTTAATTTATTATTACTCATTAAAGCACTACATGTTATGTTTCATTTGTAACTTTTGTCTTCTGAAAATATTACTTACTAGCCAACGCCCACCTTTGGCAGTTGAGCTATTTGGCGATGCGCTTACCAGTAGAGATGGTCCTCCTTGAAGATGGGACTGTTGTAATCCTGGGTCCGGTCCAGGGTTATGCAATCATTTTGGTGTTTGGCATTCATAAGCTCACATGTGTCGGTAGCACATGGATGCAGTGGAGTTGCGCAGCAAGGTAATCATGACCTGTCTTCAATCAATCTGAAAGCTACAGCGCTAACAGATGGGGTAGCAATTTTGACTATATGACTGGCTGAAACAGTTAACTACATAAAACTTTATTTATTTGAATTCAATTTTGAAGTAGAAGATTGTACCAAATTATTGTATCATTTGTCTGGAAAACGTATGTAGAATTGACCATTTTTATTTGTTCTTCCCGCCATGTCCCTGTTTAGATTACCTTAAATGTTACATTGAGAGATGTAATTAATTAATGCAAAAATAAAAATATTACTCTCAGAACTCATTTTTAATGATTTGTATAAAAAAATCTTAACTGAACATTACTTCCGTTTTTTAAAAAAAACCTCTGTGCATCAATGTGCACAATCCCCTCTCCCTTGAATTTAATGCATTTTAACAAGAACATCTTGTTCCAGAAGCTCATGGCTAGTGGGGAGATAATTTTAGTTGCACTGCTACAATTAACCATCTGCTGTGCATTTTACCTTGAACGTTTTCATACATGTTTCTAAGTTTGTAGAAATCTGATATCTTTACCATTTCGTATACATACATACATACATACACACATATATATATATATATATATATATATATATATATATATATATATATATGTGTGTGTGTGTGTGTGTGTGTGTGTGTGTGTGTGTGTGTGTGTGTGTATGTGTGTGTACATCTAAGTTTGGGGCCATTGTCAGAGATAAGAAATACTATACTTTATGTACTGTGAACAGAAAGACGAACTCGATATAAAGGTTCAAAACTCAGAAAATACATAAAGTTTAAAATCAAAGACACTGATATTCTTTTGATGTATCCAAATCAAAAGGTGGGTTTTGTTCTAATTTTTACTGTGTATTTTTTTCAAGTTGTAATATCAGATTACTCTTCAATAGGATAAATTACTACCAATGTACCAAAATCACACAAAGACCTTAGCTTTAAAATCCTGAAAACTATAAATTCCTTCAAAAATATTATAAAATGATGTTGAAAAAAGTTTTACATTCATACAAAAGTATGTTTTAATTGTAAATAACTCCATTACAAACACCAGGAAAATATATTTTAATTTTTGAATTTGGGAAATATTTTTCAAAGGGGTCTGTATTTATCAGTCTCTGATTTATCAACATTCCTCAGATGAACATTAAAGATTACAGTCTGGTATTATTAAAGTTTGTAGTTTAGGAATGTAACTACTAACGAAATGGCTAATATAGGTAACAAGCCCAATGAAAAATTAGAGGATTTTAAGTTTCATATTTATGGTCAGATACATAGATGAGAATTACTGGTGAAGAAATTGGAACTGGGTGTGAAATTAATTTAATTATTTGGATCTAAGACAGACAAGGCTATGGAATGAATAAAGTACTATAGTAGGTATATTAAAAGTAGCCAATTTAAAATAATATTTTAGTTGATAAAGATTAAAAAAACAAAAGAAATTTAAGCCAAAATCCTGTAACTGCACTCCTGGTTTGAAGTGAATATGAAATATTCAACTAACACACTCTAATTTCAATTACATTGTAGTTCACAACACACATCCTAAAACTCCTTAAAATCGCCTGTTACAGTTATTTTACCCAGGCCTGCCCAGAAAAAATTTAGGCCCCTGGGCAAATATAAGTACAGGCCCCTCCATTATTTCGAACATAGGTCTATACAACCATCTATTATGCATGGCATTATAAATAAGTTATAGTTACAATATAATGGAATACAAATAAAGCCACATTTATTGTGGAGAGAAATAACATAATTATTTTGCAATAGACATAATGCTGTTAAAGTACTGAAATAGTAACCCTAAACTAATTTTGTTTAACAGTTACTTTTCTAGCTTTTTTGTTTACAAAGTCTTCAATAATATCATTAGAATAAAAATTTTGCAAGAGATCAGCTTCCAAGAGTTGTTATTCCAGATCTCAGTTGTTATTAACTCTTTTATGGATCTCACCACACAAGTAATTATTTTCCGCAGTAAAAAACACCAACCCAGCTGGGCCCCCCGGGCCCCTGGTTATTAGCTCCCCTCTGGGCGGGACTGATTCTACCTGCATTTGAACCATTAAAAAAATAACCGAGAGGTCAGTTGATAGTGGGACATATTACCCTAAACAGCCATCTTCTTTTATATCATAAGTAAGTGTTACTATAAGCAAGTAAAACTTTCACAGATGGATCTTCTCACTCCACTTTTACTAACAGTGAAGGTATTACTACACTCTTACTAACAGCGGTACAAGAGTATTACTACACTCTTACTAACAGCGGTACAAGAGTATTACTACACTCTTACTAACAGTGGTACAAGAGTATTACTACACTCTTACTAACAGTGGTACAGGAGTATTACTATACTCTTACTAACAGTGGTACAAGAGTATTACTACACTCTTACTAACAGTGGTACAAGAGTATTACTACACTCTTACTAACAGTGGTACAAGAGTATTACTACACTCTTACTAACAGTGGTACAGGAGTATTACTATACTCTTACTAACAGCGGTACAGGAGTATTACTACACTCTTACTAACAGTGGTACAAGAGTACTACTATACTCTTACTAACAGCGGTACAAGAGTATTACTACACTCTTACTAACAGCGGTACAGGAGTATTACTACACTCTTACTAACAGTGGTACAGGAGTATTACTACACTCTTACTAACAGTGGTACAGGAGTACTACTATACTCTTACTAACAGTGGTACAAGAGTATTACTACACTCTTACTAACAGCGGTACAAGAGTATTACTACACTCTTACTAACAGCGGTACAAGAGTATTACTACACTCTTACTAACAGTGGTACAAGAGTATTACTACACTCTTACTAACAGTGGTACAAGAGTATTACTACACTCTTACTAACAGTGGTACAAGAGTATTACTACACTCTTACTAACAGTGGTACAAGAGTATTACTACACTCTTACTAACAGTGGTACAAGAGTATTACTACACTCTTACTAACAGCGGTACAAGAGTATTACTACACTCTTACTAACAGTGGTACAAGAGTATTACTACACTCTTACTAACAGTGGTACAAGAGTATTACTACACTCTTACTAACAGCGGTACAAGAGTATTACTACACTCTTACTAACAGTGGTACAAGAGTATTACTACACTCTTACTAACAGCGGTACAAGAGTATTACTACACTCTTACTAACAGTGGTACAAGAGTATTACTATACTCTTACTAACAGTGGTACAAGAGTATTACTACACTCTTACTAACAGCGGTACAAGAGTATTACTACACTCTTACTAACAGTGGTACAAGAGTATTACTACACTCTTACTAACAGTGGTACAAGAGTATTACTACACTCTTACTAACAGTGGTACAGGAGTATTACTATACTCTTACTAACAGCGGTACAAGAGTATTACTACACTCTTACTAACAGTGGTACAAGAGTATTACTACACTCTTACTAACAGTGGTACAAGAGTATTACTACACTCTTACTAACAGTGGTACAAGAGTATTACTACACTCTTACTAACAGTGAAGAGTATTACTATACTCTTACTAACAGTGGTACAAGAGTATTACTACACTCTTACTAACAGTGGTACAAGAGTATTACTATACTCTTACTAACAGTGGTACAAGAGTATTACTACACTCTTACTAACAGCGGTACAAGAGTATTACTACACTCTTACTAACAGTGGTACAAGAGTATTACTACACTCTTACTAACAGTGGTACAAGAGTATTACTACACTCTTACTAACAGTGGTACAAGAGTATTACTACACTCTTACTAACAGTGGTACAGGAGTATTACTATACTCTTACTAACAGCGGTACAAGAGTATTACTACACTCTTACTAACAGTGGTACAAGAGTATTACTACACTCTTACTAACAGTGGTACAAGAGTATTACTACACTCTTACTAACAGTGGTACAGGAGTATTACTATACTCTTACTAACAGCGGTACAGGAGTATTACTACACTCTTACTAACAGTGGTACAAGAGTATTACTATACTCTTACTAACAGCGGTACAAGAGTATTACTACACTCTTACTAACAGCGGTACAAGAGTATTACTACACTCTTACTAACAGTGGTACAAGAGTATTACTACACTCTTACTAACAGTGGTACAAGAGTATTACTACACTCTTACTAACAGTGGTACAAGAGTATTACTACACTCTTACTAACAGTGGTACAGGAGTATTACTATACTCTTACTAACAGCGGTACAAGAGTATTACTACACTCTTACTAACAGTGAAGGTATTACTATACTCTTACTAACAGTGGTACAGGAGTATTACTATACTCTTACTAACAGTGGTACAGGAGTATTACTATACTCTTACTAACAGTGGTACAGGAGTATTACTATACTCTTACTAACAGTGGTACAGGAGTATTACTATACTCTTACTAACAGCGGTACAAGAGTATTACTATACTCTTACTAACAGCGGTACAAGAGTATTACTACACTCTTACTAACAGCGGTACAAGAGTATTACTACACTCTTACTAACAGCGGTACAAGAGTATTACTATACTCTTACTAACAGTGGTACAAGAGTATTACTATACTCTTACTAACAGCGGTACAAGAGTATTACTATACTCTTACTAACAGTGGTACAAGAGTATTACTATACTCTTACTAACAGCGGTACAAGAGTATTACTATACTCTTACTAACAGTGGTACAAGAGTATTACTATACTCTTACTAACAGCGGTACAAGAGTATTACTACACTCTTACTAACAGCGGTACAAGAGTATTACTACACTCTTACTAACAGTGGTACAAGAGTACTACTATACTCTTACTAACAGCGGTACAAGAGTATTACTACACTCTTACTAACAGCGGTACAAGAGTATTACTACACTCTTACTAACAGCGGTACAAGAGTATTACTACACTCTTACTAACAGTGGTACAAGAGTATTACTACACTCTTACTAACAGTGGTACAAGAGTATTACTACACTCTTACTAACAGTGGTACAAGAGTATTACTACACTCTTACTAACAGTGGTACAAGAGTATTACTACA
Source organism: Prosapia bicincta (assembly GCA_036971475.1). Classification (NCBI taxonomy): domain Eukaryota; kingdom Metazoa; phylum Arthropoda; class Insecta; order Hemiptera; family Cercopidae; genus Prosapia; species Prosapia bicincta. Next base: position 97,311 of record JBAIZL010000117.1, on the reverse strand, counting down.
CTCTTACTAACAGTGGTACAAGAGTATTACTACACTCTTACTAACAGCGGTACAAGAGTATTACTACACTCTTACTAACAGTGGTACAAGAGTATTACTACACTCTTACTAACAGTGGTACAAGAGTATTACTACACTCTTACTAACAGCGGTACAAGAGTATTACTACACTCTTACTAACAGTGGTACAAGAGTATTACTACACTCTTACTAACAGCGGTACAAGAGTATTACTACACTCTTACTAACAGTGGTACAAGAGTATTACTATACTCTTACTAACAGTGGTACAAGAGTATTACTACACTCTTACTAACAGCGGTACAAGAGTATTACTACACTCTTACTAACAGTGGTACAAGAGTATTACTACACTCTTACTAACAGCGGTACAAGAGTATTACTACACTCTTACTAACAGTGGTACAAGAGTATTACTATACTCTTACTAACAGTGGTACAAGAGTATTACTACACTCTTACTAACAGCGGTACAAGAGTATTACTACACTCTTACTAACAGTGGTACAAGAGTATTACTACACTCTTACTAACAGTGGTACAAGAGTATTACTACACTCTTACTAACAGTGGTACAAGAGTATTACTACACTCTTACTAACAGTGGTACAGGAGTATTACTATACTCTTACTAACAGTGGTACAGGAGTATTACTATACTCTTACTAACAGCGGTACAAGAGTATTACTACACTCTTACTAACAGTGGTACAAGAGTATTACTACACTCTTACTAACAGTGGTACAAGAGTATTACTACACTCTTACTAACAGTGGTACAGGAGTATTACTATACTCTTACTAACAGCGGTACAGGAGTATTACTACACTCTTACTAACAGTGGTACAAGAGTATTACTATACTCTTACTAGCAGCGGTACAAGAGTATTACTACACTCTTACTAACAGCGGTACAAGAGTATTACTACACTCTTACTAACAGTGGTACAAGAGTATTACTACACTCTTACTAACAGTGGTACAAGAGTATTACTACACTCTTACTAACAGTGGTACAAGAGTATTACTACACTCTTACTAACAGTGGTACAGGAGTATTACTATACTCTTACTAACAGCGGTACAAGAGTATTACTACACTCTTACTAACAGTGAAGGTATTACTATACTCTTACTAACAGTGGTACAGGAGTATTACTATACTCTTACTAACAGTGGTACAGGAGTATTACTATACTCTTACTAACAGTGGTACAGGAGTATTACTATACTCTTACTAACAGTGGTACAGGAGTATTACTATACTCTTACTAACAGCGGTACAAGAGTATTACTATACTCTTACTAACAGCGGTACAAGAGTATTACTACACTCTTACTAACAGCGGTACAAGAGTATTACTACACTCTTACTAACAGCGGTACAAGAGTATTACTACACTCTTACTAACAGCGGTACAAGAGTATTACTACACTCTTACTAACAGCGGTACAAGAGTTTTACTACACTCTTACTAACAGCGGTACAAGAGTATTACTACACTCTTACTAACAGCGGTACAAGAGTATTACTATACTCTTACTAACAGTGGTACAAGAGTATTACTATACTCTTACTAACAGCGGTACAAGAGTATTACTATACTCTTACTAACAGTGGTACAAGAGTATTACTATACTCTTACTAACAGCGGTACAAGAGTATTACTATACTCTTACTAACAGTGGTACAAGAGTATTACTATACTCTTACTAACAGCGGTACAAGAGTATTACTACACTCTTACTAACAGCGGTACAAGAGTATTACTATACTCTTACTAACAGTGGTACAAGAGTATTACTATACTCTTACTAACAGCGGTACAAGAGTATTACTATACTCTTACTAACAGTGGTACAATAGTATTACTATACTCTTACTAACAGCGGTACAAGAGTATTACTACACTCTTACTAACAGCGGTACAAGAGTATTACTATACTCTTACTAACAGCGGTACAAGAGTATTACTATACTCTTACTAACAGCGGTACAAGAGTATTACTATACTCTTACTAACAGTGGTACAAGAGTATTACTATACTCTTACTAACAGCGGTACAAGAGTATTACTATACTCTTACTAACAGTGGTACAAGAGTATTACTATACTCTTACTAACAGCGGTACAAGAGTATTACTATACTCTTACTAACAGTGGTACAAGAGTATTACTATACTCTTACTAACAGCGGTACAAGAGTATTACTATACTCTTACTAACAGCAGTACAAGAGTATTACTATACTCTTACTAACAGCGGTACAAGAGTATTACTATACTCTTACTAACAGCGGTACAAGAGTATTACTATACTCTTACTAACAGCGGTACAAGAGTATTACTACACTCTTACTAACAGCGGTACAAGAGTATTACTATACTCTTACTAACAGCGGTACAAGAGTATTACTATACTCTTACTAACAGCGGTACAGGAGTATTACTACACTCTTACTAACAGTGGTACAAGAATATTACTACACTCTTACTAACAGTGGTACAAGAGTATTACTACACTCTTACTAACAGTGATACAAGAGTATTACTACACTCTTACTAACAGTGGTACAAGAGTATTACTACACTCTTACTAACAGTGGTACAAGAGTATTACTACACTCTTACTAATAATGGTACAAGAGTATTACTAAACTCTTACTAACAATGGTACAAGAGTATTACTACACTCTTACTAATAATGGTACAAGGGTATTACTATACTCTTACTAACAGTGGTACAACAGTATTACTGCACTCTTACTAATAATGGTACAAGGGTATTACTACACTCTTACTAACAGTGGTACAAGAGTATTACTGCACTCTTACTAATAATGGTACAAGAGTATTACTACACTCTTACTAACAGTGGTACAACAGTATTACTGCACTCTTACTAATAATGGTACAAGGGTATTACTACACTCTTACTAACAGTGGTACAACAGTATTACTGCACTCTTACTAATAATGGTACAAGGGTATTATTCCACTCTTACTAACAGTGGTACAAGAGTATTACTACACTCTTACTAACAGTGGTACAAGAGTATTACTACACTCTTACTAACAGTGGTACAACAGTATTACTGCTCATTCCTGATGGTCAACGGCAAGAAATTGCAACTGGTGTCAAACTTTACAGGGAAACTGACTGCCACTTCCACAGCAATTGAAACATACTACAATCTAGCCCCTTCACAGCAGCTCAGTGGTATCACCATGTCCAGCAATCGCAGTTCTGCTTTACAAGTCCTCAGCAAAGGCATTTCTAGTCTAACCTTGATATCTCTGGAAAAATACATCTTACAATAGATTCCTGCCCATACGAACCTAGTAATTGAAATTCAGTGAAATTGCTGACTTTGGCTAAAACGCCAGAACCCTAAATCAAAACAAAAATCTATTTTTGCTGGCAGTTGGAAATGCTTTTCCAAAATCAAAACTAATTGCCCTCTCAAGAATCAAAGCCCATAATCAAGTAACTCATCTCAACATTGACAGGAAAATAGCCCACTCTCATCAGACTAAGAACAAAACATCATAAAAACATGAAACTTTCAAAAGATTCGACTAAAAAATATCAAAACTGTGGCAACTGTCTTGACGAATAACTTACACCATATCATGTCTCCAACTGCCCTACAGTTGCTGCAGCCTTCACCACTTGAACTATCCTACAGAGGAAGATTTATACTCTGATATTGCCATAGACATTCTAAAGACAATCCAAGCACACCATAAAAATTGATTTTATAGAGGATACGGCATCAACCACTATAGGCAAATATTTGAATATAATAAATATGTGTTTAAATGTAATAAATCAGGTTGAAGTTTGAAACAAATAATATTGAGTACAATTGTTTTTATAGTTTCTGAATTTTTGTTTATATTTTGTGTTTTCAAATATTAATGACTCCTGATTGCATATAATATTTATTTATTCTATTATATTCCTTTAATTTCATCAGTTTGTCTGTTTTTTGTTTCCTGATGGTTAAAAATATTCTATTGAAATATTAACATTTTAATTCTATCTCTTTTACTTAAAGACAATGGCTTTCTTTCTTTCTTTCTTGGGACGATTTGTTCAGCGATATGTGACGTTTCTTTGTAACTTTCTCTTGGTATTACAGAGTAGTGTTCTAGCTTAAACCTGACTTGGACACCAGACTTCCACACATTTTCAGGGCATGATACCTCTCTCATGTTCTTGATGCTACCACAAATAAGCTATATAGATTTTATACTTTCTTTCCTATTCTATCTGATGGAAACATTCTACCTGCAGAAACCAGAAAAACTTCATTGTTCAGTGGGTTCTTGGGCATGGTAAAATGCATTGAAATTAGATGGCTGATGCGATTACAAAGCAGGCATAGACAGTGAGGCCCAACCTGCCTTGTAAATTCCCTTAATTGATGTAAAAACAGTCATATAAGAGTTGAATTAATAATTGCCAAACATCCACAGGATCCAACCCATAGTCAAAAGCACTGTTTAAAATATTTTAACTAGGAAAACTTGTCTCGGTGTCTTATATACTCAGAAAGAAATAATTACACATATGGTTTTAAAATGTGGAGTTGCAAATCCAGTGAGTAAATACTTAAAAATCTCAACATTACAATCAACATGACAACTAATAGGAACCTAAGGTCTCTGGCTTCATTGTCGTACTATGGACATCGGGGTACCAGAGTTACCAAACAGTGGAGGTCTGCAACAAGAAGTTAGTTAATGTTTTATATCTATTAGATCAGCATACTCTTAACAAGTAATATAAAAAAAAAAATTTAGGTCAACAAACAAAAATTTTATTAAATAATTACATTCAATATAACCTATACATTAAAACAGTTGTTCTACGACATAACCTGTAATATAACATCAGCTGTTTTATGAAAACATATGTAAACACTTATTTTAAGCCAAATGGAACAAAATAACTATATTGCATGTTTTACCCCTTTCATGAAAAGTTTTTCTCCCATATAAAAATAAAAATAATTATTAAATTTAATTAATAACATGTGTTGATTCCATCTTCGCGTGAGCTACTAGTAATCACTTACACTTTTAAAATGTTTTAAACTTGCCTATAGTAGCACTTATTTTGCTTGTTGAGGACGGCCGTTTCGGGAGATGTGTCCCTTTGTCAAATCATCTCGGTCTGAGTTGACAAAGGGACACATCTCCCGAAACGGCCGTCCTCAACAAGCAAAGTAAGTGCTACTATAGGCAAGTTAAAACATTTTTTTAAAAGTGTAAGTAATAAATTAATATTTAAAAAAAACTGTATTAACATCAAGTGTCATCCACTAAAAGTTCAAAAAAACGTATTTGAACTTGAGTAGATGAATAAAAAGTATTTTATTAACGATTGAAAATTTGAACAAGACACATATAAGGAGAGTGTGAAATAATAGAAGGAATTGAAAAATAGGAACCATCTCGTGATGGTAAGAGTTCCAAAAATAATACTGTTTAACAGTGAACACATAATGATTCTCATATATTATGTGGTTAGCTCTAAACTATGATTACAATTAGTGTAAACATTTTTAGTTTTAAAGAACTTAGTCCTTGGAATATCAATTTGTGTTAATCAAGGGGCATTACTACTTTTTATAATGATGCATACTTATCTGACATGAACTCTACAATAACTACAAATGAGTTCTGTAATAATGAATAAAGTACTTCGTTACAAGATGAAACAAGTTATACTTAATTGGTGTGTAAGTAATACGATGTAAATTGACAAAATAATTTTTGGGAAGCTTCATCTCACAAACTTTTGTATAACAAAAGACTTGAGCATATAGTTATATGTCGCACTTGCCTATAGTAACTTTAACTTTTTATTGTTAAATGAGGAGGCCATTTTGAGAGATGAATCCCATTGACAACTCAGACCGTAACTGAGATTTTGGTTGAAAAAAACTATCAAAAGTTACGGTCTGATTTTACAATGAGATACATCTCCCGAAATTTGTGGCATCATTAACAAAAACAAGTAAGTACTAGCAGAGTAAACTCTCAATAATTTGGCAGATATGGGGCTGGGATACTGCCAAATTACTGGATTAATAACACAATGTACATTGAACAATATTTACATGTATTGCCCCAAAATAAAAAAAAAACATGAAAACAGTTCTGTACTGTACTTGAAATGATAAAACGTGAATGAATATACTGGTCTATAATTTAGAATAAAGCGTTACTTTATCTTAAACGGTAAAAACAATAATTTAAATATGTTTCGGTTTACATTCCAACGACATTGTTCACATCAGTATCGGACATTGTACATAACTACTGCAACAATGTACGGCTCGAAATAGTTTGTATATCACGAGCCACACAACTCGTGGCATGAAGGTCACTCAATCACTGACATCGACATCCAGTAAAAAATATACAACTTATGTTTATATATTGATTATTCACTTTAACATTTAATGTTAAAGTGCTTAATTAAGCTTCGCCGAACGTAATGGACTACAAAATTTAAGCTATTGACTATGTTTATATTTTCTGTCCTTGACGAAAACACCGGATTACTGAAGGGGTCAGATTATGGAGAGTTTACTGTATAAGCAAATGTGACATATCAATATATGGTCAAGTGTTTAGCATATAAATAGTAGACCAAGTCGAAGATGGAATCAGTTAATATTATTTTGTATAACATATTTTACTTAAATATTTTTTAAATTTAACACCAGTTTATCTACATTGACAACTCCAAATTGATATTCATTTTTTTTTCAGGTTTTTGAGTCTCAAGCCCAGAGCTTGCAGACAGCAGGTTAGTGATAGTATAAGAATTCGGCCGTTACGAAAATTTAACGTGATATTGGACGCGGGAACTTTAGACAGTAGCAAACATGCCACCTAACCTTATAATGTCCATCATATTTCTGTTGTTTATACATTTCCACTACCTTTGTAATACAAACACTTCCGATGTCAGAGTGGTTTTTATCATAGGCCTTATTGGCCTGTATGTGCTTTTATTTCAGGTACCTTTTTAAATTTTATTTTATTTTTTTTTTAATTTTCAGATCCGGAGAAGCCCACTTTTTAGTTAGTATTAAGTTGTATTTAAGTTTCCACTCTGCATCTAAACTTAATTACACAAAAATGTGATGGAATTCCTTTAAATGTAATGGAATAGAAGCTTAATTTCGCTCAATCTAAACAGTATCTATAGCAAGTTCGGATTCGGTATACCACCCTTCCCACTCAATTTATAACTTCCCCTTCTTCTGTTTCATTACATTTTTCTTTCAAATTCTTTTATACAGCTAATTTTTGAAGTAGTAGATAAAGTGAGGAAATCCTAATTACGAATATTCCATATTGATCCACTGCAACAATTTCTTGAGAAATAAGTGTTAATTTTTCTATTCAACCTTTGTCTAAGAGTGATTTCACTTCAATTAATAGATTTTCTTATAACTCCCAAATTTATAATTCTTGATGTTTCATTGCATACAGTTGCACTAAATTAATAAAGTTGTTTCATTTACTGCTTAGATTCTTACGTAAATTCTATTTAGTTATACAGAACCTTTGTGTAAATGGCGACTCTTTTTCCATTTTGTCGTTTTGCTATTCTAATTGATCAGATAGCCAGTGCAGAATTATGCCAAACTTTCTTTAGAAAGTAAGACCATAGTATTTTAGAGCTTTATTACCCAAACAAATTGCTAACAAAATAGGAGTTTATGAATTAATTTACTTTGTGCACCCTTGTACACTTACAACATACATAATAAGAATATGGTCATAGTACCCACATCATCAAATTCAATATTCTGTCTTAATATGATTATTTCATAGTCAGGGAGTTTAGTCCCCTTTTATTTGATCCCACTAGAGCATGGATTCCCAAACTGGGTTTGGGAAGATATTTGACGGATCCCATTTGAAAAGATAAATGTGAAAAAAATTGAAGAACTTGACTGAAGAGTTCAGAAAATATTTCCCCAACACTTGTGGCAAGAATATTTACAGATTGTCAGCTGACCCATTCAATGTCAACATAGATTCCCCACCAGAAGTACTGCAAAATGAATGTTTGGAAAAAAAAGGATTCTACTGCCAAATATGATTTTGACAAAATGGACAAATCTTCAGTTTGCGCAAAACACTAAAAGTGTATCCCAGAGTGTTGTAGACAGCTCTTTGATTATACTTTCCTTTTTCAAGCACCTACTTGTGCGAAAAAGCATTTTCAGCACTTGTTGCAATAAAAACAAAATATAGGAACAAATTTGATGTTGCTAATGACTTCGATTGTATTCTTACTAAAATACAACATCAAATAGGCATGCTAGTGAATAAAAGCAAGATCACTCATCTCACTAACAGATTTTTCTCTTATCAGTTAAAATTTACCTTTCGAATTAAAACTAGAAATGCTATATCATGTTTCTTGTGATAGTATATATAAATAAATAAATTGTTTTCAATATATATATATATCACAACTGTAACACATTTTACATAGGGAAAACAACCAGATCATTTAAAATAAGATTTGAAGAACATTATAGAGCATTCAAAAATAAAAATTCAAAAGTATCAAATGTTGCAGCACACCTATAAACATGAAATAACAAATTACAAAAATAACCTAACCATACTTGAAATAAATAATAACCCAATAGAACTAAACTCACTAGAAAAATACCACATTTATAAAAACATACACAATAATTAAATGAATCTACAAACAACATATACAGAAGACATACTATTCAAAAACACCATACACGAGACTCAAGAGGAAACGTGTATGACGTCAAGTACCAACACCACGGACTGAACATCCACACCAGAAAAATTGAGAAAAAGTAATCAGTGATTCGACAATGGTCAAGTGACCGAAAGGCGCCTCATCACACAAGGTAAAATCATTGCACTTAATGGTGGATAAAATTACTTACAATAGTAATATATAACTTCATAAAGTCAGTGCAACGGAAAAACAATGGATAACGTAAAATATCACTATACATATATATATATATATATATATATATACAATATTTGTTTTTTTTTTTCATATGCTCATACCATTTATTCATAGTGTAAAGTGGAGGGGGCATGGGAGGCTTTAATTTCAAGAGGAGGGGGCGTGGTACCAAAAAGTTTGGGAGCCCCTGCCCTAGAGTATACGTCTATTTCAGATAATTAGTGATATCGAAATCCTGTTGCTGTTCATGACGAGCTGATTGTTAATTACTTATTACACTTTTGCTATTACTTGCGACCAGACTTTTTGTTAACTAAAGGTTCTTAAATTGTTGTTTAAGTTGACAATTTAACAACCTTTAGTTAACAAAAAGTCTGGTCGCAATCAATAGCAAAAGCGTAATAACTAGTGATAATTTTGCAGTCCATTGAAATCAACTTTTGTCCTACTCCTTGTTCCAGAGGATTGTTATTTTCATTCCTAGACTCACCCAGATTTTACCTCTTTACCTTGGTGTAACATCTTTTTATGATCTTAATAGAAAGTAGGTCTACTCCAGGTAACACAAACACAGGCATACTTCACAGTTGTGTCACAATGCTTTCCTGTTCCCAGACCAGGGGATTTTATGACCTACCTCATTCTCGTCTTTATACACAGTCATATTATCCATCATAATGGATAGTAACACTCCTATCGAGTCTTTAAAATAAAAATAAATGGCTTTATCTGCTTACTTAAATCATACAAATCAATTAATTACGGCATAAAAACGTAAATGTACAAAGTATATGTTTTGATATCATATTACGATTATTACTAGCAAAGTTTCTCTGCAAGGCTAGCTGGCATGTTTTAGAATTATGGTAACTTTTAAACTATTGCTAATTTTTCAAGAACAACACAAAGCAGATAATTTTTTTAAAGTTATAATAAAAAATTTTTAAATGTATTTGTAAACTATTACAAACTATATGAATTTTACTAATAAAAAATAATTTAGTTATATACTGCATATTAAAACAGAAATTATTTTATAAAAAAACAAATTTTGTTAAGGAGGTAGGCTTTCATTTGGCTCTTTTACCATAAAAATTATTCATGAATGGCACAAAATAAGAAGCGAAGATGCTGCAAAAATAAATTCGTAGAGCATGAATTTGACAATTTACTGAAAATCTTAATATAACTCTTAGTTATATTGATGTTTGTGAAATGACAAGACAGATATTCTGAACTCTATTGAGAAAATGTCAGTAACATGTTGAATGCACTTCCTGGATAATAAAACTCTTTTGCTAATTTTTTGTTAAATTAAAATCAATTAAGCTCGGTTTTTACTTTTGAGTTACAATTATAAATTATAATTAAATAATAAATAACTAAGTGAAAACTTATGAGCTTACTTGCTGATGCGTTTCGAAACAATCGTTCCTTTTACGAATCAAACCTCTACTCAGCTTAGCTTCTGAGTATAAGCTTAGCTTAGTAAAAGAAACAATTGTTCCAAAACGCGACAGCAAGTAAGCTCTTAAGAATTCACTTAGTTAAGTATTATTTCATTATAGTTAATCAGTAAATTCAAGATGATTACAACAAGCAACTTTATTTATAAATTGGTTTTTTGTCAATTATAATAAAAACTCTACATTTACCCTGTTCTTGAAAAACTCGAAGTGAATAGTTTTTCTTGTAAGAAATTCTATGAGTAATTGATATTGATTCTCATACTGTGAGTGCTTGAATGCAATAAAGTTTGTTTTGACTGTACGCTTGGATTCTTTCTCGACTTCACCTAAAAATATATCAGTCTTCAAAATGTTTTCCCTTGCTCATGGAATTTGTTCCCATTATTTTTGGGTGTAATTATTTTTTCATATACAGCAGTAATTATTTCATTGTATTTACCAGAGGAAAAATAAATAGCCCAACTCCAGGAACTCTTAACTAACAACTGGTTGCTGACAGACTATTGTGGATTATGGTTGAGCTGTTGGGACAGAGTTTATTGTTTCTCAAACATCGCTGTCCTTATAAATGGCAAGAACCTTTTATAGAAAAAATAAAAAATTGTAATTCAAAGTTGAATTTTTCATTACATTTAGGCCCTAACTTCGAAAGTTGGCAAATGTACAATCTCGAAAAATCAAGGCAAGACTATTAGATTGTAGTTTTGGATGATTAGCTTCGGTTTAGCATTACACTAAGGCCATGTTTTTAAGTATACCACCTCATTACTCATTCCATATCTGACCGAAATGGTCGAGTTTTAGTAGAGACAAGAACATCTGATATTAAAAAAAGAACTCCAGACGTCCTTAATTGTTTATTACCAGGGCTGTTTTGGTTAACATTTAGAAAAAATAAGTTAAATTTAATGAGATCATGTCTCAAACTTTAGATGTCTTTTTAATTCAATAGTTTATGCAGTGTTTAACATAGTAATGTGTAAGTTTTAAATATAAATCTTTTTGATCCTCAAACACTATACAGTCTATTTTTTAATGTTAACATTTTGCCTCTCAGTGAGTGTTCAGGCATTGCTTTTGTTGTTCGCGAAATTGAGCAAAGTAGTTTTAGAATATTATTTACCTAACTTGTACTTTCTCTTTCAGTCCACCTACTCTTAGAGCTCAGAGAAGGGTGGGTATAATCTTCTCTGAGCTGTCATCGCACACACACTAGAATAAGCAGAAGTTACTTCTGTGACGTCTAGCACCACTAACACCTGCACACACTTGACAAATAGCCAAGTGTTACACCTTACTGATTACACTATCTGCACGCGTAATTTTCCTCAACACATTAGAGGTTGCATTTGGAACGTAAAGTTCTGTAGACTTTGGGGGGTGAATTTAGAGCCCGCGTACCCTTGGATTAGGATGTCTTTGTTAGGATGTTTTTGTTGTAGGATGTGTTTGTTTCAGGTTTTTAGTATGGAACGATCAACAGGAAACTTGAATGTTTTCAGTCAGTGCTTTGAGACAAATGATGCACTTTCTACATTTGGGCTCTTTTAGTTTTAAATCTATGTTAGTTTTAGTTTTCTTTTTTAAAATTATAAAACAGGATTCGTTATTAGTTGTGAGATCAAGAAAAGAGAAGATGTTTTGTTTAAGGATTTGGGAAGAGATTTCCTTCAAAATAAATAATGGTGAGTAATGAAATTATTATTTATTATTTATATTTCAGAATGTAGACAGTCATGACAAAATGAGAGTAATAAGATATTGGTATATCACAGATCAAACAGTGGCTACCGTTATCTATTGCTGCTGTCATGGTTTTTGTTTTAGGCATTGTTTTTCATGTCAGAAGTTAATTTTTAATTTTTATTTGTCAGAGTCTTACTCAAATGATTCCGTATTGGAGATCAGAAACTGCAATATCTTAGGTCAAAGGAAGCGTTCAGTTATAAAAGTAAGTAAAAGTCAATAATAATATTAATATATTTTACCGATTCTATTCCATTGTTATTTATATAAAGTGTTTACTACAAAAACTTCTCTGCTCATTCAGAACAAGTAATATAAACAAACAAATATGAAAGTCATTAGGTAAACATAGAAATATTTTATTTTAGTTACTTCCCTTTAAATCAGGGGTTCTCAACCTTTTAGGCTCTGAGCCCCCCTTTACACTTTGGTGTGAGGTCATGCCTCCCTTTACGGATTAAGTTAATTTAGACTTATATATGATAAATTTACTTATATTATGTTTGAGTAAAATGACTTTGAACTTAGGCTAGACATACTCTAGTAAGGGTAAGGAATATAAAATCATATTTGCTCAAATACAAATTTTATTTACACAAATCATCGAAAAAATCACAACAAAATATCAATAAATGTAACCAGAAAAATGTTTGCTACTTTTGTAGTGCTAGTGTGAGGGCTGGCACTGTTTCTCGTTAACTATTTTTTGTATGTTTGGATGAAATTTTTACAAAGAACACCGCAGGTCACTTTCCACATCTAGTCTGGCTTGATATTTAGATTTTATATTAGCCAGGGCTGGAAATCCTGTCTCGCATAGATAAGTTGATGAAAATTGTACAAGCAACTTCACTGCCTCCATTGCTACTTCTGGGTAAACAGGAAGATATAGTAGCCAGAAATCTTCGAGATCCATGTATGGGAAATCCAATTTAGCTTTGGAATCCCATTGCAAGTCAATTGTCTGTTCTTGAATGTGATCAGGAAGTATATCAATGTTGATTTGAAAGGGGTCTCTTGTTAACTTGAATTCCCAGTTTTTCGAGCTTATATCTGGGAAATAGGCTCCGATTTGTTCTTCAGAGACAACAAATGCTCAGATATTAGGTCCTTCATTTCATTTACTAGGTCTTTTGGAAGACTTTGGGTACCATCGAGGAGGTTGTTTAATTTTGGAAAGGAAGAAATGTTCGGCTGCGAAATGTGCAGGTGGCGTTGCCAAAGACCCATCTTCTCAGCTAAACTCTTAATTGAATCATAGTTCTTCAAAGTACTTTTCTGACCTTGTAGCTTTAGGTTCAGAAGATTTGTTGTTTCGAAAAAGTCTGACAAATATACCAGGTAAAAGATAAATTTGTAATCTGTAAATTTCTTGTACAGTTCTTCACTTGAACTCATCAAAAAGATTTCAACTTCTGATTTCAAGTTGAACAATCTTGCAAGCGTATTACCTTTGGACAACCAACGAACTTCGGTGTGAAAGATAAGTGTTTCTTGATCACTGTTCAGTTCTTGACACAACACTCGAAAAAGTCTGGTGTTCAAAGCGCTGGATTTGACGTGATTCACTACTTTAACTGCTAAGTTGAAAGTAGCGTTAGGTGATTCAGGGAGAGTCTGGAAAGCCAAAGCTTGTCTGTGGATGATACAATGGGATCCAATTATTTTAGGGTTTTTTTTCTTAGCCAATTCAATAAATCCTGATCGGCAACCTGTCAAAGCTTGAGCTCCATCAGTACATATTCCAATAACTCTCCCAGGGAAGTTCATTAGCTTCTAAAAATGTTTGAAGAGCAGAAAGTATATCGACTGCTTTAGTTGTTGTTTAAAGATTTTTTGAAAACAGTATTTCTTCAAGGAATTTCTTTTCATCTATATATCTACAGTAAAACAACAACTGCACTTGTTTTGAAATGTCTGTTGTTTCATCGCACTGCAATGCAAAGAATGGGGAGTTTTTTAGCTTTTGCACCAGTTGATTTTTCAAATCAATAGCCATGTCATCAATTCTACGTTTGACTGTATCGTTAGATAAAGAAATTTTGGCAACTTTATTGTAGCTGTCTCCACCGAGCACAGTACTACAAGAAGTAAGCAAACAAGGTTTTATGAGTGACTTACCAATTGTGTGGGGTTTCTTGTCTTTAGCTATCAACAAGGCAATTTTGTAAGCAGCTTCAACGGCCTTTTCAATTTCCATTCGAAAACTTCCACTGGAATCATTCTCTTAAGGCAACTACGCCCCGCCGCGCTATTAATAAACAAAAGCCCTGCTATGCTGAGTCACAGCTAGTTTTTTACGCCTGGACAGACGCTCACTTACATTTTATTGAGTAAAGAAATAGAGCTTTATAGCTCTATTAAGCTATAAAGAAATTTCAATGATTGTGTGTTTTCAATTTTTTAAAAAATTTGTTGACGCCTCCCCTGGAATTATTCCACGTCCCCCCAGGGGGGCGCGCCTCCCAGGTTGAGAACCGCTGCTTTAAATAATTACAATTAATATAAATAAAGTAACATAGCCTATGTGTTAAATCAGCTGTTCTACTACATAACCTATAACATAAAATCAGCTGCTTTATGAAACCATATGTCATCACTTATTTTAAACCAAGAGGGTCGAAATAACTATATTGCATACCTTGCCCCTTTTGTGAAAAGTTTTTCTCCTATATACAACTAAAATGAATTCATTAAATTTAATTAATGAATTAATATTTGGAAAAACTTTATTATCATTCATCCACTAAATGTTTAAAAACATGTATTTGAACTTGAGTGGATGAATAAAAAGTATTTTATTTACGATTGAAAATTCGAACAAGGTAAATGTAAGGAGAGTGTGAGCTATTAGAAAGGATTGAAAAATAAATTATATAAAAATCAAAAATAGAAGTAAATTCAACTTCAAAAAACTTAAACCAACAAAGAAAAATGTTATTTTATTTTATAATTACAATTATTACAAATATGTATATAAAATATTTGTATATACAAATATAAATATATAGTAGGGGCTTGTAGGGGCAAATGCCCCTATTGTTATTGAAATTTTTTTTTAAACTTTTGTATCGTAATATTATTTTTTAATAGAAATTAAATTTTATATAATTCAAGTTTTTCATAACAAAATTTCTTTATAAACTATATTTTTGGGAATGAGCTTTAAATTTGATTTTTTTGACCAACCGTATTATCAATATGTATCTTTAATCTACCTTGAGATTTTACTCGATTTAGTACAACATAAAGTGGACCATGTGTAAAAACCGCTTCGGTCATTGAAGAAATGTTTGACCCTGAGCCTTATTTATAGTTATGGAAAATGCAAGTCTTAAAAGAATTTGGTTGTTTTTCATTTGAAATGGCATGTTAGGATCTGTTGATATTAATTTAATTCTTGATAAAACTATGTTTTTTCCAGAACCAGTGATTATTTCTAATTTAAAACACTTGTCAAACATCTTCATTAACTAAACCTGATCCTAAGTTCATATTTTTAATTAACCTTTAATTCTGCTGAAATATTTGTACGCAGCTGTTTTTCATATAATATTCCTACAGCTGTTTCCCAGCTGTACTGAGTTGAAATATTTGAAAACCATACTCAGCTGATTTCATTGCAATGTATTTTTTATGGAGATTTTGGGTATTTTAAGTTCCTCAAAACCCCATAAATATTGTAAATCTAGAAAAAAACCTATTTCCCCCCGCTCCTTCGTGTCAGAACCTTTAATTTGAGCCATCTTCCAGCTCTGTATGACTTTCCAAGTTTCCACAATCTTTCTCTCAATATTCTGTTTACGGAATTATATATTTACAAATTGTAGAATATATACAAATTTGTAGGTACAATGTCAGAATAATAATATTAAGTGGCATAATAGAAAGTGAATTTCCTTGCAATTGCCCTTTCTATGTATGGTGTTGGACTATTATTTTTATTTGTTACTATTTATACGCTTATTTTCGTCGCTTGCATTGTGTTGTAGTTTGTTTTCGCTTTCCTCTAGCAATGTCCGTTTGTGAAGCAAGGTTCGATGTCGTTAATGTAGATTGTTTATTTTGTTCTTTTCATTAAAACACTTGTAAATACTTAACAATATTTACGACACGGTCGTACTCAACAAATATAAGTAAGTGCTGCTATAGGCAAGTTTGTAATATATTTACAAGTGTTTTAGTGAAAACTAGTAGATCACGTGAAGATTGAATCAACAAATATAAGTAAGTGCTGCTATAGGCAAGTTTGTAATATATTTACAAGTGTTTTAGTGAAAACTAGTAGATCACGTGAAGATTGAATCAACAAATATAAGTAAGTGCTGCTATAGGCAAGTTTGTAATATATTTACAAGTGTTTTAGTGAAAACTAGTAGATCACGTGAAGATTGAATCAACAAATATTATTCTTTCATTAAATTTTAATCCTAGAGCATTATTTATATTGTGTGGTAACTATGGTAACTATGGTAACAATTTAAGGTTATACAATGAAGGTTTTCTTATAGATCTATGAGAAGTTTATTTCTAGCTATGGGAACGTTCTCTCAGGCCAAAAATCGCTAGACTTTGATCATGAAGATACTCAGTTCGAAACCGACCTAGCTCCCCCATTTTTAAAATTTAAAAAAACTATTAACATCA
Source organism: Prosapia bicincta (assembly GCA_036971475.1). NCBI lineage: Eukaryota > Metazoa > Arthropoda > Insecta > Hemiptera > Cercopidae > Prosapia > Prosapia bicincta. The sequence continues at coordinate 80,425 of JBAIZL010000117.1, read as the reverse complement.
ATTGCCATCAACTACAGGTTAAATAAAATCTTTTTGAACTTGATTGAATGAATAAAAACGTATTTTATTAACGATTGGAAATTTGTACAACATATATATCAGGAGAGTGTGAGCTAATAGAATGAATTTAATAAGCCAATTTGTATAACTACTGTATTTCTATTACGAAGTATAAGAATTGCTTTGTTCTATACTTGGATTAAATTTAGTCTTTTTTCATTTTTATGGACTACTAAACAGGAAGTGAAGCATCACATTTTGCAAAATACAAAATTGGAAGCTCAATGAATATTCAGTAGACACTCACTCTGATTCGAAACTCTGATTGTAGCACTCAGCAGAACTACGACTCCGAAAGTTTACAAGTCTTCTGCTCTTTTTTACTTGCTCATCAAATTTGTCCTCATTATGTCTGGGACTAATAATTATTGTCATGTACATCAGTAATTAATTCATTGTGTTTACCAAAGGAAAAATTAACAACTTGATCCAGGAACTCTAAACTAGAGACGGGTTGCTGCAGAATTCTGTGGTTTATTGTTGAGCTCTTGGGACAGGGTTTATTGTTTCTTAGAGATTGCTTCCCTTAAAACATTTAGGCTCTTTTATAAAGCAAGAATAAGTAATTTATAATAAATATAAGGTTTAATTTTTAATGAAAATACGATGTAGGCCCCTTGTCGAAATCTCGCAGACCACCAGTCGAAATCTCACGAAAACCCTGTCGAAATCTCACGAAACCCTGTCGAAATCTCGCAAAAACCCTGTCGAAATCTCACGATCACCCGTCAAAATCTCCTGGACCATTTGTCGAAATCTTGCGAAAACCTTGTCGAAATCTAGCGGACCTCCTGTCGAAATCTCGCGAAATCCCTGTCGAAATCTCACGATCACCTGTCCAAATCTCCTTCACCATTTGTCGAAATCTTGCGAAACCTTGTCGAAATCTAATGGACCTCCTGTCGAAATCTCGCAGACCCCCAGGAGAAATCTCGCGAAAACCCTGTCGAAATCTCACCATCACCTGTCGAAATCTCCTTCACCATTTGTCCAAATCTTTTGAAAACCTTGTCGAAATCTTGCGGACCTCCTGTAGAAATTTCGCAGGGTCCTTATCGAAATCTCGTAGATACCTGTCAAAATCTTGCAGACTCCCTGTCGGAATCTCGCGAAAACCCTGTCGAAATTTCGCGCATCCTATGTCGAAATCTCATGGAATAATCTCGGAGTATATGACTGTGCTGAAATTCGTAAAGAATTACTTGGTAAATGTAGCAAAACAGTGAGAAATACTTGGTATTTTAATAGTGAGGTCATGTTTTCAAGACACAATTATCAATTATTTATCGATTAATTCATTAGACACAATTATTTAACGGTTTTAACCTTTATATACGTTTTTGGACGCTTAAAATAATCTGTTTCGTGTTTAGAATGCTTGTAACAAAAATAAACATTTGCGTAAGTATTGCAAAAGGAAATAAATCGGGAAAAGACCATGTTTTGTGAAGTATTAGGCCTTGGAGGTTATTTTCTCATCTTATGAATTGTGCTCTAGATGAACCAAGAGATATTAATTTTCCTTGTCTAAACTTTTGGGATTGTAAGTATTTGTCAGACAGTGTGTTTGTTACTTTGAAACTAAGAAGCAAAGCTGTCAAGTCGGATGCGTGTGAACCGGTCTCGCCTTGCGTTTCACTGTGAACACACCGTACCTGTGTATAAACGATAATGAGGAGCGATGTGGGTGTAGTCGATCCATACATCTGCCGTCTTATAATTAAAATATATGGTCCCCGCATTCGCCACAATTAACTTTCCGTATTCACTCATTGTATATATTATTTCTGTCATAAAATATCGGTAAGCTCACGGGGCCGGGTAATTTTATTGCGTCATCGAAAAATCTGTCTTGAAGTTCTAAATACCTAAATGCAGTAAAAAAGGAACTCTTTGGTTAAAATATTCGTTTCATGTTTTACATGTCTTAGGTTGGAAACACTTGGCGTTTTTGTCCGATCGATGTTTTTATTGTTGCCGCTGTAACATAATGTCGCGTTTATACACTGGGCGGTAAAATATCCGTCGCCGTCCAATCGTTCCAGTCGATCACTGACCACTGTGCAACAAGTGCCTATTTAGTTGTCTTTTTATTAGATTATAAATAGTGTTGGCTATAACATGAATAGGGAACAACTTCTAGCATTATTCTTATTTCATCGATTGAAGAGAAAGAGAAAACAGAATTATTTGGGTTTATTCGATTAATCAAAGGAGAGAGGAATCTGGAACCTTCTACACTTTGTGTTCTGATCTTATGGGGCTGAAATCTTTAAAAATATCCAAGGTTTTGTCCCAGAACACAGGCCTTTTATGTACCAATTGAATTGATAATTCATTGTCAATGCAACCACTTCAGCTATGATAAAATCACACCACTATACCACTGCACAACAGCTGTCGACGGCAGACTGAACGACGAGTGCAATCGCTCATTTAGTCACGTACGTTATCATTTCGGGAGGGACGTTAAAAAAATCCGCCAATTGTAGTGGCAGTAGGCGGCTGCATTGCCACCGTCGGCGTTAAATAAATCGAACGTCCATTTTCCCGCACAATGTGTAAGTAGCAATACCAACTAAGCGCCACTACCGATATGGCGGTGACGTTAAAAACGCCAAGTGTGTTCCCAGAGTTACATTCTAGGGAAAGAGATCTCTGCCCCTCTGGCTGTCTATCTATCTTTCTCTCACACGCGCGAGCCCGCACACACAATTGATTCCTGAATTTGGAACCTATTTAAGTTTCCTACGGCAGTGTTACTACATGGCACTTGTTGTTCCATCTAGTACAGGATACATTCGTCTGTATTCTAAACGAAAAATTACTTCTTTTTTCTGACAAATAACAGATATTTTAAACTTTTAAAGTATTTAGCAAATTGAAAAATGGACAAGAATTTGTAAATCGATACTGAAAATGACACAATTGTCGCACGCCAACTTTGTCGCAAAAAATCATCCAAGTTTAGAGGATTCTCAGCTGGCAGACAGTTAAGTTCGCCATTACTCTTTTACTTATCTTGACTCATAGCTCAGAACTAAAAACATTTGACTGTACTGTTATACACAGCAGCTACTGTAATTCCAAAAACATCCGTTATGTGACGGTCACGCGTGATCGAGGTGCAAACGTCTTGTGCCAAGAAATAAGTTACAAATAAAAACAGTTGTAGTATTTTATGATATTTGTAATTTAGAATAAACCTAGTTGTAATAAAAACAGGTTTATTAAAGTAAATACTTGAATGGTATCACATGTTATCTAATAATATAATGGAGTTTACAACATTTATGTAGGCCTAAATATGAGTCAGATAGAGTCAAAGTCCACTTTCTCCAATTTTTTTAAATTTGAAGGTACACATGAATCTTGTAGGAAATTTCGTGATGAATATGTTTCTGCATTCAGTTTGTGGCAAAATCCATTTTATCCTTGTCAAAAATAGGTTTAAAAACATGGGCTGGAGTCATAGTGGTCTTTCTCCAGTGGAGAAATATCAGTTTGACACCAAACTTGCTTCAGCCAATCGGCATTTTGTTGCTGTTATAGCTGTTCGTGTTACTTGTTATTGAAATCCTACATTTGTTTAATTTTTTGTTTTTGAATTATGTCTTATAACATTGTAGCTTTTCTTGAATTTTGTAGTCCATTACGTTCGGTGAATCTTATTAATCACTTAAACAATAGTTTATGACTATCGGAACTTTATATTTAGTAAATGTGTTAAAACTCACTGAGACAGAACGTTTTCGATCGCTATGTGGCGATCTTCATCAGTGTCTTCTACTTGGAGATGTTGGGTCAAGCGGTGACGGTTTTAAAGGTAGGTTTTCGATAGTATCAAAGAGTATGTGTGATTTGTATTGTGTTTGTTCGTTTAGTATGTTTGTATTTTGTGTTTTTGTGTGTCTGTAAATTTCATATTGTTCTAGTGTGTTGAGATGTGACCCTTTTTTTGTTGATGTGTAGGATTTCTAAATTATGATAAATGTCTTTGTATTTGTGTCCTGTTTCTTTTAAGTGATTGTAATATGTTGAGTTTGTGTTATGTTTGTGTTCTTCGACTCTTTGTTTAAAGCTGCGGCCTGTTTGTCCAATGTAGAATTTGTTACATTCGTCGCAGTTTAGTTTGTATACGCCTGGTGCTTGTAGTTTATCTTTGTTGTTGGTGTTGTGTTGAATTTTGTATTGTAATTTGTTATTGGATTTTTATGATATTTATGTAACCTATTTTTTGAAATTTGCGGGCTATTTTGTTGTTTTGTTTATGAATGGTAATGTGATGTATTTGTTTTCCCTGTCTGTAGTGTTAATTTTAGTGTTTTTTTGTATTTTGTACCATAGTTTGTCTATTATTGTGGTGTTGTATCCATTTGTGTATGCTAAATATTTAATTGTGTCTAGTTCCTTGTTCATGTTTTCTGTGGTCATTGGGACTTCTTTAAGTCTATGGAGCATGGATCTGAAGGCAGCGTGTTTGTATTGGATAGGGTGGTTTGAGGTGTGGACAAGTGTGTCTGTTGTTATGGGTTTCCTGTAAATGTTGAAGCTGTGTTTTTGTGTGTGGCTTTTTGTTATGGTCAGGTCGAGAAAGTTTAGGGATAGGCTGGTTTCAATTTCTGAAGTGAAGTGGAGGTTTGGTTGTATTTTATTAGTGTAGGTGAGGAGCTTTTCACATTGACGGGAGTTGCCTCTGTATAGTGTTATGATATAATCGACATATCTGTGCCAGTAAATAATTTTGTGTGCGTGTGTATTGTTTGTGAGTATCTTGGTGTTTTCTATGTGTTGTAGAAAAATTTCGCTTAGGACACTACTGACAGGACTTCCCATGGGTAGGCCATCTGGTTGTGAATAGAAGTTTGTAGCTTTGTATAACAATGAATTTTTGTTTTTGTCATTGCGCCTAATTGTATTTATATTATTTGAGTAAGTGTATTTTATTATATTTGCTTCAAATGGAGTTCAATGTTACTTGCTTCAAATTCACAAAAAGAGAGCACAAGCTTTTTACGACCTTTTTCGTGAAACAGACCCTTCTACTTTATTAATCACTTAAACAATAGTTTATGACTATCCGAACTTTAAATTTAGTAAATTTGTTAAAACTTACTGATACAGGACGTTTTCGATCGCTATTTGCCGAGTTTCATCAGTGTCTTCTGCTTGGAGATGTTGGGTCAAGCGGTGACGGTTTTAAAGGTAGGTTTTCGATAGTATTAAAGAGTATGTGTGAGTTGTATTGTGTTCGTTCGTTTAATATGTTTGTATTTTGTGTTTTTGTGTGTCTGTAAATATCATATTGTTCTAGTGTGTTAAGATGTGGTCCTTTTTTGTTGATGTGTAGGATTTCTAGGTTATGGTAAATGTCTGTGTATTTGTGTCCTGTTTCTTTTATGTGATTGTAAAATGTTGAGTTGGTGTTCTGTTTGTGTTCCTCGACTCTTTGTTTAAAGCTGCGACCAGTTTGTGTTCGTTCGTTTAGTATGTTTGTACTTTGTGTTTTGTGTCTCTGTAAATATCATATTGTTCTAGTGTGTTGAGATGCGGTCCTTTTTTGTTGATGTGTAGGATTTCTAGGTTATGGTAAATGTGTCCTGTTTCTTTTATGTGATTGTAAAATATTGAGTTGGTGTTCTGTTTGTGTTCCTCGACTCTTTGTTTAAAGCTGCAACCTGTTTGTCCAATGTAGAATTTGTTAATCGTCTACTGTGTAACCTTCTACTTTGGTTATATGATTTGACTGTCAGAAGAATTGGCCACGGACTCGAAAACCTGACCAATGCGTGTCCTACTCATGACAGCTCTATTTGTTCAATTTTCCTATAGTTAAAGGTGGTGGCAGTACCAAACTTTGTCGTGAAACTGTAACTGCCTTTGTTTGGATGGAGAATGAATAACGGTAAAAATTCAAATACCATATCATCCTGTGGGTTTCATTATTTAAGCACAGTTACAGATTTAAGTAGACGCTCAACCATTCGTCTCGTTGCAGATGGGTGTGGAGGTCAGAATAAAAACTAAACTATGGTGACTATTGTATATAAATGGCTTGGTAATTATGCACCAGATTCAATCAAATCAGTTGAACTGCTGTTTCCAGTCACAAGATAAAGTTTTTGGTGTAATTGAAAACGACTTGAAAACGCACACAATTATTCAATCACCACAGAAAGCTGTTGAAATCATAAGTAAGCATAGTCTTGTAAAAAAGATTGGTGTGGACTTAAAAGTCTATATTTTCAAAAAGGCAGCAGAAAAATTTATGAGAAAGTGTGCATTATGGCATTTTCAGATTTCTAAAGCGAAAAGAATTTTTTTAGAAAATCGACGAGGAATGTAAACACAATTTTTGTGATAAATATATATACCATTAAATACATAATTAAAGAATAAAAATATGGCACAACTCACAAAGTTGTATAAATAAAGTTTTTTATTTCATACGCATTTCAACGACTAATTTGTCGTCATCCTCAGTGAAGATACACAAATCAAATTAACTAAAAAAATATATATATTAAACATAACCTAAAAATTTTTAACAAAAGTAAAAACAAACGTTATTGTTGCAAAAACAAAAAATATTTGTGAGTTGTACCATATTTTTATTCTTTAATTATAACTTTCACTCACAAGCCAGCTCGAATATTATTTATACCATTAAATACATTTACACAAACAACTTGCTCAGTTCATTTTCATACTGAACTCCTTTATGTTGAATGTTTTATCAACAGAACAACAAACAGTTCCTTCAGTTTCATTGGAATCAAAGTGGACTTTCTCCATAGTATTTGTGTTTATTGTCACAGTAAATACAGCTGAAATTTGGGTTTTCTCTACTCTATATATACATACAGACATTAATTACCAACAAAAATATTAATTTAAAGTTCTTTAATAAATTCTTCAGAGGATTTTTGGCTGTACTGAAAAATGAGGTGAGTGGGAGAAAGTGCGGTTTGATTCTAGAGGCCTACATATAAGAAATTGTATTTAAACATAACCTCGAAATTACGTCTAAAACGAAAACTTTAACAAGAACAGTTATAACTACATAAATAAAACCCACTAACCACAATACAAAAATCTTTATTGCAATTACTTTATGTACATTTCGATTACATGGTAATCATCTTTAGTAGTAGGCCCAACTACTTCTGAAGATACGAGTAATTACCACGTAATAAAAATGTACATAAAGTAATTGTAATAAAGAGTTTTGTATTGTGGTTAGTGGGTTTTATTTATTTAGTAAAAAAATTTGCCCACAGTGATCAAAAAATTTATTAAGAACAGTTATGTTTTCCTGTGATAAAGCTTCCGAACAATCGTCACGTCATATTTCTAGTTTTATGTCCGTATTTCACTAGAAAATACGTAGCTCGTAGCATTCTGAGGTGGATTAAGGCGAAATGAGTTGTACAGCTACTTCTTAAAGTGGGTCGCTTATTTAATAAAGCCTTTGATAAAGGGGAATAGCAAACAATTGGTTAAGAGATATTCGGTGATTGTAATAAAGGCGGTTTCGCAGATCATTTTGTACACTCGTGTATATCTACTTAATTAATTGCAGTAGTTGTGTATTGCCAGTAAATTCGATGATGTAGGGCCTATTTAAAATAAATTAATTTTTTGCATCAGACATTTTTTTATGACATCTTCATTTGGAGACTAGCAGATGGATCTGATTTTTCTTGTTTTAATATCTGAAAGGCATACAAATAAACGCCTAAAGGTTATATATAAATAACCTCACTGAGGAATGTTAATTGATTTCGCTCAATTAACCAAAACAATTGGCTATTCCAGTCCTATTTATTTATCTAAAATCTTTGTGGTAATGGCAGTTAGGATGTTAATTCCGTTGCTACATAAAAGACTTTGAAACTCTGTTTTTATAGGTTGTTTTAGACTAGCTGTAACAGAGAATTCCTTTCACTCATACCTCTTACTACATCATAGGATCCTAATACAGGTAGAGTATTTGAAATACAGATGGTATTTAATCGGCATTGCTGACAAGCTTTGTGAACTGCACGCTGGAAGCAGCACTTGTCGGTTTGTTAATTTTAGTATTCAAGCTTCACGGATAGATGGCGCTATTTTACTCATGTGAGACGGAGGTAGCTCGCTAGAGGTTGGCTTCCACTAGGACTGGGCGGGTTTTGGTGGCTTAGACCCGGTTAAAAAAAAACACAAAATAAAAAAAATAAGTAAAAAAAGCCCTACCTACCTTTATAAAGAAAAATATTGCCTACCGAAGTCACCCATGTATTAACGTTTGCCAAAATCTGCCAGAGTACCAGTCACTGGACTTTATTTAAAAGACCTAACTCTCGGAGATTTAACCCTTTTGGTACTGTTTCGCGGGGAATGAATTATTTTTAGGCATTTCAGCTTAATGACCAGGGTGACGGAGTGTGTAAGAAAATTGTTTATTAAATAAATTTCAACTCAATTTGCAAGTTAGTAAAAAACACTGTTTTTTTATTTTATATCAATGTTCGCTTTAGCTCAGATTTATCAATTTTATAAAATTTAACTTTTTACAAAACTACTTCATGCGTTTTACGGAATTTCTAAAGCACAATAAAACTTTTATAAATGAACTTATTTTTTATCTACCAATCATGTTTACAAAGTATTTTTTAAAAAATAAATTATATTAATTTTTGAAAAGGAATCTAACATTACTTTTGGGTATTTGTGATTTAATTTTATATAATTTCTTTTTAAATTCATCTAACCTCCGCATATTTTTCCATATTTCCTTAGAAAATGGTTAAACACGTACAAACGTCTTCGCACTTGTTGTCCAGTTTTTCACCTGTAGTAGATCTTGTCTCTATCGGGAGCATGAATAGTATATCCCTTATACGCCCCTGCAAGAAGAAGGATATGCTATTACCCCTTTTCACATATGTTACTAAAATGTCATTTAAATAATAAGTGATTGTTGCAAAACCTAAATACAGATTAAAACTACATTAATTATCTTAACTTGTCTTGAAAACAGTTTAGCTTCACTTAACGAAATTCTTTGTGAAAAGACCTTTGACCTTTAAGAATAAACTGCCTAGGCTAGATGTACCCATTCGGTACTAAGGATATACCAGGAAATATACTTTGGATAGAGAAGCCAATAATTCTTTAAAACATTGTAATTTGTGAAATATACATTTAAGGTCCCTTTTAAGACAATGTTACGCCTTGAATTTTTAATCTAATTCAATTTCGTCTATTAGTTAACACTCTCCCTATATAGCCTATATTTTGTTCAAATTTTCAGTCGTTAATAAAATACATTTTATTCATCCACTCAAATTCGAATATATATTTTTTAAAATTTGTAGTGTATGGAACTGGTTGTTAATACAGTTTTTTCAAATATTAATTCATTAATTAAATTTATTAAATTAAGTTTATTTTTATTTGGGAGAAAAATCTTTTCACAAAAGGGGCAAGTTATGCAATATAGTTATTTCGTCCCATTTGGCTTAAAATAAGTGATAACATATGATTTCATAAAACAGCTGATTTTATGTTATAGGTTATGTGTTAGAACAGCTGTTTTACAGCACAAGTTATGTTGCTTGATTTATATTAATTGTAATGTATATGTAAATGATTGTTTGTCCTTATGCATTACTAAACCCCTGATTAGATAGCCATTAAACTTTGGGAAATTGTTGATTACATTCCTGGGAAGGTTTCTGGCAAGGGCGTAAGTCCCAGGGGGTACGGGGGGAACGTGACCCCTCCCCAAACCAATAATTTTAGCAGAACAATATTAACTTATGAAAGAGCGCTAAGGTTTTTTGTAACATGTAACTTTTAAGTACCAAAATAGCATAATATATGATTCTCTATATTATCTTATCCTAAGACAATTCATTGAATTCGTTCCACATTTTGGTTGGTAAGCAACACTCAAACAATTTAAATTATTAGGACTTAATTTTGAAAATCCATGCTTCTCTTATTAACAGCTGTATGTGGCTTGCTCACGCGTCGGAAAACCCTCCGATTTATTTGTCAATGCACGAGAGAGAGAAAAGCCAAAAATATTGTATATCCGAACGCACTTCAATAATTAACGATCAATCAAGAACTTTTATTGTCACACTTTTCTCGATCGACTGCTACAAGCTCAGCTATTATTATGTTAGTAAAATACTAAATTAAGTTGAGCTAATGTTAACACGCCATTCATTTACTTTTAGTCGTGTTACGGCGTTAGGTTTGCCGTGTCAGCTAGTTTGTAATAACTAAAGTAAAATATTTCTTTGTTCATCTAAGTAGGAACCGACGTAAAACAATTTTTGTTTATATTACCTGTTTAGTTGTGTGTTCAGCTTTTGTCTTATTGTTTAACCCGCCATTGGTCCCATGTTAGGTTCAATCTAACATATATCATTTACTCTTGATTCCGTTGTGTGCGATAAGTTTTAGTAATTCCAATCACAGAAGATAGCTCAACATGTTTAAACATGCTAATAATGTTATAATTAACGATTTTGCTAGAATAAATCACTTATAACAAAACTTAATAATTATACTATAAAATACATTTTTAGTCATACTCTTGAATACTTTTCCGATATATGCTATTAATGTTACGAATAACAGTGTTTTAGTATATTTACTCAGCTGTGTGCATTCGTAAAGTTTGTTATCACCACCAGCACTGTAACTAGACCAGTGTGCTCCTTGCATACTGTGTTGTCGCATTCCCTGGAACGGGTCTGGATTAATCGGGTTTTTCTCAGAGCCTTCGCACACAGGTCGATTGTTGACTCGTCGAGAGGTTCGCGCGTCACTCTCGTCTTGTGCGATATCTGCAGCTCGTGTGTCTGCCATCCGCACATTGGTCGACTTCAGTTGGTTTGCATCTCGCGACCAGAACTGACCTCCTCCGCATTTTTAAAACCAGAACGTATGTAATAAAAATGAGCAGTTCAAGTAGTGATGAGGAAGACTTTGTGATGATTTTGTAGTACCGGCGCTTGAAAAGAATAAAACGTAGATTATGGGTGCATCTTTATATTGATCGTAATTTATATACTCGGTTATTTGTTGGTGCGAAAAAACTTTAACAGAGTGACAATAAATTTTTAGCATTTTATAGAATGTCGTAAGATTTATACACCACTCTAGTGAGAATTAGTTCACACACTAAAGTTCAGCTAATTTTAAAAATACTGAACTAAATGAATGCGAAATTGATTACTAACTTCGTAGAGGGTTAGCTTCGTAAAAGGAACGAATGTTTTGAAACGCGTCAGCAAGTAAGCAATTACGTATTCACTTAGTTAAGTATTTTTAAAATTAGTTTAATCAGTGAATTCAAGATGATTACATCAAGCAACTTCATAAAGTTCAGGGCGTTTTCGATTTCCCCAACGAATTTTACATGAGAAACCTAGAACTAGAAGTTCAATGTTTTCAGAATTTTATGTTATAAATAATTATTACAACTAATTAAACATTAACCTACTATAACTTAAACTACGAGTACTACAACCAACGAACATAAAATTCAGTGGTCATTAAAAAAATCTGTAAATTTTAATAAAGCACAATAAAAGAAGAAAGAAAATGAAATTATAATTACATCCATGACGTAGAATCGCGCGATCCTCTCGATAAATCCCGTGCACTACCGATCGCACGAGACGAGCAACGCAGGGGACGAGGAACTGCTCGGTTTCTGACGAGCACAAAACGCCTGCGGATGCCAATGCCACTACATAGGAAGTTGAGTAGAGGGAAGAGACGAACGCGATTTTTCTCGAATCGACCACTTCGAGCGTCGACCCGTGTATGGAGGCTCTTTACAGGATAGTATTTACAGCGAACCTTCTCATCGGCAGGTCTCACTGGACGAGTAGTTGATTCAATTCCAGCATTTCTTTTTATCTTCTATGTCTAGGTTATGGTAGATTGTTGATAGACGCTTGTCTCAATAGATGAGGAGCTATTGTTTCCCTAGTTGAGTATTAAATAAAGTTCTTCTGATCAACATATTATCAGTGTTTCTGCGGAAGATTTTTTAAGCATTATTTATACCTAAATTCAACAATCCACAAAGGTGAACAGTTACATGAATAAACAAAGACTGGATGCATCATTGCCTCTGTTCTCACAGATACTTCATGACCGGCTTCTTCCAAATCAGATCTGTGGTTACTAAAATGTTTGAATAACTAAAATTTTCTTCATCACTTTCAACAAGACACGGAAACATCTTTAAATAATTTTCCATGATGTCGTAAATAAACTACAATTAATATTATTATATAAATATAATATTGTAATATTATTATAATAAAACATAACAAAATATCCAAATAACCTTACAAAAACTATAAACCAACCAATTAAAAACTCTTAGTTACTAAAATAAGTAAAACAATTTCTGAATAAAAGCCACAAGCGATCGGTCCCGGGGCTAGATCGGACCTAACCACCCACCGCTTGTGGGAATTCCAACTTTCACCTAAGTAGGGGCCTATTTCTGTCCACTCAGATCATCAACCCAGGAGAATAACTAGAATTACAAAATTCTAACCTCAAAAATAACGGATTTATTTAAAAAATACTAAAGTTGTTAGATTCAACCTAACAGCGGGACCCATCGCGGGTTAAAGAAGTGTTGGTCTTTGAACGTTCTCGAAGGTCATTTTGTAGTCAGTGATTAGTAAGTCTGTCTTTTCGAAAAAAAAATTTCAAAGCCCTGATTCTCTGAGCTTTCATGTAGTAATTAATAGACATTTAATTATTTATTTAATGCGTCAACATAAATAAAATGCAGGTAGTTTTATCCACCGGTGTCATGCATTCGCTGAGCTAATTAGACATTGTTAACTCTTGAGCTCTGTTTTAATGTCTGTTTCAATTTATGCTTCCTGTACTTTATGTCTGACAACAATGACATTTTTGGCATAAATAGTTTTTATTATCGAACAACAGACTTCATGTAAAACTATGTACTCGCTACTCCGCGGGCGCCCTTGTGTAGCGGTCTGCTTCGCTAACATTAGTCTACCGTCAAATTCTCTCCTGAAAGCGAACTACTGTACTTTCAAACGCTCGAGGTGTGAATCCATAGAGGCATTTTTACAGTATGCAGTAGAGTCTAGAAAACTCGACATAATGTGGAGTTGAAGAGTGTCGAGTTTGCCGGAATTCAATTTAAAAATGACAAAAATCACAAAGTTATATGCTAAAGTGTGTAATATTTAGAAGTTAAATTATTTACGATATACAAAACTACTTATTTATATTTCATGTTTTAATGCTGTTGTAAAATAAGCTAGTTATTAAATAAAAGCTTACAAAATTTTGTCTTGTTTGAAAAAAATGGAATAATCACAATCTGTTAATGAATCAAAATAAACAAATAATAATATCAATTACCTAATTAACAAGTAATACTGCATAAAAGTTGTGTGCAAAATGTCATTTTTAGCGAAAAAACGTGTAATCTTGGACTGCTTGGGGTGCGTCATCACGCAATCTTCTTAAAGACAAGATGTCTGCTCCGATGCACCATATTGATAGAAGAACGCTTCTTCTGCAGCCTGAAGTCCATCAATGTGACACATTTTATTCGTCTGCGACATCGTTGTCATCTTCATCTTCTGAACCATCTTCATTTCGATCTTTTTTTATTTCACTGCCTCCTACAGACTGATTTCATCCTCGTTTATTCAAATTTTCTACATCTTCTTCAGGCGCTTCTTCAGTTTCCGAGACTTTTCTCCACAAAGACACTAAGATTAGGTCGTCTTCAGAATCATTTCCCGCGTGATCAAGCAGCTTTCTCCATGAACGGACAAGGGTCAACAGAGAGGCCGTTGGACTTCCTGTTTTGTTACGTCGCTTTCACAAGCCCCCCTCCGACGGTCGGGGAGGGACTGAAATTTATTTATGCTCAGACGTGTCGAGTTGTACGGAATGTCGAGTTTTCGAAGGTTGAATTTTCATGACTCAACTGTATTCGGACAAAAGTCGATGCGTAAAACTTATGATTAAGTCGATGAGAAACTATAAACTGTGAGTTGTTTTATAGTGGGTGACTACAATTTCACTTTGCAGCGGCGCATTCTGATTTTATCAAGGAAGAGGCCAGAACTGCAAGGGATGGACAGGGTGTTCACCCCCTGTGGAAAATATTTAATTTTTACTATTCTATAACTTTTAGTGAGTTTTAAGCATTTCCATCACTAAAAAAGACTCAAATTAAGATTAAATCTTTGTGGTTTAGGTCATAGTATAGTAGCTTATTTATAGTTTTTCTACGAGTACCTTGGGCGCTTTTACATTTTCCTTCCTGTACCCTTGTCATTCATTGAGGTTATCTTATTAATTTTGTGCTATCCACAAAATGATAATAATTAAACAACATTTTCTAATCACTGTCTAAACGCTAAGACCATGGACAGCAAAAAATCAACCTTTGACAAATATATGGGATGTTTGTTGCTATAAGCGTATTTGGTTCTTATAATGATCTCAGAATAATTCTGTAAATTATTTACACCTAAATATGGACAATGTTACTAAAACTGTCTGTCTGCTCCTCTTGTCATGACATTTTTTTATTAAACCTTGACAATCTTCAATCTTGTTAGTTATATGTTATTAATATTAGAAGAAATACATTAAGAAGAAACATATTACACTCCGTTCACTAGAGGAAGTACTGACCCGGGGAATTCAATTTACAAGTCGGCTAAACAAATTTTTCCACTATCGTTCGTATTACTCTACATCTAAATTGGAACGTTTCGTATCATTTTAGTATCATTCTCAGAAGATATATTTTTGGTGCATTATTATAATGATAAATCAACTAGAAACGTAATCAAGAAAAATTATAGTGAAGTATTTGATTTAGACGCCAGTGTTCCAACGGACAATTGTTAAACAAAGGTGCAAGCAAGAAGCCATTCTATGAAGTAAATAGATAGGTAAACAATCAGACAAGAAAACATGCATGTACATTAGCAAGAAAGCAGACAGATAAACAAACACGCGACAACTATGAAGAGAGATAAAAAAGAAACAAACAAACGAGCAGAAAAGTAGCAAACAGACAAACAAACAAACGGTAGAGCAAGTAGACAAGCAAAAAAAAAAAAAAAAAAAAAATACAGCAAGCTAGTAAAAAGAATTGATCAAGCAAACAAACAAACAATCAAGCAAGTAGACAAACAAGTAAACAATCAAGCAAGCATAAAAGCGGACAAACAAGCAACAGATAAACGATTAAGTAAACAGACAAGTAGCAAGAAATCAATCAAACAAACAGTAGAGCAAATAGACAAGCAAATAGAGATACAGCGAGCAAGTAAAAACAATTAATCAAGTAAACAAACAATTAATCAAGCAAACAAACAAACAATCAAGCAAGTAAACAAACAAGTAACAATCAAGTAAGCATAAAACTGAACAAATAAGCCGCAGATAAACGATTAAGTAAACAAACGAGCAGGAAACATTTAAGCAAGCAGACAACAAACGAACAAACGGTAAAGCAAGTAGACTATAAATAAACACATAATCAAACAAGTAAGGAATAAAGAAAGCAGACAAGCAATCAGACAAGCAACCGAGTCGCAAACCAATCAAGGAGACAAATAAAAGAGCACACAAACGATTAAACAATCAATCAAGCAAGCACCGAGCAATGAAGCAAACAGACAAACAAGCAAACAACCAATTAATCAGACAATCAAGCAAACAACCAATTAATCAGACAATCAAGCAAACAATCAAACTAGAGAATAAACAAACAAATACTTCCTTATGAATACAGTTCAAAAATATAGAAAATACTTTATTATTTTCTTCTAAATTAATACCGAATCTATACTAAATGCTACTAATTGTTCGAAGTAAAGTTTCTACATTTTTACAAGCTCTCTCGAAGCTATTGAAAGTACACATTAACTACTTCAAAGTTTCAACCAACGGCAAAGAATTCAATTAAGTCCGTTGTTCGCACATAAAGGCAGTTTTCGTTGAGGAACAACCAGACAGACGTAAAGGAGGATATCGGGAGCCGGGGAGCCGTAAATAACCCGGGATCAGTGCCTGATAGCTGAACGGGATCATGGGATTAGCCGTGTTGTGGAGACCTGTCGCACAAATTCCCTTTTCCTCTGTTTTTGACAAAATCTCCCGCAAAGCCTGACTCCAATAAATGAATTAATATCTTCCACCGAAGAGTCGAATCCAGCTACAAACTGGACTGAGATACAGCATTTGTAAATGCGTAATGTTCAATAAATGTGTAATTACATTCTTGTCTAATCGCCTAGACGTATATCTTGAGACTTTGCCGTACTATTTAAAAAGTAGTCATGATACAGGTTTTTTCACACTAAAAAAAGCTTTTAATATAGAAAATTATATTTTTTCTAAAATTAAAAAAGTATTAAAAATTAATATATTTTTAGTCTGCTCTATTGTAGTAGAAACGGAGCACAGAAAAAACATTTTATTATTAAAAGAGGCACAATTCAATCTTCAAAGCGCTAAGGAGCAAAAAAAGCTGAATGATGAAAGAGCAAGGAGAACCGAGGCGTTATCTTCTGAGGTGTGTAGGAGAAAGATGAGGAGAGGGGTGAAGGAGTTGAGGGACAAGGCATGACGGAACTAGATAATCCAAGGAACGAAGGAAGAAAATCCAAAGCGCAAAGGAGCAAGATCATTCGAGGTGTGAAGGAGCAAGGTCATATGTAGCTTGAAGGAGGGGGCAAAGGAATTAGATGAGCCAGGTCATGAAAGACTAAAAAGAACCAAGCCTTTGAGGAACAAGATCATGATGTGTGAAGAAGCAAAATCATCAGGTTTGAAGGCGGGAGTTAAGCAGAGGGGCGAGGGTGCTAGATGAGTCGAGGCATGAAATACCAAAATAAAGCTTGGAGGAACAAGATCATCCGAGGTGTGAAGGAAGAAAATCATATGAGGCGTGAAAGAGGAAGGTGCTCAGAGGGGCGCGAAGGAGTTAGATGAGTGGAGGCATGAAGGATCAAAAGGAACCAAGGATTTGAGGAAGAAGATCATCTGAAGCGTGAAGGAGGGAGATGAGCATAGGCATGTAGAATCAAAGAGAGCTGAGGCGTGGAGGACCGAAATGAACCAATGGGCTAAGGAGCAAGATAAGCCGAGCTGCGAAAGAGGAAGGGGAACCGAGGCACGTAGGAGCAAGAGGAACAAGTTAAAACTAGGGGGCGAAGGAGCAAGATGGACCAAACTTAATCCTGCTAAATAAAGAACTTAATGTTACTAACTTAATAAAGTTCTTACAAAAGCAGTTTTGTCGAAGTTTTAACTTCGTATATATATACACGTACTACTTTTGATAAAACATTTAAAAAAACATTTACCCGTTAAACATTTGTGGATAAAATGTTTTTCTAATAACATCTGTTTATTTCGATTTTACTTTGTTTTGGGTCTTAATTTTTAAAGACTTTCACTCTATTCGGAGGATTTGGTCCTTTCTGCGTTCCAGTTAGCAATCGATTAGTCTACTTCGTATTGACTTATACTTGTAATTAAAAAAATCCCAAACTGGAAATAATCATAGAAATGTACACATACGTATTGTAAGCCTCTATCGCCCACGAGTCTGTTTACTTCTTGTTTGGACGTGTTTAAAGCTGAATTACAAGTAGAAGCGAACGCAAAAGTAAAAAGTTTGATGTCATATTTATTTATCGTCGCCATCTGTATTATTGGATCACGAGCCGGTTCCAGTCCATTGTTGCCTGCCAGCGCGCGTGCGTGAGCGGAGAGTACAGCTGTTTCGCTACGTGGGAAGAGAATTGAGGATCTGGCAAAACCATAAAGACTCTTTTAATCAGTAACACTTTCGGAAATAAACAATGGAAATTGACACAAGTGGAAGGTACAGATATTTAATCAGTACAACTCTTTAATGGTGGAAGAAATTCGATTAGTTGTTTCTGGTAGTGGAACGTGTGAGTAATAAAAATGATGACAAGATAGCCTTGAATAGCTTAGACTGGAAATTAGTATTGTTTTTTCTGTTAATGACCATGCCAAGCGATTCCACTGTAACTCCTCTGAGGGTTGATTGATAAAGTGTTTGTAATGATGTATTTTATATAAAACTAAAGTCAGCCACTGTATATGGACTCCATAACAACGGATGCTACATGATATTACCCATGAAAACTAAACTAAGTGAGTTAATCGTTAAACAGGAAATTACAATGTTAGGTATAATGATGTCTAGATTCATTTTTAGAAACGTATTTGAATTGCTCTCCAACATCAAGGTTCCTGCGGTGGTCATAGCTTGTGAGGTTTGCATAGTTTTACCTAACACTCTGTTATCTACTATAAGTAAAACATTATATACATTAAAGTTATTCTCCGAGATAATAACTATCTAAATTATATGTAAATTATGTTTACCGAGGGGATACATATTTTTTTAGTTTTTGATAAAAAGTAGCTTGTCACACAGTTATGTAACGGATATTACAAGTAAGAGTAACGGCTGTTACAAAAAAAGAGTAACTGATGTTACAAGGAAGAATATCGCGTGTTTCATGATAAAGAAACGAGTGTTACTACTTGGTAGTAGGGTAACGGGTGTTACAAAGAAAAATAACGGGTTACATGGTAGAGTAACAGCTGTTATATGGTAAAGAAACGAGTGTTACATGGTAGTAGGGTAACGGGTGTTACGAAGAAAAATAACGGGTTACATGGTAGAGTAACGGGTGTTATGTAGTAAAGAAACGAGTGTTACATGGTAGTAGGGTAACGGGTGTTACGAAGAAAAATAACGGGTTACATGGTAGAGTAACGGGTGTTACATGGTTAAGAAACGAGTGTTACATGGTAGTAGGGTAACGAGTGTTACATGGTAGTAGGGTAACGAGTGTTACAAAGAAAAATAACGGGTTACATGGTAGAGAAACAAGTGTTACATGGTAAAGAAACGAGTGTTTCATGGTAGTAGGGTAACGGGTGTTACAAAGAAAAATAACGGGTTACATGGTAGAGTTGCGGGTGTTACATGGTAGTTTGGTAACGGGTGTTACATGGCAGTAAGGTAACGGGTATTACAAGGATAAGTAACGGGTTACATGGTAGAGTGACGGGTGTTACATGGTAGTAGGGTAACGGGTGTTACAAGGATAAGTAATGGGTGTTACACGGTAGAGTAAAGCATTTTATAAGGAGTAACGCGTGTTACACTTAAGAGTAAGGGGTGTTACAAAGAGACAAGGTTATGATACAGATAAAGCTATGGGATTATAAATTAATATTTTCCAAATTATAAATAGTGAAAATTTGCATGTTTTTTTATTTAAAATTTTTGAAATTATATTTATAATGCTAGAGTCATGAGGTAATTAAAAACTTCGGGTAGGGAAATCTTATAATGAAAATTAAGAATTGCAAGAGCTATTACAAGGGATTAGCCTGATGAAATTTTTGTAGCCTCTAAATTTGCGCATGTTTGTAATTTGTTTCTTAATATATGTCATTTTCGTAATATGTTGATGTGTCCACTAAACACATGCAAAATTGTAAAACGTCATCTTTTATTGGGATGTCATAAATTTCCAGTACGTTTTATGTTATTGTAGCCTACGCTGTACGCAGTTTGTATATGTGTAGGCGTTCCTTCTGTGATTTATTAATTTTATAAGGTTTTATTTTCTAATTTATTTCCCTTATAAATAGCAACATTGAGTAAGCGTTCCTCCAGCTGACGTGACGTAGACTGCAAGTGTAGATGGTTCATAATAGAGGCTCTTAAACGCTTTTAACGACTGGAAGAGCATTCAAATAACGCAGGCCGTGTTGGACTCCGTAAAACTTTCATCTGCTCTTAACTTTATTACGGCCTAATTGCCAATCCATTTGTAACCCCCTCCTGTTACCGGTCCAAGTGTCTTATCTTGGGAATTATCTTTATTTTTTTATTAATGGATTTCCAACACAATTTGTGGCCGGACATGACAAGACAAATAATTTCCGGTATTGTAAAAGTAGCCATTGGTATATCAATTAGTGAGTCATCACTTTGTAAAGCCACATCCGCCGGGAATATTTAGTAAGCGCTGTCGAGCGGTCGTCGTGTGAAACAGCGGCACTGTTCTGTAGCACTTAAGTAAAAACGAGTCTAGCAGGTGTGGCGAGGAGAGGGAAATTATGCAACTTAAAGTAAAATCCCTGCCTAGGTAAATAAGTGCTATTTCATCGGCTGCTAAAACGGTAGTGGCATTTGCCTCGCTATGTTGTTGAAGCCGGGAACAATTTGTTGATTGTTGACTGGACCATCATAGACTCTGTACAAGTGAGCGATGATTATTTTCGACTTTTCAAAGAGATTCATCTTCTTTTTTTTGTAGTTCAAACGCGATTTGACTAGTATCACTATTATGGGATACGAAGAGTTAATGAAGATTTGATTGTAGGTATGATCATGGTAGGACATAAAACGTATTGGTAGCAAGGGCGGATCAAGAGCTTTTTTACAGGGGGACATAAACAATCCTAAAGCATGGACGAATCCAGAAATGTCTTACGGAAAGGAATAAAACCATCAGGTTGCAAGGGAATATCCAGACCTTTTTTACAGAGGGACATAAAAAAACCCTAGTAGCAAAGGCAGATCCAGAACCTCTTTACAAGGGGGCAAAACCACTCGGGTAGCAAGGGAATGTCCAGAATTTTTTACAGGAAGACATAAACAATCCTAGTAGCATGGGCGAATCCAGAACTTCTTTACAGGGGAAGGGCAAAAACCCGGTAGCAAAGACAGATCCAGGGATCTTTTGCGTTATACGACCTCTTTCCTTTCTACGTTTATTTAGAGTGTTTCACTGGTGACCAGTAATCATTGTTACTTATCTTATCGCAATAGATTTAGGTATCGCAATAGATAGAGGTTATCGATAGATTTGGTTGAAATTTTAAACAACATTACTATCTATCTATATTAAAATATACCTATGAAGTATTCAGTCAGGATAGATTTGGTTGTAATTTTCTGCATCGGCAATAATATTTACCAAAATTACAACCAAATCTATCCTGACTGGATACTTCGTAGGCATATTTTAATATAGGTAGGTAGTAATGTTGTATAAAATTATAACCAAATCTATCCTGATTGGATACTTCGTACGTATATCTTAATACACTAGGTAGTAATGTTGAATAAAATTATAACCAAATCTATCCTGACTTGATACGACCTGCACGTTTAAAGAAATAAGGTCGTATAACGCAAAAGTCCCAGATCCAGAACTTCTTTACATGGGGAAAAACCCTCGGGTTGCAAGGGGATATCTACACCTTTTTTACAGGGAGACATAAAACAACCCTAGTAGCAAACGCAGATTCAGAATTTCTTTATAGGGGACAAAACCTCTCGGGTAGCAAGGGAATGTCCAGACCTTTTTTTTACATAAGGACATAAACAACCCTAGTAGCAAGGGGGAATCCAGAACTTCTTTACAGGGAGGATAAAAACCCTCAGGTGGCAAAGACAGATCCAGAACTGTATTAAAGGGGAGAAAATCCCTCGGGTAGCAAGGGCATGTCTAGAACTTTTTTACAGGGGGGCATAAACAATCCTAGTAGCATGGGTGAATCCAGAAATTTCTTACAGAAGGGAATAAAACAATCAGGTTGCAAGGGAATATCTACACCTTTTTTACAGGGAGACATAAAACAACCCTAGTAGCAAACGCAGATTCAGAATTTCTTTATAGGGGACAAAACCTCTCGGGTAGCAAGGGAATGTCCAGACCTTTTTTTTACATAAGGACATAAACAACCCTAGTAGCAAGGGGGAATCCAGAACTTCTTTACAGGGAGGATAAAAACCCTCAGGTGGCAAAGACAGATCCAGAACTGTATTAAAGGGGAGAAAATCCCTCGGGTAGCAAGGGCATGTCTAGAACTTTTTTACAGGGGGGCATAAACAATCCTAGTAGCATGGGTGAATCCAGAAATTTCTTACAGAAGGGAATAAAACAATCAGGTTGCAAGGGAATATCTACACCTTTTTTACAGGGAGACATAAAACAACCCTAGTAGCAAACGCAGATCCAGAATTTCTTTATAGGGGACAAAACCTCTCGGGTAGCAAGGGAATGTCTAGAACTTTTTTACAGGGGGACATAAACAATCCTAGTAGCATGGGTGAATCCAGAAATTTTTTACAGGGGTTAATAAAACCATCAGGTAGCACAGGAAAAACCAGAACTTCTATACGGGGGGGGGGATAAAATGCCTCGGGTAACAAGGGCATGTTCTGACCTTTCATACAGGGGGAAAAAACAACCCTAGTAGCAAGGGCGGATCCAGAACTTCTTTACAAGGGGGCAAAAACCCCATGATAGCAAGGGCAGAACCCCTTGTAAGTCCTATTAGTAGAGAGCGGGTCTTTAGCCATACTTTCCCTCTATTAACAGTACTAGAGGATCGTTATGCCCTTTCCTAAGAGCCCTACGAGGGTCTTTTAATAACTAACAAAATGCTGTAGCTGAGGAAAGGGTGGTTTAATCTATACAATAGTTTTAGTGCGTCAGGTTGGCTTTCCATGGCTTTGTTTATCTTCAGCTGTTTTAGAGTATTTTCGAAGCGTAGCCTCAAATGTAAAAAATATACTCGGCTGAAAATGGCGAGTCCGCTGAACGTGTCATAGGTAAGCTATGACCGCTGAACGATAGCTAATAGACAGTTTAACAAGTAATATAAATTTTTTATTTTAAAGTCAATTCTTGCTTAAGTCAATAAAGAAACATTTTGTATTAGTTTCTTTTTATTTTATGTACAATTAATGTAAATATGTTATAAACGTTTGTCAGAATAACAATATAAAGTGGCAAAATAGAAGGTGAATTTCCTTACAACTTTCCATTTTCCTTTCTATGTATGGCGTTAGACTATTATTTTTATTTGTTACTATTTAAACTGTTTCTTTTTTGGTGGCTTACATTGTGTTGTAGTTTCTTTTCGCTTTCCTTACTCATTGTCCGTTTGTGATGCAAGGTTCGATACCGTTAATCCAGTTTGTTTGTTTATGTTATCCTTTTCATTCATTTTTAATCCTACAGCGTTATTTATGATAATGTGTGGTAAGCATGGAAACAATTTAAGGTTGTACAATTAAGGTTTCAACGACAACCAGATAGGGGCAACAAATTCATCATGCAGAACGAACTGCAGTACAAGAAAACTTGTGGGAGATGGGTTCAAGACAACGTACGCACGCGCCAAAAGGAACTGTTGTGGGAGATCAATCCACATCCACCCTACAGTTCTGACCTTTATCAATTGGAACTGTCCGTAACATTATGCAGAATGAGATGCAGTTCAAGAAAACTCGTGGAAGATGGGTTTTAAGACAACGTACGGCTGCGCAAAATGGAACTGGGTTGGGAGGAAGATCCACATCCACCCTGTCTTGACCTCGGGCCATTCCTTTGCACCCTCCAAATATTGGTTTGGATCAGATATTCTTCAGGTACTTGACCCTACCCACGTGATGCCCCTTTCTTAATTTCATCTATCCTTGCGATATCCTTCTGCAAGTGGTTTTTACCCTTAACGTAATCTTGTCTTGTATTATCCAACTCTTACTGTACGTTTGTAGATAATAATATCTATACGGACTGATTTTATCCAGCCGAACACGCTTTTCCCTGCTCGTAATTTTGACGTCCGATCTCTGCGGTTTATTTCTTATCATCTCCGTTACAATGACCATTTTCAGTTCTCCACTTATGACGTCATCAAAGGACGCTCTAAAGGTCATGGAGGATGATCAATGGCTGTATTGTAGATTTTGAGTTGACCATTGTATTTTTAGCACCCACATAAGTCTGAACTTCACAAGTTGATACTGGTTTCTGCATTGGTTTTCCACACGACGTTTTTGGGCGTTTCTGATCCGGTCTTTCACCAAGTTTTGCTTGTATTATCTTCGTTTTAGAACCTGTTACATTTTCACGCTTTGCTCGTTCCTATTATCCAAGCAGGACACAGTCGTTCACAGCAAGACACATTCGCAGATATATGAGAGATATATGTTTAGAATTACATAACCTTATATGCCGTGTGCGTCAAAATAAATACCACTGCAACTGAATCAGCTGTAGTGACTTCTTGATTAGCTGTGCCGACTTTTGATTGTTGCGAGTAGGTCTATTCGTGTTCACGTATTTAATTTGAGGTTAGATTTTGCTGACATGGTGCTAACTACTGCAGAGAAAACTTTTACCGTAGAGAATTATTTTCGCTCATAAGACGGCACAACTCGTTTCCCCCAAAATATACAAAACCTTCAAGAACGGTACGAGTGTTGCCTCAAATTGAACGGAGGTCATATAGAACATGTTTATACCCTAGTCTAACCGATTTAGCTTCTGTTTACTTGTACGTGTTTGTAAAGCTACGTAAATACAATGAAATAAAATAAAATAAAATCATACAACTGTTTATTTTGGCGCAGACGGTACTTCGTAACGATTTCGATTTGACCTCGCTTATAACAAAATACAGAATACACCAAGGTCGGTTCAGAATGCCTAGCTTTAAGTGTTATTGATGGCTAGCAATCGGCGTCCATGAGTTAGGAAATGATTATTTTCACGCAAGGTTCTTTAGACTAGATTACAGAACTCTCACAGACTCATTACATACTGCAACTTGGATGTAACTAAATGGCGCTAAGCCAAGCAATCAGAACCTGTATTTCATTATTTTGCACTTCACTTAGTTTAAAATGCAACACATTTTGCTTGGATTTAGCCAGAAATACCTTTTTTTCGCGCTGGTAATTCAGTACATTTTTCAATTCCTTCTATTAGTTCACACTCTCCTTATATATATCTTGTTCAAAATTTCAATCGTTAATAAAATACTTTTTTACTTCAAATACATTTTTGTATGCTTGTAGAGGATGTCACTTGATGGTAATACAGTTTTCCAAATATTAATCCATTTAAATGCAACTAATTAATTTTAGTTTTATACGGGAGAAAAAAAATTCATAAACGGGGCAAGGTATGCAATATAGTTATTTCGTCCCATTTAGCTTAAAATAAGTGATAACGTGATATTATAAAACAGCTGATTTTTTGTTATAGTTTATGTGGTGGAACAGCTGTTTCAACGCATAGTTTACGTTACTCTGTTTATATTAATTGTAATTATTTAATAAAAAGTAACTAAAATACATTTTTTTTGATCTACGTAAGAATTGATTAAAAAATTTATTGTTTAAACCACTTTTTTGTATTATTTGTTGTTGAATCCAAGTTTCTGTAAAGTTTTATATAA